>OU611908.1:20894112-21494112 GCA_914767705.2 Tenthredo notha | reverse complement strand
TCAACTTCATGCTTGGTAACTTTAGTAATTACTTCCGGCTCTGTCTCAATCTTAGAGGTTTTCACCGTAGTTACTGTACTTGACGGCGTGCTATCTTCCGGAACGGATTCATCAGTAACTATTTTTGTCTCGGGTTCAGATGTGATTATTTTGCTTGTCATGGTAGAAGTTGTAGACTCACTGATCTTGGTGACTAGTGACGAAGTTGTTTTTGCGACTTCGGAAATTGTTGTAGTGAATGTGGATTGATCGGATGTTGTTTCCGCGATCACAGGCTTTGACTCTGATGGTTTTTCACCAACTTCTTCTTCGTCAGGCTCAGATTGATCTTTGGATGTAGGAACACCGTCTTCAACTTTGTCTTTTGGAGGTAGAGATTCGCTGTCTAGAGTTGCTGCGTCAGGTAGATGATCTGGTTTCTCGGAAGAAAGATCTGTCTTCAATTGCGATTCCGACTTAGGTTCTGGCGTGTCGTCACGACCTGCAGCGAAATCGGGAGTGGATTTTCCAGAGAGTGTTGTAATGTGTGTGGTTCTCATTTCCGTCATTCCACCGACAAATGCTTTATGGAACTGGCTTTCATATTCTGTTCTATAATCGGGAGTTGACTTTCCGGATCTTTCATCGAATTGCTTCATATCCGGAGTTGAATACCCAGATTTATCAGAATATTTTTCAGATAGTAAAGACGATTTTAAATCGGGAGTAGATTTTCCCGAGAAATCTATCGTTTGATCTTTAGCCGAGGAAATCTCTGGGGTTGATTTTCCAGTTGTAATGTCGAATTTGTCTTCTGAGAACTTTCTTAACTTCACATCATCTTTGTCACTGGTCGAAGAAGTTGTCGAGTGATCTTCTTTGTCGATAGTTTCTTCTTCGACAAAATCTATAACCGACGATCGAGATATCTTTCGTTTGATTATAATTTCTTCAATAATTTCCAAGATTATGTACCTCGGTACCGATTTTCTGATCACAATTTCTTCTACGATTTCTCGTGTGATTCTTCTACCTTTTACAATATATTCTTCGACGATGTATTCCTCGATCTCTGTTCTCTTTGCATCTGTTATCGTTATTGTTTCTTCCTCGAAATGTTTAAGATTAATATCTTTTCCTTCTTCAGTCTGTGCCACCACCGTGGGAATAACTTTAACATCAGGTTTAGTTTCATCTTCTGGTTTCTTCGAATCTAATTCAGAACTTAGATCTTCTTCAACGCTTGGCTTAGTTGTCTCGTCAATAGTTTCTTTCGATTGATCAAGTTTTGGGATTTTGTCGTCTGAAATACTCGGTCTCTTCAGTGCTTCGACTTCAGGGCTCTTCGGACTTGCAGAAGTTAAGGGTTTGGCCTCGACAGTTTCAAGTTGGGGATGTTTATCGTCCACGACACTGGGCCGCTTTGTTTCAATTCCTTCTATCTTGGGACTGTCGTCTTTGGCAGTTGTTACTTTCTCTGGTTCAGTCTTTGTGGGTTCTGAATCTTCATCCAAAACCTCCGTCTCAGGGCTCTTTTCATCAAGTATACTGCGCTTCTTGATTACATGTGGTTCAGATTCAACGCTTTGATCATCGACGGTGCTTGATATCGTCGAATCTTTTAGATCTGAGATCTCATCACTGATACTTCCACGAGGCTTCTTTTCATCCAGTATTTCGTGTACAGGAGTGATCTCGCTGACAATGCTTGGTCTCTTCGAATCCAACGAACTCTGTTCAGGTTTCGTATCTTTCACAATAATTGGATCAACTTTATCCTGTTTAGGGCAGACTGTTGCTGACTCAGGGCTCTTATCGTCATGCATTTTTGGAGTTTCAGGAACTGATTGCTTGTCTTCGACTTTGGTATCTACATCCTCGGGCTGATCACTATCAGACATATCGATGACCGATGCTCTCGGAATTTTTCGTTTGATAATTATCTCTTCAATTATCTCTATGATAATGTATCTCGAGATTGATTTCTTTATGACAATTTCTTCGATGATTTCGGAAGTTATTTTCCTGTTCTTGGATATGAACTCATCAACTATATACTGTTCAATTTCCAGTCGCTTTGCTGCTGGTATATCTGTGTCTTTGATATCTGCAGCTTCCAAACTCTTGGGACTGTGAAGATCAGCAATGCTTGGTGATTTCGAACTAGGCTTGGAATCATGGTCCTTTCTTGGCAGTTTGTCTTCTTCAACTTCTTCAGAGATACTTGGTCTCATTGCGTCCAAGTCTAATAGAGCGATTTTGTCATCCAATTTGTCATCGAATAAGCTAGCTGCTCTGGAACGACCCAAAGGAGTTCTGTCTCCGGAATCAAACAAGCTGTGTGACCTGGAACGATCTTTTGGAGTTCTATCGTAGCTAGGAGATCTGTCTCTTGGAGATTTTGAATCAGCAGTATCTTTCTTCTCCGACTTGTCACTTTCACCACCAGGAGATTTCGGTTCTTCAGGGACAGGCGCGTCATGAATTTCTTTTTCTTTGCTTACCTCGAGTGTTAGAGCAGGAGATTTTCTGCCTTCAACTGGCTCTTCTTGTTCGGACTTAGTGCTTGCTCTGCTAGATGGTCTGATTAAATCATCTGGTTTGTCGTCAATCACACCGGGCGACTTTGGTTTTTCACTTACGATACTTGGTGATCGGGATTTATCGATACTGGGTGACGGAGATTTAGCTTCACTCTGTACTTCTGGTTCATGGACCAGTTCGGTGGTTTTAATATCGAGTGTTTGGAGCGTAGGAGACTTCGGTGAATCATCCTTCTTCTGATCTGCAGAAACTGGATCTTGAGTCTTGGCGCTAATAGCACTGGAAGGTTTAGACAGATCTTCGGGCTTGTCATCTTCAGTAATTTGAGGTTTCTTATCGTCATCCGTAGACTTGTCTGTTGTTTCTGGTTTGTCTGTGATAGAACTTGGCAATGTCGAACTTTTTGGTGATTCCTTCTTTAGTGTATCGCCTAATTGATCGGGGCTGAGTGTCGATATTGGGGATTCCCTCTTCTCCAATATTTCGACCTTCTCATCACTGTCCTTAGGGACAATGTCCAGTTTTACTGGTTTGTCGCCCGAAATGCTTGGGGATTTTGGTTCATCAAGTGACTCCTTGACGTCAGCCTTGTCGCTTCCAATACTGGGCGATCTAGACTTATCTGGGACCTCAACGCCACTGGGAGAAGGAGTTCGATCTTTTTCACTTTCTTGATCAGGTTTCTTGTCATCTAATTCTTCACTCACGGAGCTAGGAGCCTGCGGAGTATCCTTCGCTGCTGGCTTTTCACTGGAGATGCTGGGCGATTTGATTTCATCGGACGCGTCAGAACTTGGAGAAGGTGATTTTTCTATGTTTGATTTATCATCAGGAGTATCAGTGATGCTTGATTTTTTAAGAGGGATTTCAGATACTTCAGGTTTGTCGTCCAGTTTTTTGTCCGCTGTACTGGATTCTTTAGGAAGATTTTGTTCTTCTGGTTTGTGATCAGGACTGCTGGGTTCCTTTGCCTGTTCAGTTATTTTATCAGCAGTAGGCGACGGTGATTTTTCCTTTTCATGTTCTTGACTTGGAATATCCTTAACATCCAATTTTTCCGAGATAATACTGGGAGACCTAGATTTATCATCGGGCTTGTCACTAATAACGTGACTTGTTTCTTGTGGCGTAGTCTTTTTATCGTCATCGGGTGAAGACGGAGATTGATCTTTTGGTAATTTGTCAGCAGGAAGAACCACTGCATCTGATTCCTGAGAGACAATGCTAGGAGTTGTCAACCCATCTGTAACTTTGTCAGTCGTTGGTGAGGGCGATCTATCTTTTGGTACCTTACTATCAAGAACTTTCTGATCTGATTGGCTCGTTATTTTATCAACGGGTGGGGACGGAGATCTGTCTTTTTGTATTTTGCTATCAGAAGTATCCTTAACGTCTGGTTTTTCAGAGGCGATACTAGGCTTTCGAGACTTATCAGTGTCTGTGGTGGGTACGGGAGACGGAGATTTGTCTTTCTGTATGGGAACAATAGTTTCATCTTTTTCATCTTGTTTCACAGAACTTATACTAGAAGTTCGAGATGGACGGTCAGTTTTATCGCTGGGCGTTGGAGACGGAGTTTTGTCCTTCGGTATCTTACTTTCAGGAATATCTTTTTCATCTGGTTTTCCAGCAGTAATGCTAGGTGACCGAGGCTTGTCCATTACTGTATCTGCCGTTGGGGATGGAGACTTGTCCTTGTGTGCTTTGTCATCGGGGATATCTTTGTCATCCAGTTTCTCAGAACTGATACTAGGAGAACGAGAGTGGCGTTCGGTTACATCGTCAGGTGTTGGAGATGGAGATTTGTCCTTCTCTACCTTACTTTCAGGAATATGTTTATCGTCTAGTCCTTCAGCAGTTATACTAGGTGATTGGGACTTGTCTGTTGCGTCAACTGCTGTTGGAGATGGAGACTTGTCTTTGTGTACTTTGTCATCCAATGTCTCAGGAGTGATACTTGGAGCTCGAGAGTGGCGCTCAGCTATTCCTTCAGGCGTTGGAGACGGAGATTTATCCTTCTGCACCTTACTTTCGGGAATCGTTCGTTCGTCGTCTAGTTTTTCAGAAGTTATACTAGGTGATCGAGACTTGTCCGTTACTTTATCTGCTGTTGGAGATGGAGACTTGTCTTTGTGTACCTTGTCATGAGGGATATCTATGTCATCCAATTTTTCAGGACTGATACTTGGAGCTCGAGAGTGGCGTTCGGTTATTTCTTCAGGTGTTGGAGAAGGAGATTTATCCTTGTGTACCTTAGTTTCAGGAATATGTTTATCGTCTGATTTCTCAGAAGTTATGCTGGGTGATCGAGACTTGTCCGTTACGCTATCTCCTGTTGGAGATGGAGACTTATCCTTGTGTGCCTTGTCATCAGGAATATCTTTGGCATCCAGTTTCTCAGAAGTGATGCTAGGAGTTCGAGAATGGCGTTCGGTTATTCCTTCAGGCGTTGGAGAGGGTGATTTCTCCTTCTGTACCTTACTCTCAGGAATATGTTTGTCGTCAAGTTTTTCAGAAGTTATGCTAGGTGAGCGAGACTTGTCCGTTACCCTATCTGCCGTTGGAGATGGAGACTTGTCTTTGTGTGCTTTGTCATCAGGAATATCTTTGTCATCTAGTTTCTCAGAACTGACACTAGAGGTTCGAGAGTGACGCTCGGTTAGTTCTTCAGGAGTTGGAGATGGAGATTTGTCCTTGTGTACTTTACTCTCAGGAATATGTTTGTCGTCTAGTTTTACAGAAGTTATGCTAGGTGAACGAGACTTATCCGTTACTTTATCTTCTGTCGGAGATGGAGACTTATCTTTATGTGCCTTGTCATCAGGAATATGTTTGTCTTCCAGTTTTTCAGAAGTTATGCTTGGTGATCGAGACTTAGCCGTTACTCCATCTTCTGTTGGAGATGGAGTCTTATCTTTATGTGCCTTATCATCAGGAATATCTTTGTCATCTAGTTTCTCAGAACTGATGCTAGGGGCTCGAGAGTGACGTTCAGTTATTTCTTCAGAAGTTGGAGATGGAGATTTATCCTTGTGTACTTTACTCTCAGGAATATGTTTATCGTCTAGCTTCTCAGAAGTTATGCTAGGTGAGCGAGACTTGTCTGTTACTTGATCTGTTGTTGGAGATGGAGACTTATCTTTGTGTGCTTCGTCATCAGGAATATCCTTTTGATCTGGTTTTTCAGAAATTATGCTACGCTTCCGAGACTCGATTGTAGTTTCATCAGAGGTTGGAGATAGGGATCTATCTTTTGGTTCTTTGACATCCAGGATATCCTTCTCGTCTACTGCTCCTGTAGTAGTGCTTGGCCTTCGGGATTTGTCAGCTTCTTTATCTGTCGTTGGAGACAGAGATCGCTTCTCGCGTGCTGTTTCATGAGGAACATCCTTCTCGTCCAGTTTTCCGGAAGTAATGCTAAGTTTTCGAGATTCTTCAGCATGTTCATCTACGGTTGGAGAGGGAGATTTATCTCTATGTACCTTGTCATCAGGACTATCTTTATCATCCGGCTTTCCAGGAGTGATCCTGAGCTTTCGCGGTTCCTCCATTAGTTTGTCTGTAATTGGTGACTGTGGGCTGTCCTTGGCAACCTTGTCATCAGGAATCGCTTTTACACTTGGTTCTTCAGAAGTGATGCTAGGTTTTCGAGACTTGTCAACTATCTGATCTATTGTTGGAGACGGAGATCTCTCTTTGTGGACCTTGTCGTCAGGTGATACTGGTGCAGTTGGTTTCTCAGAGGTGATGCTAGGCAACAAAGACACATCCGGTTTCCCATCAACGGTAGGAGATTTATCCTTCTGTGCAGTGCTCTCGGGAATATCTTTAGTATCTGGCTTGTCTGAGGTAATGCTAGAGGTTCGACTTCTATCAGTCACTCCATCCGTAGTCGGAGACGGAGACCTTTCCTTGTGTAACTGGTCATCAGATGTAATTTGCTCGGCTGGCTTCTCCGGAGAAATGCTGGGTGTTCGGGATCTATCTGGCTTTTCTTCAGTCGTAGGAGATGGAGATTTCTCCTTCTGTTTCTGGATTTCAGGAATATCTTTCTCATCTGGCTTTTCAGAGATGATGCTGGGTGACCGAGACTTATCCGTCACTTTGTCTGTAGTTGGAGACGGAGACCTATCTTTATGAACCTCGTCATCAAGTACAACTTGTTCAGCTAGTTTCTCCGCGGTAATGCTAGGCGTACGAGACTTATCTGGTGTTTCGTCAGCTGTAGGAGACGGAGATTTGTCCTTTTGCCCCTGGCTAATGGGAGTATCTTTCTCATCTGGTTTCTCGGAAATAATGCTGGGTGACCGGGACCTATCTGTCAATTTGTCTGCAGTTGGAGATGGGGATCTCTCTTTGTGCACCCTGCCCTCGGGTGTAATTTGCTCGGCTGGTTTCTCCGAGGCAATGCTAGGCTTTCGGGATTCATCTGGCTTGTCTTCAGTCGTGGAAGATGGAGATTTATCTTTCTGTTCCTGGCCTTCAGGAATGTCTTTTTCATCTGGTTTTTCGGATGCGATGCTGGGCGATCGAGACTTATCTGTTACTTTGTCTGTAGTTGGAGATGGAGACCTATCTTTATGAACTTTATCATCCAATACAACTAGTTCAGCTGGTTCTTCTGGGGCTATGCTAGGCTTTCTAGTCGTATCTAGTGTCTCATCAGCAGCGGGAGTAGGGGATTTGTCTTTCTGCTCTTGGCTTTCAAGAATGTCTTTTTCATCTGGTTTTTCGGAAGCGATGCTGGGTGATCTAGACTTATCTGTTAGTTTATCTGTAGTTGGAGATGGAGATCTCTCTTTATGAATCTTATCATCCAATACAACTAGTTCAGCCGGTCTTTCCGGAGTAATGCTAGGAGTTCGAGATTTATCCGGTACTTCTGCAGCTGTGGGAGACGGCGACTTGTCCTTTTCCGCAGCGCTACTAGGAAGATCTTTGGTATCTGACTTATCAGACGTGATGCTTGGAGCCCGAGATCTATCGGTCACTTCAGCTGTAGTTGGAGATGGAGACCTCTCTTTGTGCACCTTGCCATCAGGTATAATTTGCTCAGCTGGTGTCTCTGAAGCAATGCTAGGTGTTCGGGACTTATCCGGCTTTTCTTCGGTCGTAGGAGATGGAGATTTGTCTTTCTGCTCCTGGGTTGCAGGAATATCTTTCTTATCTGGTTCTTCGGAGGTGATGCTGGGTGACCGAGACTTATCTGTTACTTTATCCAAAGTTGGAGACGGAGACTTGTCTGTATGAACCTTATCATCGAGTACAACTTGTTCAGCCGGTCTTCCCGGTGTGATGCTGGGTGTTCGAGATTTACTTGGTATTTCGTCAGCCGTGGGAGATGGAGATTTGTCTTTCTGTTCCTGGCTTTCCGGAATATGCTTCTCGTCTGGTTTTTCGTAAGCAATGCTGGGTGAACGAGACTTATCCGTCACTTTATCTGTAGTTGGAGACGGAGATCTGTCTTTATGAACTTTTTCATCCAGGGAAACATGTTCAGCTAGTTCTTCCGGTGTATTGCTAGGCGTTCGAGACTTATCTGGTGTTTCGTCAATAGTGCGAGACGGAGATTTGTCCTTTTGCTCTTTGCTCTCAGCAACATCCTTTTCATCTGGTATTTCGGAGGTGATACTGGGTGACCGAGACTTATCTGTCACTTGATCTGTCGTCGGAGACGGAGATCTGTCTTTATGAACCTTGTCATGAACTTCAACTTGTTCAACTGGTTTCTCAGCAGTAATGGTAGGCGTACGAGACTTATCTGGTGTTTCGTCAGCTGTGGGAGACGGTGACTTGTCTTTATGCTCCTGGCTTACAGAAGGTTGTTTCTCATCTGGCTTTTCAGAGATGATACTGGGTGACCGAGACTTATCAGTCATTATGTCTGTGGTTGGAGACGGAGACCTGTCTTTATGGACCTTTTCATCCACAATCACTTGTTCAGTCGGTTCTTCCGTGGCCATGCTAGGCTTTCGAGATGTATCTAGGGATTCATCATCCGTGGGAGACGGAGATTTCTCCTTTTGTATCGTGGTTTCTGGTTTCTCAGAAGTGATGCTAGGAGTCCGAGATTTATCATCTTCTTTATCAGCTACTGGGGACGGTGTTCTCTCACGGTGTATTTTGTCATCGAGTACATCTTTCACATCTGGTTTTTCAGAAGTGATGCTCGGTGTTCGAGACTTATCAGCTGAAATTACTGTAATCGGAGAAGGCGACCTATCTCTTTGTACTTCTTCTCCAAGAGTATCTTTCTCGTCAGGTCTTTCACTAGTAATGCTTGGCGTTCGAGGCCTGTCAAGTTTTCCATCAGTCGTAGGCGACGGAGATCTATCCTTGTGTACTTTGTCTTCGGGTATATCTTTCTCGTCCAGTTTTCCAGAAGTGATACTGGGCTTACGCGACTGCTCGGATTCTTTATCTGTAGTTGGAGACGGGGATCGATCTTTTTGTATCTTATCAGGCGAAATATCTTTCTCCTCAAGTTCCACAGGAGCAATGCTAGATGATCGAGATTTAGCAGTCTCTGTGTCAATTGTGGGCGATGGAGATTTTTCTCTCGGTAATTTTTCAATATGGGTTTCCTCTTCATCTTGTTTCTCCAAGGTAATGTCAGATGTCTTGGGTACATCTGTTAATTTTTCAGTAGTAGGAGACGGCGATTTCTCTTTCTCCAACTTTTCGGTAGGAGTATGTTTGTCATCTAATTTTTCAGAGGGTACCTTAGGCGTCTCGGTATGTTCATCAACTGTAGGGGATGGAGACTTATCTTTTTGTTTGTCATCAGGCGTATCCTTCACCTTCAAATCCTCAGAAGTGATGCTAGGTGCCGAGGACTTGTCTGTTATTTGTTCAGATGCCGGAGACGGAGATTTCTCTTTCTCGACTTCAACAGGAGAATCCTTTTTATCTAATTTATCAGAGGTAATGGTTGGCTTCTCTATTGGTGATGGAGATCTATCCTTATGAAGCTTGTCATCCAATGTCTCTGTATCATCAAGCTTTAGCGATGCAATGCTGGGCTTTCTGGACGTATCAGCTGCTTTATCGATAATTCCAGTGGGGCTGCTGGGAGTTACAGTCTTGTCGTCAGGTTTATCATCCGGAAAACTTTGGTCTGCTTTCTCACTTGGTGATTTTTCAGTGGGTGATTTACCGAAGACTGTTTCAGCTGGAGATATATCTTCGGATTGTGCTGGCTCAGGCGATTTGAGGTCAGGAATCTCAGTTGGCTTTTCGAGAACTTTGTCTGTCGGCCCCTCAGGAACTTTCTCCAATGGCTTTTCTGGAATCCCTTCGGTTGACTTCTCCGGAACTTCTTCCTTTGGCTTCTCAGGAACTTTTTCTGTCAGTTTTACCGAACTGTCTTCTGTTGGTTTCCCCACAACTTCGTCAGTTGGCTTTTCCGTAATTTTATCCGCCAGTTTCTCTGGAATTGATTCCACTGGTTTCTCCAGAACTTCTTCTGATGGCTTCTCCGGAACTTTGTCTGTGAGCTTCTCCGGGATTGTTTCCGCAAGTTTCTCTGGAACTTCATCTCTTGGCTTTTCTGGGATTTTTTCCGTAGGTTTCTCTGGGAATTCTTTCTTTGGCTCTTCATGAACTTTTTCCGCCAGTTTCTCCGGAAATTTGTCCACAGGTGATGAGGTTTTCTCATCATGTACCTGCCGCAATGTTTCCTGTGGTGATTTAGAAGTTACATCATCAGATGTGACTGATTTTATTTCTTTAGGCTCGTCGACGTGGGATTTTCTGCGACCCTCGTCAGCCACCAACACATGACCATGAATAGATTTTTCAAGACTATCTTCAGGAGTGACCTTGTCATCCTTAAGTTCTGAAATAGATTTCTCAGAGATGCTGTCTTTCTCTGGTGTGCTCTTACCGGAATACAATGAGTCCTTCTCCATTTGCAATGAATCCTTATCTGGAGTTGACTTTGTAGATATATCCTTCAAGGAATCCTCAGGAGTGACGGATTTCCCAAACGTGATGCTTCCCGTTGGGCATAGTTCTATTTCGTGGCCACCATCTTCGCTGCTGGCAGTAACAACCATGCGTCGAACAGTGCCTAGTTCTTTATCATCGTCATCATCATCTTCTAATTTTTCAATTTCTTTATCAACGCTTGAAGGTGCCTTTGTCTTTTCCTTCTCTTCAACAGCCGGGGCTGAATCGATAGACTTCTTTGCAGTCTCTGTGGGCTCAATGTCAACTTCCTCAGGCTCTGCGATCTCGGGTTCGATGATATCTTCGACAAGTGACCGTTTCTTTCGAGCATGTTCTGGTTCACTCAATTTATCTTCCAATTGATCATGGGCGGCTAAAACTACTTCAGTTGGTGCTTGCGGAGCTGCTGACTGTTCTATATTAAAACAGCTGCTATCTAAAAACTTTTTATCATCAGCATGGTCAGGAGAAGCTGGCATTGCGTCTTTCACAATCTTCTCCGTTTCTGTGTCATCTTCTTTCTCATCAAGTTTAGTCTCGGATTTTTTCAGATCTATAATTTCGCTTGTGTCGAGTATTTTAACATCAGTCTCATCCAGGACAATGTCCTTGCCCTTCAATACATCAGTCTTTTCTTTAACATCATCCTTTTCTTCTTTTACAACAGCGGGAGATTCGGTAACATGTGTCACACTCTCTTTACTTGGACTTTTCTGGACTTCAGCAGGTACAGACGTCTCCTCATCTACTTGGTCAGGTGTAGCGTCAAGTTTATCAGTTTTTTCGACAACAAATGCGACAGGGTCCGGAGTCTTAGAAATTTCCTTCACATCTTCTTTCTCGGTGTCAATTTTCGCTTCACCGATTTTTTCAACCGTGGTTTCTTCCTTCTCTTCAACCTTTTCCTCAGGCTCATGAATCTTTTCTGTAGTTGTATCTGCGATCGGAGATACCGTTGTCTGAAGATCAACTTCAACTTCAATATGATCTTTTTTATCGTCTACAGGAGAACTAATTTTAATGTCAGTCACATGTGCCTTCTCTACGTGAATCGGTTCTTCATGCTTATCACTGGTTGTTTCCTTCGGATGTTCTTCCTTTCCAACATCCTCTACGATATCATCACCCTTCGGTTCAGGCTTATCTACCTTTGCGGTAGTATCTTGAATCGAATCTTTAACATCTTCCAGAGGAGATTTAATCTTAACGTCTGTCACATGAGGCTTTTCTTCGTCTGCAGGTTCTTCGACTTCAACTTTAGAATCGACATCATGTTTGTCAGTGATCGTTTCTTTCGGCTGATCTGCCTTTACAACTTCTTCCACGAGATCTCCAGTCTTTGGTTCAGGTTTGTCTAACTTTGCAATGGGATGCTCGATGTCGGGAATCGTAACGGCATCTTCAATCGCATCCGCAATATCATCAAGATCTTCTTTTGTGTCAGTGGGCTGTTTTGGTAAATCGCCTGCAACTTTTGATGGCTTCTCTTTGTCTTCGTCGAGGTATTTTTCCGTAGCATTGGTGACATCTGAAGCAATCACTGACGTGGCATTAGAAATACTGTCATCATCTGCTCCGTCACTAGCTTCATCTGGTTTGCCCTTTGCACTAGTAACTGTATCATCAGGAATAATCGGCACAACTTCATCTTTGACTTCATGAACTGATTGAAGTTTTGGCTCAACTGGGGCAGCATCTTCTTTGGCCATTTTATCAGTAACTGCATCAGGAATAGCAGCTTCTTTCAAACCTTCAGGTTTTTCCTTAGTTTCTTCAACGAATTTTTCAGCTGCTTCGACAACAGAGTCCAAGTCGTCTTCGACAGCTTCCAGAACGTCATCTTTATCTTTAACATCGGTGGTCTCAGGAGACGTCATTTCTGTGGTCTTTGAGACGTCATGAACTTTGTATTCTTGTTCTACAGCTTCAAAATCGTCGCCTGAATCTTTCACAGCATCGTCAATTACTGCTGGTTTAGAATCTGGCTTAGAAATTGTGGGAGAAACTTTTTTATCTGGGATATATTCTTCTTGAGATAGTCTTCTTTCTTCTTGTAGAAAATTGATCACCACCTCTTTGGAAGGAATATTCACAAAATCATCAATCAATTGACCCTCGTCGAAGTCTTTCTCGTCGAAGGTAGGCGCTTCCTTCACTTTTGAAGGCTCTGCCATTTGTGGTTTTTCAATTTCTCCCGAATCCTTTGGCTGATCATCTTTGGGTGATACTTCTTGTACTCCAGCAGGAATTATCTCAGCAACGACAGGTTTCAGGCTCAGTTTATCATCAGTTGTCTCTGGTTTCTCAGCTTCGACTACTTCTTCATCTTCGTGATCGACTGTATCTGGTTTCTCTTCGTGAGGTTGTCGGTCATATTCATCGTAGATTGGTTTTACTTGTCTGATGAACTCCTCTTCAATTATTTCATAGACAGATTCTCTCGATATCTTCCTTTTTATTATTATCTCTTCGATAATTTCTATGATAATTCGTTTGGGAACAACTTTTTTTATCGCGATTTCTTCTATCGTTTGTACGGTAATCTTCTTACCTTTCATAATATATTCAGCTGTAATGTATTCCTCGATTTCAACTCGCTTCAACGAGGATATAATTAGGTCGTTTGTTGAGTCTTGGCTCTTTAGAATGTCGACATTTTCGATCACACTATCAGGTGAAATACCCTTATTTATAATAATCTCTTCAATTATATAAATCACATGCTCCCTAGAGACTTTCTTCACAATCACAATATACTCAATAATTTCTATGGTTATTTTCCTTCCCGTTCTAATCACCTCATCAATTATATCATACACGTCAGCCTTACTGCTGATAAACTCTTCAATTTCTTTTGGTACTCCAGGAACTTTAGAAACGTCGCTAACAGCGTCTTCCAACTCCTTGTCATATACTTTATCAGTTGTGAATTTTGGTGATGTTGGGGCTGAATCTGGTGTTACCATTACAAGCTCCGCTTGTGCTGGGGATAATTTTTGTTCGAACAAAATTTCGGGTTGTTCGAGTCTCTTCTCGTCTTCAAACTCATCTTCAAACTCATCTTCAACATCTTCACCCGCGTCTCGCTTCACTACTTTCTTCGTGCATACTTCTTCGATTCCAGCTTTCATCACATCAACTTTACCTTCATGATCCGTCGGAGACGCTTTAGGAGATGGAATCTTCATGTCCGTCATTGTTTCTGAACAAAAATCTTTCACATCCTTTTGAATAGGGATTTTCTCTTTCGGTGGTGTCTTAGCATCTGGTTTCAGGTCCTTGACGATTTTAACACAAGGCTCTTCCTGCACTTCAATTCCACCAGCTCTCTCGTAAGCTGGTAGAGGTCTGGCAATTCCACCTTCGAGCATTTCTTCAATTTCTTCTTGCGGAGGAAGTTCCTCGGTAATTCCAACTTTTTTCGGAATAATTATGTCTTCAATGATTGGCTTTCCGACGGTAGTTTCGTCTGGTTTGGTCGCAACACTATCAGTCGGCTTTTCACCGGGAGATTTCGCAGTAGTTTCATCTTTCTGGTCAATTTTCTCGAAAAGAACCTTTTCCGATAAAAAGTTGTCTTCCTTAAGTACCTCTGCAACTTTTTTCACGATTTCAATCACATCTTTCGGCTTGTCATCGATCACAATGCCGGCTGTTCCAGCTAACACCTCGCCCACATCTCGCACAGCTTCTTTAACGTCCCTTATGGGCCCATCATATTCCTCAGAATCATCTTCACCATCTTCACTGTACTTTGGAATTTCAAATTTGACCTTATCCGGCTCTTTCGAGTCCGCAGCGTCATCGTATTGCGGTCTGAATTCTTCTAATCTCTCAGCTACACCAGTGAGTGTGCTCTTGACCAAATCTTTTGTGATAGCTGGTTGGATATCCTCGATGATTTCTTCCGCAATTTTGTCCTCCAAAGATTCGAGTGAATCTCTCAAGCTATCTTTGACGGTTACAAATTTCTTAGACGCTTCTTCTAGCAGTGCTTCGACCTCTTTTGTGTCCTCAACAAGATCTTCACTCGCCACTTCTTCCTTCGTTGGTTTCTCTTTCAACGCATCGATTGTTGCATCTAATTTTGGAGCAATATCTTTAGGGACGTCAATATCCTCAAGGGGTTCTTTTGTATCGGGTTTCTTCGACTCGGTAGGAATTTCCACGTGCTTTACCTCAGCTGGAATTTTGGGCTCTACGCTATGCACGGTGTCAATTTTAGTCTCTCTAATCTCCTGCTGCAAAAATGCTGCCGTTTCTTTGATCGCAGCTACTTTAATGTCAGCCGGAGATTGTGGCTTTGCCTTTTCAAAGGTATCATGGGCCTCGATTTTTCCAACCTTGGCAAATACTTTTCCCATGTCAATTTCTTCTAGATTAGTTTTTTCCTGGGGCTTTGTTTCCTTTGGAGAGCTAGACTTTGACGATTTTTCTTCCGGCTCTTTCTCAGCCTCCTTTTTCGACTTACCGGTAAGCTTATCCATACCTTTTTCAAATTTGTCAGCAACTTTTCCAAAGAAACTAAACATTCCTTTCTGTTCTTTCACCGGAGGCGTAGGAGGTTCTTTTGCCTCAGGAGTTTGCGGTACTTTTTCCTCTTTAACTTTGTCGAAATCGTCCATATCGTACAATTTCGGATCTACCTCCTCGTGTACAGGAAGATCAGCGACTTCGTCCGGTGTTTTAACGATGTCTCTTTGAATAGCTGAAACTGGTTCACGAATTACGAACGTTTTAATCGTGGTGCTCGGTAGAGGCGGGGCAATTTCCTGCAGTTTTTCTTTAACAGGTTGAATTTCTTTCTCCTTGACTTCTTCCTTGGCGTATTTTTCGTCAACATCTTCTTTAATTTCATCCAAAGGAATTCGCTCGTCCTCTGGTAAAGTCGGAGCCGTCGTTGTCGCTCCAGATTCCAAGGTAGAAATACGATCCTGAGATTCCTCATGTTTCTCAGGAACTTGTTCCTTCTGATCAGCTTCGGGTTTCAAATCCGTGTCGGTAGTTTTCTTCTCCGAAGAATCGAACTTATCAGGACTAACGCTCGATGGCTCTTTAGTGATATCTTCGCTATCCTTTTTCCCGGAATCATCACGCTCATCTGTCTTTTGTATAATTTCAGTTGCAGAGGCAATAATATCCTTCACCTCTTCCTCCAGCTGTTCTTTACGTGTCGGAGATAAATCGGTGGGTTTCTTGCCCTCGTCATCTTCCGGTGTTTCATGGAATTGAATTTTTTTCTCTGGTTTTTCGTCCTTCTCCTTTTCTTCCGTCTCATCCTTCTCCTTCGTCTCCTCCTCTTCCTTTTCCTCAGGAACATCCAGATCCTTGGATATTTCGTACTTCTTAGCTTTCTCAGACTCTACTTCGTCCAACAAATGCTTCTGCTCTCCTTCACCACTCAAAGCAGAATCTTCGGTATAAATTTCCTCCTTTTCAACAATCAAATATTCATCTTCCTCAGTAAATTCCTGGCTCTCTTTCCTCGAGCCAACTTTCTTAGGGGCGTCTTCGATCTCCGCAGTGACATCTTCCTCCGTAACATCATCATCCTTTTTGTCAGTAGCTTCAGCAGTGATTTCATCATCACCTTCAAGCTGGTCATCCTTACGTGCGATCTCGTTCCTTTCCGCCTTGCTGAGCACGGCTTCAATTTCTTCAACAACTTCTCTCTCTTCCTTCAAGTCAGCAAGAACCTTGCTCTCGATCGAATCTATCGAAATATCATCAGATTTTTCGGCAAGACTTTTATCGACCATTTTAACAACGCTTTCAGCTTCGATAGCCGACGGGGTCGACACAGCGGATGAATCCGTCGTTCCTTTATCACTTTTCGGTCTTCTGATTACTCCGTCTTTCTCCGACTTGACAGAAGCAGTCGGCGTGCTACGTGTGGATTTAGCAGGGCTTCCAGGGAGCCGAGGCTTACTTGGACTTCCTGTCTTTGGTCTTCGACTGATCGGCTTTCGATCAGTAGACTTTGGTTTTGCGGTGACCGAAGGTACTTTTGCTGCAGTTGAAGCAGCAGAAGTAGAAGACAACGCGATGTTCTTCGATTCAACGACCTTGCGATTAGTCGCATCTTTCGCGCTCTTGGCTGGCATTGCGGACACGGTCCTGGACGTGGTTTTCATTGAAGTTTTAGTACTGGTCTTAGATATTTCGGTTCTAGTTGCAGTACCGTTAGATATTTTTTTTGGAGTTGTAGGGGACGATTTAACATCTTTTTTATCAATGGATGGCTTGAGTTTCTTATCGGCTGCAGGTTTAGGCGCCTGTTTTACGGTCGCTTCTACCTTAGACTTAACAACAGTTCTAGTTTCTTTAATCTCCTTTCTTTTTGGCTCGGGTTTTGGTTTGGATTCTTTAGTTATTACAGTCTTTTCGGTTTCCGTTTTAACTACATCAGTCTTTTTCGTTTCAGCTTCTTGCTTATCTACCTTCACGGCCTCCTTCTTTATCACCTCTTTTTTCACCTCCTTAAGATCTCTCTCTATCTTTTTGCTTTCCGTCTTAGTTTCCTTTTCTATTTTCCTATTTTCTACAACTTTTTTAGCCTTCATGTCTACCTTAGCTGGCTGTTTGGTTGGAATGATTGGTGCCGAGGGGACAGCTGGTTTCGGGGTCGACTCTTCGACTCCTTTAACAGTCTTTGGTTCGAGAGTTTCTTTCTTCTCCTTTCTATAGTCCGAAACTCTCTTAATATCCTTATCCTTATCCTTATCCTTATCCTTATCAATGCTTTTCTCAATAATCGAGGTCTTTTGCTTATAGGATTTCTCCTTCAAAGCAGCGAGCGATGTCGACGGTGACAAACTCTTCGCCGAGCATACAGGGTGCTTCATAAATTCAAGATGCTTCAATCTTTCCAATCCCTCGAATATCTTATTCTGCGGTGTACTACCAGGGAATAAAATCCTCGTTATTGTATCTTCGGGATTTGCTGGCTGCCATACTAGCAGTGCACAAATCGAGACTAGATTTTGAATAGGAAACGTCAAATTGTTTGAATCCTTTTTGTGGGATCCAGCGAACAGTTTTGAATCCGAAGCCTGCCATTTGCTAAGAAATTCTCTCACTTCTCTGGTGTCTTTGCTAGGGCTAAGAACATACATGTCCAATGTTCCATGTCCAACTTTATGATAGAGGTTGATAGGGTCTAAGTCTCTGTAACACGGATGAGCCCGTAGATTAATGTGTCGAAGATTGACCATCATTTCTTGCCCAAGATCCGTCAAGTTCAAGATCAAAGGATCAACGTCCTTGTCGCCGTCAGGTGAATTCGCTGATCGCCGTTCCTAGATGAATATATAGCCAATTTTCAATATAAGAAAAAGAAAATGGATAATCAGAGGCCAAAACTACATCCGGGATAAATAATAATTTCCACTTCTGCCATCATACTCACCACCAAATTGCAGAAGAAGTGCCCAATTTGAGGATAAACGTGCATCTCTTGCTTCTTTCGGAGCACACTAGACATGCCACCGATATTGCTGTTGTTCACTCTGGTCAGGAGGACGGCATCTAGCCGATCCAAGTGCCGGGCAAAATCCCAGAAGCAGGCCTTCCTGGCGAAACCGCCGTCGACTAGCATGTTAAATCCGTTAATTCCAAAGAGTGCTGCGTCGCCCTGGCCACCAGGAAATACGTAAAGGGTGGGGTGACTAAAGCGGATGTTTCCAACAACATCCGAGGGTTCCATAAGCTGGTCTAATGTCTGGGCTATTAGATATTGCCCAACGTAGTTGGTGAAACTTGAAATTGCGGGTACACCAGCCGTCAGGACATCGTCAGGATTAACTCGTACTCTGCACGACCTGGACATTTGAAAATAATCATCATCCGAGCCAGACTAATTTGATTGCGTATAATTTTTATGGCGGAATGAACGGAGTTTTTATATTCGTATTGTTAATTCTTGGAAATGAACGCACCTGGTACAGATTTCTTTCGACAAACGTGAAGAGGTCCAATCTCCGACCCCCGTACAATGAATATCAACGGTAACGCTGTTCTCGTACGCGCGAAGAACTCGTTGTACCTCGTGTTCGCTGAACGCGTCCAGAAAATCAGCCAAGCTGAAGGTTCCATCCTGTATAATGGATCGTGTTTTTATCCTTGACGTAATTAGATCTACAGTTCAATCTATTTTATGTCAAGAAAATAGCTTTTATTTTTTCTTCTTTTTATATATTTTTCTTAAAAAGAAAACGACGAACCTGCAGTATCCAGGAACCATTTCCACTGAACGTGTAACCGGCGTGAATGATGTGTCTGTGTTTAGTAAAGCTAGCAAGGAGGTTGCGGATGCACTGTAGCAGTGTGTTCGTCTGCGGGTGTATCAGCACCTCCGTAACGAGGTTCTCGGTCGCGTACTGAATCAGTCGCTCGCCTGAAACAGATCAAAGAAAATTCGGCTGTGTAAGCGATGGAGTGTAACCCATAACGGGCCCAGGCTATTCCAGAGCTGCATACACACACACACATGACAATCTGAATCCAAAGTCTAAAGTTTGAACATTCAAACGGCTACGAGGTAATGGGAAAAGAGCTAGGGATCAAACACTCAATAAAGAGAGGTTCGGCGTCAAAGAGCGATAGGAAGTCAACCATTGACTTTTCCTTCCTCAATTTTCGAGACGAAAATTCTTTCATCAATCGCGTTTAAGACGTTTAATCAAAAGCCTTTCGATTCCGTACTCAAAGATATATAAGAGTTCAAACACTAAAGTATCGAGAAAGGTTGTTGATACTGGAGAAGAACTGCGTAGTACATAGATAACTATAAATCGTGAGCAGTTAAGTGAAATTTATCTGTTGTAATAAATACGAGAATAAGCTTGATACTATTGATCCAGAAACGATCGATAATTAAATTAGGATAGAGTACTACCAGTACCTGGGCTCGATATTACCAAATAAAATAAGAGATGTACGAATTTTATTCAGCACGTGACGCACGGTTTGTCCACCTCAAAGTGTAGCATCGTTCTGAACACGATCTAGTATTTGCACGGTTTAAATCGATGTTTGCATCGAATGTGTAGTAGGTATGCCCGTGCGATTATTACGTACTGTACTGAATTACGATTGGATAAAAACGAGAAAAAAAATTACGAAGTAAATCTGGTCGACCTGATTTTAAAGAATTATATGATTCGGATGAAAGCTCGGCAGAAGTATTCGGCGCGGGAATATTTCCGTGCCTATAGATGAGTTTGACAATGAAAAACGAGAGGGAAAAAGTTGAGGCTAATAAGGAAAAAATATAGGACAAAAAATGAAGAAAAAAAAAAAGCAAATAGGAAGAAAACTCGGTAGCTAGAAGGACGCGTGGAGCTCGATCGATGCTATATAGCTATAGCTATAATGTGTGTATGGGTTTACGGGTATGAAAGTACGGAACAATAATTGGCTATTAAGCTAGGTAGACGCTAACGGCTAAAATATTATTATTAAACCGGTAAATCCTCGCTAGGTATCCCAAGATTGATTATAGCGTTTCCGTAGGTGGCAGAATTTTTTTATTTTATTTTTATTTTTATTTTCATTCATTTTTATTTTTTTTTTCTTATATACGACTGTCGTTAACCGTATCTCTAACGAGAACGAAAAGATCGTAAGAATAGAGGAAAAGAAGGTGATGTTAAAAATTGAAAAACTCATAAGGGCTGAAACCATACGTTATACCTACACGTTAAATTTAATTATTAACATCGTATTCTGACTCTAGAAACTCAAGTTTACCGCGATAAAATAGCCGCGATAAGCCAAGAGCTAGACAGGGAAATCCCGCAGAGCCTCGAGCTGAATTTTAGATGAAACTGACGATGTAGTAGGACGGGGTAGAGCCATTGTGTGATCATTGTGTCGAGGAGCGAAGGCGAGACGAGAAACCGCCTCAGACAAGTTCCCTGTTCTCTGTTCCCTGTTCCCTGTTCCCATTATTTCCACAAATGTATATACCCGAAATTAGCTGCGTGCACGGAGTTTAGAAACGGCATAGTTTCGCCTTGAGACATTGTACAGCTAAGCTCAGGGGGTTCCCCTTGTTAATTCGCGGTTTTGACCCTTCGTTTACATCATCCTGAAATTTCTAATCTGTACCACAATTCTGGAGATTAAACCGAGTACTACTGTTCGATGTATTCGTAGATTTTCGGCCGAATTGAAGTTCCAAATTTCTTGAATTCCGAAAGGTCAGAAATCAGAATGCAGACAGCTCATAAAATTGCGAAATTCCTAATCCCGAAGGGCCAAAAATCCGAAAATATTGGTCTGTTTCTCAGGATGTAGACACAGAATATTCCATTCTAATCCAGATCCTCGTTACGGAAGCTCATTTTATTTACTTCAATCGATGACTTCATGATGTCATAAAAAATTCATAGGATTGAAAAGCTTTTTTTCTTTCCATAAAGTAAATCTCAAGACGATTAATTTGACCAGTTATTAGTTCCAATACGATCAATAATGAATACATACGTGAATTTCAAGTTTCGGATTTTTGGCTTTCGGAATTTGGAACCCCCTGTTTTCTCCGTTTAAAAATCTTTGAGATCGATGATGTAGACTTTCCGAAAAATACCCTTTCCTAAAACCCTGAATTAGTGATATTCGAATTCGGAACTTCGACCCGGTTCCGTAGTTTTTTATTTTTTCCGAACCGTATTATTATCAATAAGCTAGACGTAGGAGTACTATACGTATTCTGTATAAAACCAAGAAAAATAGCTAATGCGTCGTTAGCGCAGACTGTAAAATTAGTTAATTATTCAGTGTTCATCCGGGGCTCCCCATCACTTTCTCCACTCCTCGTATTTACCCGTTCCTAGCTTCCCGCGGCTATACATCTGCGAAGAGGAGTCATTTATCGCGGTTCTGTTTATTTGACCAATTTTTTTTGTTTCTTTTCACACGATTTGTAAACATTTACACAAACGATGCGTAAGCGTTTCTCGCAAACTGATAATTAGATGGCATACGTCTATAACCGAAATCATAAGATAATATTTGAATAGGTGTATTCGAAATTTCAAAACTTGTCGAAATTTACTCGAAAATATTTCTCCCTTATTATTATACAATCTTGTTAAACAATATCAATGAAGAGATCCATGAAACTTGAATAAAAAAAACAAAAAAAATGGTATTCCAGCCTTGAACAGCAACACGTTTGGCGCCTGATCTCGTTTGCTTTAATTATTGCCCGGCTCTGTTTGTTTGTCAAGGGAGTATTTGCGTACAGTTCTAAAGGTACGACCTGCTCTGCGTATAAGGCTATAGCTATTTGTTTAAATGTATACAGACGCGAAACTCTCTGTAATTACTGCTAGTAATTACTAAACGTTATACGACTCGAGGGACGGTCTTTTGGCTCTTTCTACCTTTCATTCTCACCTCGGTTTAGTCTCGATAGTAAAATTGGACAAATTAACACGTGCGACTAACAATAGACGAAATTATTCGCGAAAAATCGTGTCTCCGAGAAGCCAGACCTTCGCCATATCCCATGATGAGAAAAAAATAAATAAAATAAAATAAGAAAAAAGAATAGCCCTGCTGCACCGTATGCAATATGGCATTATAAGACGACGTGAATCGTGCCTTACGGCAATTTGAGGTCTCACATGGCATTTCCTTCCGCCCTTGGGGGGTCCTTTCAGAAAATATTCTAAAGCAACGACATGAGATTGAATTTAATATTGCATCAAGATTTCTCAATGCTCGAAGCGAACGAACCTTGAATGATGCTAGACGAAATTCGAACGATTACCGCCAGCCTTGTTATCACGTAATAAATATATTTTCCCCATGAAGGAAATTCGCCATAACGATTATCATAACGATAATTGTACAGCAGGTAATGATAATAATGAGAAAAAACAGAAAAACTAACACGGATAATAGTTACGACAATACATAAAACATTTCGTCAAGGAACGTTGATATATATGACTGCGATTAGCCTCAGAATTGAAATCCGAGCTCGTAATTGCTGTTTGAAATTTATTAATACAATGAGATATGCCCAAGTGGGTATTAAATCGCTTTTAATTATCGTATATTCGCTCATTCAGTATAATAAAGGATAAGAACATGCCTTTCAAATCTCTTACGTAAAGTTTAGTTATAGTTGTCTGCGATTTTGCAGCTATGTATTTAGAAATAATTTATTCTTACTTTTCTTTATTTTTCTCCTAACAATTGCTGCGAAATAAATGAGTCATGACCTAATGGTTGATATACCTTGAGACTACCGCAAACGTGTTAGTTTTTACCTAAATTACAATAAGAAGTGAGTTCATTGTATATTTTTATTATAAGAAGAATAGAATTCGCGAAACAACGAATCAGTCAGTTTTTCCTCTCTCTTTAGACTTTGCCTACCTATAACGTTACGTTATATTATTAGTTAGCTAGATTTTCACGCTTCGTGAAAAGTATCCAGAAAATGCGGAAACCTAAAGCACAAATTTTCAACATTCCGAATAAATTTCATTCGGAAAGGAAGTCCGGTTTATGCGATGTCTAGTCTTAAGCCATTTCACTAAGCCGAGCTTTAGAAATTATGTAGATTTAGAATAGACGGTAATTATTGATTGATTGATTGATTGATTGATTGAATGATTGAATAGTTGATAGAGAAACGTATTAGTTCTGAATAAGATACAGAACTGTTACGTTGAGATTATTGAACGTAGAATTCGACAGTTATACTATGTATAATCTTTTGTCTTACCATTTCGGGCTTCCTCTCCTTCGGGGGCTTGCGTAACCAGAGCTTGCAATTCCTTTTCCAGATCCACGTGACAACTGTCTTTGTCCCACGAAAGGAATCCTGAAACACAAAGCAAATCCGTCCGTCAATACGAAGGCCTTAGAAATGCGAACGTCGTTTTATTCCCATTCATCGGTATCAGACATTCAATCGTCATAACGATTCATTGCATATGACAGAAGTGAGAATATATATGAAAACCGATAGAAAATGAATAAATAAACAAAGAAATTGAAAATTGCATCGGGATTATCAATTTTAAAGGTAAATTTATCGAACAGATGTATTTCTCACCCCTTTAATAAAGTATGAAACAATTTTTCGAGTATCTGCTATGAGTAGCTACTAAAAAAAACTGTTTGAATAAAAGCTGAGAAAAGTTTTCTAGGAAGTAGGTATTCGCGAGGCTGCTTTACTTCGTTGAGTGATAATCTGAACACCGACAGACAATGGAATTGAAGTGCTCTAAATTCAACCCCTCACCACTTCGAATACAACAGCTTCTACGTGGATGAATAGAAATTGGAAGACTTATAGAACCGCAGAAATTACCTGTCGAACTATATACCTATTTCTCATGCTATTCAGGTATTACATAGAAGTGAGAGAATCCGATCTAAGGCCGCACCTTCCTACGCCTATTACAACACTATAAATCGGTGAAAAAACCGAGATCGTTCCAATCTATTGCCATTATTCTCAGATTCTAACTCCTAATAGGCGTTCAAGCGTGATTCGCTTTTTTTCAACGCGCCATCATCGCTTTCAGAGAAAAATCCGAGCAAGCTCCATTTCACGGAATCGCCCTAAATCGTCTTCCGATGCCCAGTGGCCGAGAGTAAAACGGATCAACGGAAAAAAAAAAAACCCGGCCTTCGACCTTGAATGCGTTTATATAAAATCGATTTGATATATTACAAGATGATTATTTCATATATTTAATTTTCATTCCCCTCAGAGTCATGTCACGTATTTTATTTTTGTATTTTTTCTATCTACCCGCAAGTTATTAATCGAGATGAGGGCGAGAAAAGTTTTCCGCAAAGATTTAAACAGGAAATATGAATTAAAAGACTAAAAAAAAAAAAAGGAAAAAGGAAAAAGGCTGAGGAAAGTTTGCACTGCTCGGGGGGTTAAACCCCCGGTTCTGCGGCACCCGCGTTTTACTTTAGGGATCGATAGATTGCGGGCGTCGAGCCACGTGATCGTAACCTCTGCCAAAAACCGGGAATTTTCGTTCGGTTTCTTGGCTACTACTTAGGTTTGCCACTACCCTCCACGACGAGAAACAATAGGGACGAAGGCAGACCTGATCGAACACTGATTTCTTGCCGTAAGTAATCTGTGGCTTAGTTAAGAAAAATCGTTACAACGACTGATAAGCCCCTAAAATTTATGCTCGAATAATTTATCATATTCAATTATTTTCTCCTTTTTCAGAATTGAAAAAAAAAAAAAATATATATATCAAACACTGCTGATTTTAAATAATATACACAGGCTTCTTGATGGTTTGGGTATTGTTAACGTCAACTGTCCTGATCAGGGTCCACGAACTCTAATGCATTTTATATAGGCGCGTTCCATTTCCTTTAATTTTTAATGAAATGAATAATTCGTGTCGCCTACTTCTCCGGATATATATATCTGTGCAGGTTTAGATCTGCTAATGACCCGTCGACTAAATCGAAGAAATACGATTACCGACTGTACTATGTACGTCGTGTCCATGGGTTGAATAATTCAGGATATAATCAGTATAAGAGCAGTAATATATGGTAAGGTTTCGGGGAACCGAAATGAACAACAAATTTATTATTTTTTCAGAGCTTTTCCCCATCCCTATATTTCGTGAAATATTAATCTCCCAATTTCGAATATACATTTTTATCCTCATCAAAAAACCGTTCCCTCTTTTTTTTTTTTTCTCTGTACCTAATATAAATCAATCTCTTTGCGATCGACTTACTCCATTAGTCATGAGAATCTAATTGCCTCAACTTATACCCTCGAACCGTGGAACTCGATTTAGTTTCGCTTTAGAAGAACGCAGAAAATAATATGAAGAAATACTAAACTTTGCCGATCTTTTCTCGCCCATGAAACTTCAGGAATTTTTAATCCCTAAGAGATTTTTTTCCCTCATATAGGAACAGTTTTCATTCCCTTTCGCTGTTTTTTTTTTTTTTTCTTTTTTTTATTGCTTATATACGGTTTCCGAGGAATGACGATATGATATACCCTCCTCCTAGCTTCGGTTCGTAGTACCGTGAAATTTTCTTTTCCCCTCTCCGAATCCGGTAGTTATATGATTGAGGTATTCGAACGAAAAGTTTCATAAGCTAGGGGATTCCCCGTCGAATATATGCTGCAAGTATAGCCAGAGGGTGGCACACCCTGACCTTAACGCTTTACTCGGTCTCGAACTGTGCAGAGAGAGAGAGAGAGTTTCGTGACATTTTCAATGGGATCTAGGTTAGCGTTATATTACCCCGTCAAAGAGGCTCCCCATTCAGTTTGTTTGACTCGTCTTTCAGCCCAGGGCTCGAGTTTGAAATTTAGAAATACTTGGTGAAATCTTACGTTAAAGTTTGACACGGTCAATTTACTTTACTTCAAAGGTACGAACACCCCGAGGGTTTACGTTTAATTGATACGACGATTTTCCCTCAAAGGAAAGAAGAGAAAAATTACCGTCAATCCTACCTAGAGAAAAAAAAAATGAAAAAAAAAACATCATTGAATAATAGAACCGTGGCTTGAAATTATTGGGGCTTAAGGTGTTAACCAACGCTGGAAAAGCTCCCCGTATCGATTCCACCCCTAGGTTAATGTTATTCCGTTGCGTGCCTTAGAGAACCAATGAGAAACACCCGGCTGAATACCGCAAACCCCTAGGTCTCAGAACACGATTTTACCCGACTTCTATCAGGTTTAAGAAACGGTCACGTTATACCTTTAAAGAACAGCTGATCGACCGCAACGGTCAAGAAGTCTCGGAATAAAACCGTACGAAAAAGACACGCAATGCGGTTGCCCTAGTTAAAAAAAAAAAAGTTCTATTTAAAAAAATAATTCAAAGAATCTAATAACCGTTTTGCTGTCACCACAAAGGGCAGGGGCACGCGCCGCCACTACTTAAGCTAAACTTGAACGGATTTATCCGGCTGAACGACCCTGTTTTCTCACCCCTGGGACGCGAGACTGGTGCTGAGTGGCATAATAGAGGCTCCCACGTTTACCAAGAGTGGAACAGTGGGTCGGTTACAATGTGGATATGTAGTACCTACTTATCTATACTATACCTATATACGCGTAGTGAGTATTAGTAAGTGAACGCTTTGGTCAGGTAAGTATAACCGCACCTTTGAGGTTTCTTTAAGCAGTTGGATCCGGGCAGCTGAGAATTACGGGGGGGTAAATAAGATCCTATGATGCACGATGCAAGGCTAAGGGCTAATGTCAAGTTTAAGATAAATGGGAAGAAACGGTATATGTCGATCAGGATTTACGACTACACACGC
Organism: Tenthredo notha; assembly: GCA_914767705.2. Classification (NCBI taxonomy): domain Eukaryota; kingdom Metazoa; phylum Arthropoda; class Insecta; order Hymenoptera; family Tenthredinidae; genus Tenthredo; species Tenthredo notha. Next base: position 21,467,331 of record OU611908.1, on the reverse strand, counting down.
TATAGGTCTAACTTGGTTCGTTCTGTATCGTGAGCTTTAAAAAGTGAGGACTTACGATATCAGGCTAATCGTTTAACGCGATTAAACTTTATTAGCTAAGTTCACGTCCTCGTATTAAGAGATCTAGCATGGGAAAATATACCTCGCTGTACGGTTGAATTAATTAAGAATTTTATCATTTTATCATTTTATCATTTTATCATTTTATCGTTTATGGAATAAAGTAATTCCATAGCGGGTTTAGGGTAGGTGCCGAGAGTTTGGAGAATGGCGAAGGACGAACGTCCGACGTTTCGGGTTTAACGGTTTACCGATTTACGGTTCGGAAACTGCTGGGAACGTAATCATCGTGGGTCAATTAATCGGCAAACTTTCGAAAGCCCGCAATTCCATTAGCCGATGTTTTAGATTTCCAGTGCTACGTAAATCATCGAAATGTTTGCCTCGACTCGTATCACACGGCTCGATACCCCAAAAGAACGATATTTTCTGGGTCATAATGTACTTTTGGCTTTTGCCAAAAAACTAACTACCCCAAAACTCGAGGGGCTTTCATTGTCTCGAAATCCACACATTTTATACATCGTGGGAAAAACGAAGCAAATTCGTGAAAGCCTCTCAAACAAACGATACTTTAGGCATAACAAAAGATTCGTGAACCGCGAACTTTGACAGGACAGAATATATAACGAAGACAGTGCAGAAATGTAAGAGTGACACGTCTCAGTTATCGCTTTATGGGAATAATTATTATCTCCACGTCCAGGAATAATAGGATATTGTTTAGTGATGAGAAAACTCAACCGATGTTGCAAAATTTTATGGCAAATAAATGATATTTATAGAAAACAAAAGGTTCCATTGTCACGTGTTTGATTAAACTTGACGTAAATGCCAGTTAGTAATATCCTGTGGATAGCTAGCCCGATCATTTACTTTATATTAACCCTTTTATATTGAAAAAGATGTATTCGGTGGAATTAATCAATCGACTATACACTAGATGGGAAGACGAGCAATTTTCCCAATCGCGACTAGCTCCATTGAAGAAATTCAATCTAGGACAACCGTTAGATTGATTGATGAGTCTGTGGGATAAATATCCGTGAAAGTCTCAATTTTTGTCCGTTTCCACGGAAACCCTACGGAGTTGGGGTCGTATTTCTTCCGAATAAAGACGAATAGCTAAAAGTCTGCACCGTAATGCCTTTGGGCATGAGCCAGATTTACTCGAAATGACCGAAACTTTACCTCGCTAGCGAGTTAATAAAAGCGAAAGATGCCTCCCAAGTGCTGAAAAGTATAATGAAGCCCGCGATCCTTGGAACCTGCTTACATAATAACTGTAAAGGAAAAAAAGAAACGAATAAAAAAAAAAAAAAAATGAATAATAAGAATCGCATTTTGAAAAAAAAAAATTGGAAGCTAAGGTTTTCCCTCATCCTTGACTAAATATCTAAGTGACTGGACTCGTGACACGGAGAATTTAAGTCCGTAGAACGTAGTGGGTCGAGATATTTCTCCCAACATTTATCAGATCTTGGATGTCGTCCTTGGTGATCGCAATACCCGCGAACCCTCGAAGACCACTCAAGGATTATCACGGTGAATAGGACCAACGGGACTCTAGACGGCGTTTTGTATATGTATGTATGGTCGAGTGTTGATCCTTCTTGAATCCGCGTGAGTAAAGTTTTCGTGCGTTATTCTAAATTTTCTCGAAGGTCCTGCGGACCGAAAAAAAAAAAAAATAAAATAACCCGGACGATTCGAAATTGGTGATTTCAAGGGACGATGAAAAAAAACCGGTCCTTGTTTTTTCGCAGATATTAAACCCGGGATAGGAAGTACCTACTGACGGATACCTTCGTCCTTCCGTTGTTTTAGGATTCAAATATAACGCAGTGGCAAGTCTTCGCCGCTTTTATATTATATTACTTATATATATATTTATGTGTCTGTGCAGCTACGTCAGGTCAATTTCAGTTATTACTATGGGAATAGTTGCCCTCGCGGAGATGAGACTTAGGATTTTCAACACCCTATGGACTGAGTATTTTTCCTTTTCTGTTCAGAGAGGTGAAAATATAAATTAAAAATCGTTACCGCGTCCCGGGATACTCTTTGTATTTCTAACTCGAAGAACGAGGAGTACTTTTTTTGCTTTTATTCTCTCTTTCCCCGAACTCGCAATCAGATGTTAATTCATATTGTTGTTCTTGGAGGGTCCTTCGGTGAATGTAAATTCGCATTTCGAATACCGTACTCCGTATTTCACCGCAGAAAAAAAAAAAAAAAATCTCTGAATGATCAGAACTTCTGTAAATTTGCTAAATTCCTCAAGGTATCATACATGTACATAATATGCTGTAGCTACACTAGAGCTCTAACGAAGGTAAATTTCCTCCCCTAATTTTAACTCGGATCGTCTCACGCCCGAGAAGTTTGAGCACCGTATCTCGAGCTGACGAAGGTAGCCCTGGTTCAGACGCGGAGAGGGTGTGGAGCGAGTCTACCGTCTGGAGGAGTCTGGAGTCCTGCAGGGGTTTGAGATCCTCTCTTTGCGGATATAAAAGTATTTTTCCGCAGCGGAGCCCAGGGAGAAGAAAATAGAATGAGGGAAAAATAAAAGACTAGGATAGGAGGAACAAGGGAAGAAAGAAAGGGGCGAAGGCTTCTAGCGTCTAGAATCCTGAAAACGTGGATGAAACCATGAGGCAGTTCTACATAATGGGAGAAAACCAAGCGCGTCTCGCCTATACGTCTCGGCGAATTGCCAGCGAACGTACTACTAGGCTACAGGATGCGTATGTGTATGTTATAGATGTGCGGAATATCGAGGACTATTTGAGGAATCGTTGAGTATACTTGAACGATATTGAACGACTTCGCGGATTATTTTCCTGCAACCAGAACTGCAGCTAAGTCGCCATTAACCCGTTTTGAAATTCTCGATACTCGATCAGTTCCCATGATCGTACGAGAAAGCCATATAGACGTGAAAGCCACGTTTTTCCTTAATTTCGAAATAATCGTAGAGAAACTTTTTTCCGATCTTTTTTTCACGTAATGTCGTTATGGGTAATTGAAGTGGTTAAAAAACGAGAAAAACCGTCTAATCAAATGATTATTTTCACTTGACATGGGTGTAACATGACTGTTCCGATGAATCTGAAGGTACGAGGCGATTCTTGGAAGTGGGAAGGCCTCAGGGCAAAGTAATTAGCGTAAATGAATTAGCCCAGCATCGGGCCTGGCTCTGGGGGTGTTTAGGGCGGAGGTCGTGACGTCACAGGCACCGGCACCGCGCCAGTCACGTGGTATTCGTGGCTCGGTTTGGCATCGATCGAATAACACCGACGCGACGCCACAGACTTCTGCATCTCGGATAGCGGCGCGACGCCACCCCCGACTCGACGCCGGTATCCAAGATGTACGAATGTAGGTATAGATACCATACATACCTCCGGTCTACGTATTGAATAACGATATAGAAGAAATTTGATCATCAAAGAAGACACCAAAAACCTGGCGTTTCATTATTCGCAAAAATACTAACCGAAGATTAAATTTTTCGTCAAAAACCGTTAAACCGAAGAGTCCTTCTTGATCCTTCCAAGATTGAACCTCGCCGAAATTTCTGACGCGTGATTATGAACTATTTGAAACTAAGTGGCGGAAAAAAAGAAAAAAAAAAACGTTATTTTCGTGGAATATGTAATTCTCGGAAAAAGATTAAAACAAATAAACGGGGGCCGTTTTTAATCCGAGCTTTATCATTTTACTGTATATGCCCGTAAAATGATGAGTTGAAAATTCTAAAGTCAAACAGAATTAATACGTTGAATAAATTTAGTTTAAAATTTGTTTTACGTTAAATTCCATGTTTAACAGTCATATTGACACAAGAAAGTGTTAAATTTTTATTCTTCCCTCTCGCCTTTATCTCTCTCTCTCTCTCTTTTCTCCCCTAACTGTGTATATAGATGCATCTACTTTGGCACTGCGCAAAATATGCCAAGTTTGCTTAAACGAGGCTAGAAAACATAAAATAAAATAAAGAAAAAATAATATAAAACGAGAAGGAAGTAAGAAAAAGCTGTTTTTCCTGTCTCCAATTCTCTCGGCTCTTTTTTTCAGCCCTTACCTATCCACAGTCGCTTTTTCCTCATGGACGACCCTCGTCTCTTCAACTGACTCCTCGTTATAGGTATACACGAGTTTCTACGACGAACCCCTCGACGGGTCTACTGACACACATACTATGAGCTATGGGTGTACTTCATGCGCGTATATACGGTACATAAATGTATTTAGCTGCAGGTACACACCTTAAACAAACAACCCAGACAATGAACTAGATCTCCAACGCACCTCCACTTGCCCGGGTCAAGGAATTACACAGAAATGTATATGGGGTGTCTAGGAACTGAGAAGACGTTGCCAAGCAACTCCCACATCAATCAATGCCACCGTCGTGTCTGGGTATTTAAATACTAGCTGAAATATGGGCTACATACTACTATATCGTAGCTTTTTTTCGATTTAGAAACCCCCGAAGATTGTCCTATCGTAAAGAAGACGATAACTGTTCTCCCTGACGGCGTAGCAATTTTTAATTAATTTTTTCCGCTACAGTCATCTTCGTGTCTTTCCCCTTCTTTCTCATTTTCCTCGATCTTATTTTTCTTCTTCTACTTTTTCTTTAATAATAACGTAATTAACCCGAGTGGATGAAGGCCCCCGCAGAAGCATGCCTATGGCCATAGAGACAGTAGGGGGGTAGCTTAACGCCGACAGACAACCAGATAAGGGCGTTTATGTCTTTTTGCGCTTTAGCAAGACGGTTTTCTTGCCTCAAAGTTACTTAATTAGTGTCCCACGCTTAATCTTCGCGCTTCAAAGGAATTCCGTATATCTTATCCACGGGATCCTGTGGGATTCTCTTGGTGATAAAGGAGCCTCTATAAGTATCAAAAATATTGCAACTCATAAACCGGTAGCGTTATCCGATCTACAAAAAGCTCTGACGGCGATAATCTAACGGATAATCACTTTCGAATTCAATTTACGATTATCATTGCTCGAATTGCTCCCGGTCCCTGGCTTTGGGGATGGATTTAGCGCTAACGAATCAAGTGGGGATACTCGAAATCACAATTACCTCGACGGCCGATGCCTCGCTTCATTTATTATCGATAGGAATGTTCAATCGTCGGGCCGCGTTAATCGTAAGCTCGGAAAAACGATATTTGGACAAATTTATCAGACCATTAGACAAATTCGTATATAAAAGGGAAGATTACCACCGCGAAATCGATTCTTAAAAGCGTCTAGATATTTTTGTATAAAAATTTCATACGAAGGGTGAAATTCTACTCGTTTCTCATATTTTTTACAATTTATTCGCATTTTTTGAATCGGTTAGATTCGGTCGAGTTCGGTGATACTCGACTGTCGTCTAGGTCAAATTAATCAGAAGCCCTGGACGTGATACTAGAGAAGCCGTGTCGCGGAAGTCTCCTAATGCTCACCGCCCCTACTTTGTTTGCGATAGTCGCTTGGCCGTTCGTTAGAACGATTAGATTTTTACCACGACCTATGGCTACCTGGCAGAACTCTATAAGATATGCGAATTTCTCAAAGTCTCAAACAATTCCGAATAAAATATATGCAATAGCAAAATCCCTTTTTCCTCCCTCAGTACTCGCAACTTTTAAACTTTAACCCCTTTGAACGAGGGTCATCAAATTTAATGTCGACCTATCCGGCCCGATATATCTCAACCCACCTCTCGCCAGCGAATCAGACTCGTCTGAATATATATTCGCGAAATTTGAATTGCAAATTATCTTCAAAATACAGTCATTTCCCATAGTATAAAATAGAAGGGTAGTTTGTTAGTCGTCTTATTACGCCATATTTACAGCAGCCTATTTGACTAGGAAGAGTCAAAAGTTGCGATGAGATTTTTTTTTCACCGTATATATGAGACGCAAGCCAGATACGGTATTCAAATTGATGATAGAAATCGTGTGAAAATAGCTCTAACGTTATAAATTCATATTTTCTAAGAAGGCATAGATGGCTAACGGGTTAATGAATTCCACGAATCTGCGGAGTGACTACCCCACCGTAATGAAGCGTTAATCATAAAGGAGACGGGATTTTAACCGTTGCTTATGCACGGCTAGGCAATTATACGCCAGGGATTTACCATCGAGTTATAAAACCAAATGTAAAATGTCAATTCAGTCCCGATCGAGTTACCAGTTACGAGGGTGTTGAAATTTTCCATTACCCTCGAGAAGAGGCGCGATAGGTAGACTCTTAAAATTAAGTGATCTCAAATTCTGTTAGCATTAGGGGGTTTCCCAATTTTCGTCCCCATTTTCTGAATTGAAGATAACAGGTTTTGACAAATTCTTTTCTACATTATTCGATTACAGCTAAAGTTCTCAGCGCCACTTTATAATTTAACGCGGGATTATAATCCCGAAGAGTTGAAAAGCACTTGACGATGAGATTTATAGAGGAAAAAGGAAACGAAGAAATTTCATCGAATTATCGATAATTTATTTTATCCGCACCGATTACGTTACTCTTCATTATTTCATGTATATTTGTTATTCGCAATATCTAGGTAGTTTGTTCTGACGTGACCGAAGCTCCGATTCGTTTGTTGAAATTGCGTGGATTGTTTCGCCCAATTAGTTAGCAATTAGTAGAATCCGACTCGAGGTAGAAAATTTCCGGTATGCTAGGGTAGACTAGAGCCAGAAAGCGAGTGTTTCATTAAACGGAAGTGGATTCAGGGTGGAAATATACGCAGGTATAAATTTTCCACCACGAATTGGGTTTGAGAAATTTTTATTTTTTTTTATTTTTACCGTTAAACCGTGTCGACAGAGAAAACCGCCCGAGGCGACCTGTCATTTGACACTTTTTCTCCATCATCCCCTCACTACAGTTTGCCAAAACAGAAAGCTCAACTTTCGCGCTATAAAAACCGCCGTATCCGTATCTCTGGTAATTTGACAGACGGTAGGATTCACCATATCATGTAAAAATATATATAAAAAATGGGGATTATTCTGTCTGTAGCTAAAAGTAAACTCGGATATATTTTCTATCGTGTGCAATTATTAGCGTCCAACAAGTTTGGCCTCTTCTTTCGTACTTAAATATAGAAATAAATGAATATTGATTGAATTAACGCTACCTAATCCGTCGTTTAATCTCCTATACAGGGAAAGAGTCACCCCAACTACTTACTTAGTCACGTCACTATATACTAGACAGACGAAATCTATAGTCTGAGGAGGGTGCCATAGCAGACTTACGATATAATTAAGAGAAGACCCGGTAAGATTCATGACACTTAATACGTCCACGGCTACTAGATTTTTTATTTATCGCACTTGACCCGTACCAGACGTGTCTGACCGTCAGGGTCAGGCGCGAACGAGTCATTTAATAATTCCAATCATTTTTACGATAGCCATTCATCAAAGGAAATGAAACTTGGATTGAGTGGTGCTAAATCTTCAGACTTTTATGGAACAAATCCCTGAAACAATTACGGAGATAAATATATACACCCACATTATATAGGCAGAAGAAAATGCCGTGAAACTCAATCTGACGAGCTGTTAGATATAAATGAGCGAAACGAGACTTCCCAAAGTTGTTCGAGGCTTGGTAATAATCAAGTTGGGAAAGTGCAGTCTCGTGTTTACATAGGTGCACGGTTGTCTGGTAAAAGGAAGTGATTAGTCTCACGACGACAAGAGTCCGGTTCCAGCAGCAAGGGGCTGTAGTAAACGTTCAATTATAATCGGTTCAGACAGGGTTAAACAGATTTTCAACTCAGTTAGAACAAATAAACCGAAACACTTTGTTCAAGGCATGTGGTATAGCGTTACTTAAATCCCAGAAATATCTACTCTTTCTATTCGAAAACCGAATAGATATAGTTTCGAGTAAAACATTCGTAAAAACTTCCCTTCTTCGAACGCATATGAAGAAAATTTTCCGGTTCACCTACGATTTCGAACTATTTTTCTTCCCTTGATCTAAAAAAATCACCGCCAATATTTACAACGAGGAGTTTAGAGATGCGCGATCGAGACCAGCGGCAGCATTTAACCCATTGACATACATTAATAAACTTATACTGCAACCAGCTACTTTGTCAACCTCCGATGCAGGCCAGTCATTGAACGAGAGCTACTGGCACATACGTCATACTTGTACATAGGTATTATATACTATACACGTAGGTATAAAACTACGTGCCCTCGAGCGAGCTGAAAGGTGTTGACAGTTAACCGGTGCACTGGTCTGCGTTAGAGTAATTGGGACTGACGCAAGCATTCACCTTCCAGAGTCATTTGATGCCTCAAAATGCGCGGAATTTTTCGAGAAAACGGCGCTCAAGGAAGGCGTATTTCGAGAAAGATCAAGTCTGCGCCGACGATTTTGGAAAGAGAGAGTCCTGGGGGCTCATCCAGCCCCCTAAATTAGTTTTTATCGTCTTCACGAATTCGTGATGGTAGTAATATCGCGACTGGTAGAATTTCGGAGAAAAACAAGCGATAAGTATCTGCAGTATCAAGACATGTGTGTAATAAAGCAATAAATATAATTCAACAAACAGGGGTGGGGGGGGCAGCAAATTAACGGGCAACGGGGCTTAGGGCAGACCTGACGTATATCATCCCCCTGTTTTCCCCGTATCAGTGACTCATGCGCGACCACGTCATCATGGGGGTTGTTGAGGGTGCCGATAATATTTCAAGAGGTGGTATTAGTTGGCGTGGGGGTAAAGTTTACCACGTATCGTATAAAGGGTCCCTCTACGAGGATGTCTCCAGGGAGGTTTTCCCATTCTCGTCTAGTCTGCTGAATCATCGAGGACCTAAGTCGAGCCGAAGAAGAAGAAGATTTTCCACGAGATGTCGTATTTCCTTTAAGAAATCCATCGCGCTCTGGTTCCTCTGTATAACCGAGCGGAAAAATATCGCTTGATATAAACCGAGGAAACTTTTCCGCGAAATATCTCTCAGATATATTAATTTCTGTGTCTCATATAGATATGAGAGTCGAGAGTAAGACTCGAGCCTTGAACTCCATCGAGAAATATTATATTTAGTATAACCTTAAGGTTGGCGTCGAATTTTAAACTTTAAAATTTTGAAACTAGAACTGAACACCATCCTGATACTCTAGATCGAGGACCGGCGAGCTATGACTCAATTTGAAACCCCTAATCTCCTGAAAAATCAACTGCCAGGTCAAGTGCGAAAGAAGTGAGCAAAAAAAGGAGAAGAAAAAAAATGGTCGTAGCTCCGGTTTATCTGTAGACTCTCTTAGATCAATGAATCAGTGAAATAAATAGATAAAGTTAGAGAAGGGAGATGAAAAGCTCGAAATATTTTTAATTCAACGTATAATAAATGCAGTCGCGTAGATTTGTGAGTGAGAAAAAAGCGAGCTCTATATACTATCTTGGTTGACGGATCCAGCCCAGCCCAGCCTAGCCCAGGCCAGACCAGGCCAGGCCAGCCGCATCGAGGAGAGAGAGCTTGTGGAGTTTGAAATTCTGAAGCCCGTCAGTTGGCTAAGTTTAGCTGGAAAGTATGGCTTTCACGTACGTACACATCGCATCAATCCCCTAGCGGGCGTGGGCATTTCTTTTTCTGCGTTTTTGTAACGGCGGATGCGAGAATGCCGAGCTTAGCTTAGCAAGCGCTGCAAGCTCTCGGCACACCTATGTTTAGACTTTAGACTTTCGACACGTGTGTCCATCCCCCGTTTTGAGATAGAGAAGGGTCACGTGACTTAACCATGTGAACAATTTACGTATATATGTATCCCATGTATGAGATACATACACCCTATAGCTCCCTCGGGGTACAGTACTTGTATAATTCATTCGCGCCCCCAACTTACGGAGGAAGGTATCCACCCCGTATTCAGGACGACGTGTAACGTATTCTTATATAGGTGTACGTTCGTTGCTTGGCTTTGTTTCGCATTTGGGTCAAAAGGTTCGCTTCAAAAATGCTGACACGACGGCCACTGGGCTGCCCAAGTCGATTACAAAGAGAGCTTCTTCTTCTTCTTCTTCTTTTTCTTCTTCATCTTCTTCTCCATCATCTTCCTCTTGTCCTTCGGCCTCTTATTCCTATTCTTCATCCATCGTGAATTTATTCTTCCGGCCTGACTTTCCTCGGCAAAAATTCGCCCCTTTTCTTTACGAATACATTATACCTATACCGGGTGGGATTGACGTGACAGATATTGTAGCTTGACGTAGTAGTCGATGCATTATGCAAAGAAACACTCCTGAATTACTGGCCACTGGACACATCCGGTTTTACTATATTTATACTCCAGGTAGATACCTAGGTGGGTAGGTATAGAATATACACGGTGTATATACCTCACCTTACCTCACAGGACTCCCCTGGATGGATGGATAGCTCGTGCTAATGGATTCGAGGAATCAATATGGCGATTGCCGTGGCAACGGGTTTGGTGACGCGACGTCATCACCTTTGGAAAACAGTTTCAGATCCTAGATTACATTTTTTCTCTGTTTTTTCTCTTTTTCAGTTAAAATAAGGGTCTATAATATAGATTACTCTCAATTAACAGATGAATATACCTATGTGTAATATTTATATAAAAGAAAAAAAAAAAACAGCATAACTAACAGGAAGGGAGAGATACTCGAATTTTTGTTACAGCTTTATTTCCCATACGTACGACTTATGAAGGGCAGTTGGTTTTCGGAGTCGTATGAAATCTAGTATAAATCGCTGAATCGCTAAATCCTCGTGATATTGAAACAGGGTCTGGTGGTAGGTAGGACTTTGCATATAACAGTGGCAAATCCAAGGGAAATGAAAACGTTTGTAAAGGGTCATCATAAATGGTCGGTATACCCGTATGCAAATTAAAGTGAGAATACAATGGTAACGGCTCTATCGAAATCCTTGGTAAAAATTCCGTCAGACAGTGGTCCTGAAATATTGAAATTAAACGGATTAACAGATTCGCAATCTCGGACCAAACGTCAACCCCTTTCTCTCATTTTTTGTCATTTTTATTTATTTACCCCCTTTTTATTTTTCATTTTTTCGTTTTGCTTTTTAAACATGAACGTTTAATTGGGAACTTATTATAATTGAAGGGGAAGAGGAGAGAATAGAAGGTAAAAGAGAACAAATTTCAAGATAAAAGAATGCTAAATCCTGATAACTGGCATATTGAAGTTTTCAAGACACGCTCTTGTAACTTTTGTAGTTAATTTTGTTTGAAGCTTTGCGGAAGCTTCTTAGTTTAATTATTATCTCAATTAATGAGAATCAAGAGGCTTTCAGGACCCCCGTTTCCCAAGGATCTATAGAGGAGGGCGAGAGAATCGGGCACTCGTCTTGTTTGCAGAGAACTACAGCTACGTGGTACCAAAAGCTAACGGTATTTATTTACTGCCTAGGAAGTCGTATTTCGTATGCGAATAGCGATTCGATGATGATGCTGTATTTGAGGACTTATTAGGTATTTCGAACGTGACGATACTACAAACCGTTTCTATTATACATTCATAAATGAATATAACGCCGTCAATATCTCGCTAATGAAAATAACGAAAAAATCAAGACCGAAACGAGACTAAAAAATGATAAAATTTCTAAGTCAACATTTACTCGAAGAGCAAAAGCTCGACGGGAATGTCGCTTAGCAGCGTTAGGACTATTTCTAGACCGCAAATATCTGCAGGGCGATGTCAGCTTCGAAGATCTGGCGTCGACTTAACCCTCGTTAGTTTGTCTCTTTGAGCATATCAACTGCGAAGAACTGTCTTCTTCGTTTTATCGTCTGTCTTATCCTCGATATAACTTCTGAGCAATTCGTATCCCATTATTCAAGGACTACCCGGCATTAGCGGGGATCTCGCACTCTGTAGCTATGGAACTTTGATTATTCTGAATGGCGTTATATTTCGAAATCGCAATATCGTTTGTCTCTCGTCGTTTATCTGATCGAAGAACTGCGCGTCAAACTTTGGCAAATCACGAACGTACCTACGTCGCGCATCTAAATCGTTTTATTGGATTCAGCACATCATGTGCCAAGAGATTTTAACAGAATTTCCGTGAATTATATCTTAATCTTTATCCTGAAAACGGATTTAGTTCCGTCACACCGAGTCTCGATCAAATTTGCGAACCATATTTCACAGCTTTGACGTACTCAGCGATATCTCGTCGTTGAGCTGACTCGGTTATACTGTAATCAAATGACGTCGAGTCTCGTCAAATTTCCGAACATTCTAACAGTCACTAAACTATAAACGAGATATAGATATGCATTCACCTATGTACCTATACAAGGGTGAATTATTTTTCTCTATCCTCGTTAATTTTTTCATCCAGTAAGTTACGTCTCCGTCCATATGCGATGCTATTAGAAAGATTATATTTTTAGATCGTTTGTTATTTCGGCTCACTGCGGAGGATCATCGCTGTTTGTGAACCTTGTCCGTGTTTATTAGTGGCTTAATGATTCCTGGAGATTAACAGCTCGCGTTTAGCCTAGACAAGTAGCTTTTTGTAAAGGTTGTATCCTAGGAAACCGTAAAAGTTGAATGAGAATAGTGAAAAAGGTTCAACTTAGCCGGGGCTAACTTTTTATTCAGGAAACCGAGAACCGCAGGTGATCATCAAAGACGATGAACAGAGAGGTGTATTTGAAAATGACACTCAATTTTTCAGGCATAATCAACTATTATGCAGATTAAATTCAAATGAGAAAATCTAAAGTGGATAAAGCGAGGTTTGAACTATTTTTCTGTTCAATTTTGACAAAAGCTCCTTTGTTCAACCTACTCTCATCCGCTATACCTACATATAGGAACACTTGAAATTTCTATATACTATACGTGCGAGTGATTATCAGGGGGATTATATAGTTTTGAGTAAACACAGCTATGCTGTATAATATACGTGTGTGTGTGTGTGTATGTACGTACTCAAGAAACTTTGGTCAAAGTTTTGTGTGTATTCTATCTGTTACCGTCATATAGGTACAAAGATTATTAAATACTGCATACCAGTTCGTATCATGGTTATACTGACGTGAAAATTATCGTCAAATGTATGCGTTAATTGAATTGTAACAAGTTGGTTAATTTATTCGCGTTAAAATTTATCTTCTCTATACTATAGTATTATAGGTATACTATATTTGAAACGAATTGATATCTATATAGGGAGTCTAGTGAAGATAAAGTAGGAGATGATTATTAGTAACGAGTATAGAAAAAGAGAATAACTTCACCCGCGGTTATGATATAATTAATACTTCATAATTATCAGTCTTTTTTGAATTCCACTTATATCAGTGATAAATTTTTCATTTCATAGATTCACACCTCTTGCGATTACCGAGTCTGTAGCATACGACGATATCATACCGAATATCGATAATATCAAAAGGTTATTAGACAAGTGATCATATCTTTGAAGAGAATAAATCTACGAAGGAAACGGTAAAGATCAATTGCCATTTAAAGTCGACGTTCCTTTGACGTCGATTCGTTCAGTTTCATTCGACTTTCTTTCCACTTTTCTATCTAGGCTTTGTAAAATAATTGTCCCTTTTCGTTTATAACGGATGATTTAACGCGGCGTTGAAGACTCGAAAATTTTCAAGACGCGAAGAAAGGGACGAAGATAGAAAAAGAAAAAAAGAAAATGCATCTGCTGTTTTAACCATCGCGTAATTATTATTCAACCGTTTTTCAGTTACTACTAATTCGAATCAATTCAAATCCCTCGGGGTGGCAGGGTCGCGGGTCAGATCGTGGAACGTTGCGTTGTGGAGTAAAACAGAATTACTAGTTCGGATTATATAAATGAAATCGATGAGGTAGAAACGAAGTTGATTATCAGCGAGGTTCTATCTCCTTTCCTTTATCCTTTTTTTTCGATTTCATTTCTTCTTCTTCTTGATTCATTTTTATTTTTTTTGTTTTCTTCTTCTTGTTCTTCTTCATCATCTTCTTCTTCTTCTTATATTTTTTATTTCTACCGAGACACACCCAGGGAACGAGGTAAAACGACTGGCAGCTGGGCGTGTTCCTTTTGACGGATACGGAAGTAGTTGAACCAGAATGAAGGAGGAGTAGTCCTGGGCCTCGAGCAAGCAGAATAAAATATCGTTGAAGTAAAGTACAGTAAAGTACAGTACAGTACAGTACAAGTACCTTTATAGTTGCGAACCAGACAGAGTTGCGTAGGTTTGAATTACGGTGTGGGATAAGAGGGATTGTTGCATCTGGCATTATACTCATCTTAAGTAAGGCTTGAGCCTCCCTCGCCCCTTAATACCTTCTACAAGGCTCATTTATCAAGCCAGTACAATACAGTATAATATTATAATCGTAACGGGGAGATTCAAGGATTTAAAAAACCGCCTAAAGGAACCTATTATCGTACGCTGTTTAACCGTTAAGAAAAAAAAAGGCCGATATCCCTCCTTGAGTCGATCAATCGAATTTCACCTCTGATCTCCCTTAGTACAAAAAAAAAAAAAATCAAAGAGTCTTTTTGCAGAGGGTTTATTATTTCCTTCACGTTCGTAGAATTGATGATTAATTTGAATAATTTGTTACGTATATATGCTACTATACGTTAATTATGGCATTAAACTAACTATAACATGATGATACGAGGCAATGTATAGTTTGAGTAAATTAATTAACTAATTAATTAATGTTGCTTTGACGCAGGATAAAGAAAGAAAAAAAGAAAAATAATTTTCATCACTTTTTTTCTACCATTATAAGTGGATAGAGATTTTAATTGGTATTAATTTTCATTTACGATTCGAGTAGGCAGCAGAAGCGTCGATTCAACAAGGCGTGAGTAATATTCTGATAGGCAATAACCATTCAAGAACCAATATATAAAATTCCTCGAATTCAATAAATTGATCAAATCAATTGTCGGTCTAGGTTTATCCGTATCTAGGTACCGATAGGCACTATTCTAGGGCATATTAAGGACTAGTTTTAATGTCCTCAAAAATTCAGCATATATGATAGAATTTACGGTTTAAAAGAGCTTTGAAATTTCTTTTCATATGAATTCTATAACCGTAGTATATACGAGCTTTAAGAAGCGGAGGGCGGAAGTAATAGAGCTGTTGTTTAATTCTTTTGGTTTTTGGATAGTGAATTGTCTGAAAGATATCAAAAACCTGATGTTTACGTTTGTTTACCACCGATGTATACCTAAACGGTAGACTAAATTTCGAGAAAAGCCCTCGACACGCCTGGGGGTGCTCGAGACAAAAGTGTCTAACATAAGCTTCGGAGTAGCTGTACAATTGTGCGAAAGGCCAAGACTTTAGAGGGTTTTCAAATATTCAAGCTGCTTTACGAGCTAAATTTACCTTCCTTTATTTACCCCTCCTTGAATTTAGCTAAAACCTTTCTTCGCTTCGAGTCATACGAGTTTATCCGTGGAAAATGATTACGTCTGATTGAAAAAGAAAGGAGAAGCAAAGAGAAGAAAGAAAAAAAAAACAGGAAAAAGGAAAAATTTCGGCCAAAATCAGCCGCACTTTTTTATAATTAGTTTATGGTAAAGATGGAGATACGTTGGTACGATGAAATTTCATTCTCTATATAACGACGCGATGACGTGACCGTTGGGATTTGAGAAAAGAGGCACCAGGTACCGATATAACTTTCCGTACGTGTCGACGTTGTCAATATACAGATAGAAATCGACGATGGTATTAAAACAGCCTTAAACAGTTTTATGTACCTCGGTTACACACATACATAGGTACTTGTTAGACGTTGGGTATACTTCTAGTTTATAGATCGACAATTCCCTTCGGATTAATGCCTAATATCGAAAGCACCGTTCATTGAGCTTTACTCATATAGCAGTGATCAATAAAGCTTGATTAGTTTCACTTTTTATTATCTAAAATGTAATTAGAATAACGAGAGACTTTTTTTTCCTATTTAATTTTGCATCCGATAAATGCATTTCTTTTTTTAATTTTTTTTCTCAATTCTAAGTCAGGTCAAGTTCAAGTGCTCGTAGTCTGAAGACGCAGAGGGCACGCGTATTCTGAAAGTCATGGCTAACGCACCGGAATACATAGAGTTAAATTTAGTTACCGCGGTTGGTGCAGCGCGCGGTTGACTCAGCGCGAAGAATGCTTGTCAAATAATAAAAATGATCACTACGTTTCGTTGCCTCAACTGCGTGACTACCGAGGTTTGGGTCAAACGTCAGAATTAATTGCGTCTTTTAGAAAACCGAGGGGGAATTAAAAGAAGGGTTTACAACGAGTTTTTAAAAGCTCGATAAAAGAATTCTTTCTTTTTTTTTTCTTTCTCTCTTTCTCAAATCTCAACGATTATTGAGTCGTCAATTTAAATTCGCATAGTTTTTTCCGAACAGATGTTTCATTTTTTTTTTCATTCTTTTTCATTTTCATTCATACAAATCCAAATTCTTATCTTTATTTATCACTAACTGTACCACCGGAAGTAACTACGCGAGTTAATGCCTATAAAATTATTATAACCCGGGGAATAAGAACACGGCGAGTTTATTCAGGGCAAACCATTATCTCAAATCACGATCACCTATTCATATCGAGACCCTTGGCATGTAAAAATAAACCGATATCATTATCTCGGCTTACCTATACACGCGGTTATACTTCCAAAACAAATTATTTCACATTTCTATACATTACGCGATACAAAAATAGCACCTTTCCGTTACGAGGGCGGAAATGTTGATTATCGGACAAGGGCGAAGAAGGGGAAAATCACACGAGTCGAGAATCATCTTTCGGACGTGTATCGGACTTTGTTTTTAAACACAACGCAAAATCGAAATTTACGCACAGCGTGTTGAAAATTACATTTCGTAGCGTTTTTCCCTCCGCTCGATCTCTGACCGTTCAATTATATATCCGGTGATTAACCGCGATATAAGAAGATCCGACGTATGTACCTTTACTATATATTATATAACATTTATATTCATGGCTATACACGATGTGAAATTGAATATTTATTCATTCGAAGAGATCATTTTGACGTTCCCTATAAAGAATACTTCACGAAGGGTATGTGATGCTACGTTGCGCACAGGCCACCCTGAAGCCAGATCGTATCAAAGGTCCAGCTACGCCGCAAGATTCAATCGATTTCCGCACTAAGGCGTTCCCGCCGTTCCCCTTTCTCGGATATATACATATATATGTATAATATATAGATATATAATATATATGTACAGTATGTATAACATAATTTTAAGACGTTGCCGACGCCCATTAGAAAGTCGTACTCGATCATATCTAGGATTTATATAAAGTCAAAATTATAAACGAGGTCAGTAAATGATAGTAAGTGAAAAATTATCCTTTTTTTTTTCTTTCTGAACCTTATACGACGGTATAACTTATTATGTGTCAAATTTCCTGAATACTTCTATTACAATACTTATATACACGTAATGTATAAATATATATATACGCTTAGGGAATACTAGTCTCTGCAGTTGATCTACAAAATATATGAAAAAAAACAAAAACGAAAAAGCTAATTCTGGAGTAAAAGAGGAGGAATTTTTCATCGAAAATACAAACCCGACAGTTTAATCCCCGAAATCCTTTGATGAAAGTATCGCAAAAAACCAGGCCTTCCGGAAGGGTAGATGTATACCAGACAGTTATATCTCTGCTCGATCTCTACGGTGTATGTCGATGTGCATTGCAGGTATTCGATGTTCAAATATTTGCGTTTTAAATTGTTGTTTTTTTTTTACTATTATTATTATATTATTGGCTAGGCTATTTCCGCACCGGTTTTTTTTTTTTTTTTTCCTCTTCGTTTTATCGTCGATTATCTGACGTATCTGGGATATAACATAACAACGATTTTATTATCGTATATTTATATATATACCTGCGTGCTCGCTCAATACAGAAAATTTCGTCAATCGTAGGAAATGAAATTTTTTCTTTTCTGTTTGATTTTTTACCCTGAAATTTTACGATAAACAACGAAATTTTATTTTCTCAATGACGTAGCCTCCCTGATATCGTATTGTCTTAAAAATAAATCCTGGAGTTTAATAAAACTGAATAGGTCCATTCAATATCGAAAAAAAAGGAAAAAAAAGAATGAAAATTCTATATTTTATCTGTATAACATACAGATACCTACATATCTGCCGTTAAATTCTATGGGAAAAAAACGAGTAGATATTTCGTCACAGCTATCGGCTATTCAGTACCTTTAAATTTTCTTAAACAATCGTTTTATAGATTCTTGAATTTACAACCGTGATAAAAAAGAACAAAAAAAATAAATAACAAGAGAAAAGAGAAAGAAAACGGGAGAAAAGAAACGCTACCTGTATATCTGGTGTGTAAAGATCAGGAAAAGACACCTAAATATACATATACCCACAAGCTATAATACCCATGTACAAATTTCTTCTATAGAGGAGCGAAGAAGAAGTGGGAAAAGCAATCGAAGCGACGAGTTTTTAGGGGAGAGACACGGAAAGTTTATCGTACTTTATAAAGGGGATGGTGAATTTAACTTCCAACGGAAGAAAAACTTTTCCTTTTTTCTTTTTCCTCTTTTTTTTTTCTCTTATATATCTGACTTTTTTTTTCTCCTTCTTCTTCTTTTTCCTTTTTTTTTCTCTACCCCCCACAGAGTTTGGGGAGAAAATCTCATTTGTCTTTTTCCCAATTTATTTATTTTTAGTATTTTCGTTTCATTTTATACCTACTACAATATCATCTTTTACAACATACATATATATATTCGATTTGTACCAGGGAGCGGTGGAATTTAATAAGATTTTCTTTTTTTAAAGCTTCGAATAAAAAATCTAACCAAATATTTTCCGTCGCTAAGCTCCAATATTTTATAATTTAAATATCTGTTAGTTCGTTATGCGACAGCAGTTAGCTGGCGAGTAGAAATGGACGTTTGCGTCAGACCGAACGAGGCAATCCGCCCCGACACGACGCGACGCGAAGTGACTCACTTCTGCAGCAGATCGTCGGTCTTATGCAAACTGTCATATTATAATCATAAACATTGCTATGACGTATTTACCAGCTATTACGTTCAGTTCAATGCAGTGAAATTAAATTCAACTCTGCCATAACGCGTTAAAATTAACGATAAGCAAAAAGAAAGAAAAACACGATTCAATAATCACGCAGATTGATAATTAGACGAGCGATTTATGATTTACTAAAATCTCCTTCGGTTCTTTTATTTTTCGGCAAAGTATGAACAAATACATTATTTAGAGAAAAAGCCAGAAAGAGAGCGAGAAAAGGGTGTATGTACGGTAGGGTGCTCGTTAATTTGATCATTTTCGAATTTCAATATTCGAAATTGGAATATGACCGAATTAAGGACCACCCTAACGTACTCATTACCCTCGCATATTAATTTACGACTGCAGATGTTATTCGAGAAAGGTTATCACCGAGCGATAAGTATATTGGTGATATTAATTGGTGTATGATTTTGGGTTAACAGTAATGATAATAATCATGAACGCGGGTATACGGTAGCTACTATACGTTGCACGCAAGGCTGGATACAAATTGGCCAAATCACCCTCTTTAGGGTACTTTTGTTCGCGCCACTACCTCGTGCCGAGATTGTAGCAGAAAAAGAAAAAAAGGAAAAAAAAAAAAAACGATAAGATAAAAAGAAAAGGAAAAAGAAAAAATATAGGATAAAAAAAGAGACTGAAAGAAAATAAATAAAGTTGGAAAATTGCGGGTGGTAAGACGAGATTCACCTCCAACCTTTACCGAGTACGTTATACCTATACGTGCTTAAAGCACTCCGAAACCATTACCCCTAAAAGTCTCCTCTTCTACTTGAATCTTAAATTTAAGTAGGTACCTAAAATCACGCCTTTAATCGGAATACAGAAAACTTCATTATTCTAGGCCAAAGTAATTCGGTTAAATAATCTTCGAATATTATATATCCTTACCCTATCTTGTCTTATCTTAAATATCGATCTTCTATCTAGTACACGTTATCACCCAATAATACTTTAGGATATTACATCGGAGTGCAACACTTGTAAAGAATTACGTAATACACGTTGTAATCATTATTATTATTATTATTATTATTATTGATATTATTATTATTATTATACCTATTCGCAGTCGCGAAGTTCAAAAGTTTGACGAGTATCGGTATAGATAAAAGTCATATTCGATATTAAAAAATTTTTTCTTCCCTTTTGTTGAAACTTTGAATAACATATATATATTCTCTCATAGTTCACTCTGACTGAGAAAATATACACGTGTATGATATGGATATATGGAGTATAGCTTAACAGCTTCGTATGTCGAAGAAAAATCAAGTTTCTTCAATTTTAATGTTTAGTTAGTTTAGTTTTGTTTACATATTAATTGTATAAAAATAATAATACACCAGAAATTTATTATAGGTATTCGGTGACCATCCGGGAACCATTAACCAATCTCATCAATCAATTTAAATTGGCTAGCCCATATTATAATAAATATGTATATACTGGTATGTATGCATATATAGATGGGGAGGAAAAGCTATCGCTGTATTCTGGCGTAGCGACAGTTTTCGTCGTCTGAGGGAATATTGATCGTCAGCGTGGGGTCCCGGCATTGCGGCCGTAGTTCGGTGCGCATGGCGTCTGAAAGCTACGTCGGCACGCGGACCGAAGAGGTCCTATCAAAAAAGGTAAAGGAAAAGGAAAAGGAAGAGTAGAAGGAGAAGGCAAAGAAAAAGCAATGAGAGAGAGAGAGAGAACGAGAAAGAAAAAAAAATAAGAGTCCTTCTCATCCTCGAAAAAAGAAAGACAGAACTGCGACTGAGCCAGGCGAACGGTCAACAGACGCCCAGCCTCTTCTCCTCCGGGACCAACGCGGAGATTTATTACACGAGTCAGAAATATGACAGAAATTACAATTACGCGGTGTATTTCGGAGTAAAGTTTCTCAAGCAAAATGATTTATTAAAAAATCGATGGAGTAGACAATTTTTTTTTATTTTTTATCATCCCTATATTAACGATATTCGTTTATTCGATTAAATTTTATGCAGAATAATTGCGAATCGTGATATTTTTGATGAATTTTTTGATTATATTTTATCGGATTAGATCATCGATTTGATCATTCAAAACATTGTGATGATTGATAAATTATAATTAGAAACTGAAGACGGGATTCGAGAAATGACTACATAAAGTTCGTGGGAATCTCATTTGCTTGCTAGGATTATAGTCACGGATATTTTAAGACGATGAGCTGCACTCGTGAAACCATGAAATACTCTCTCTCTGTGTATATACTATATACATATATACTAAAAATAGAACTGGCCTTCAATTATTCGGCGAAAGCCCACGTGCGATAGTTCTGGATGAGTAGAATCGTTGGAAAGAAAGGAAGAAAAAAAAGAACAAAAAAAAAGAGGGCTTCGTATTACATTGATAATCGATCAAAGCGTCAGCGTCAATGCAACGGAATGAGAAGAATCCCATTAATCAAACGACCAAAGCATGTCCAAAAATTCATACATTGCATTCGAGGTATGTCAAAGTTGATGGAAAAAGAAAAAAAGAAAAAAAAAAAAACGTGGAGAACATAATGCCAAACGGATTAGGCAGGTAGGATCAAAGATTGCATCACGTTATGTAAACGTTCGAGTTAGTTACGTCAGTTGAAAGTAAAATCTAGGACAGGAGAGAGGATAAGCGTGTTAAATATTAAATGTTAAGATTATTGTAGATGAAATATATAAGGTAAAAGTAAGGATGTAGTCCGTTAAACTATATAAGGTCCTTAGCGAACAAGATAGCTCTCTATTTTCGTCGTGAGTTTATAGGTTTTTATCATATACCCACCTATACGTCTAGTCGAGTTAAAAACTTAGCGGCTTTTGATATCAGATGAAAATTAATTAGATTATGAATCCCTGGTGGTGTCTATATCCTGAAAAGCTCCAAGGATTCATCTTCGACGAATCGACGGAGGAGAAGAAAATAGAAAAAAAAAATCAAATATAGAGAAGAAGAAGAAGAAGAAGAAACGAGCTAGTGAGGAATTATTTTCCTTATTTTCGTACGTGAAGGACGAAATTTTTTCGTCCTTTATACATTTTATTTGTTCTTAAAATCGGCTATTTTCGTACACTGAATAGATAGGAGAATTTAACAGCAGATATCGCGTGTATGAAAAAGTAAATTTCTAGGACGAAACTGGAAGCGAAGAAAGATGGCGAACCTAACGTCCCTTCGCGAGACGCGTCTTATGCGGTCTATAAATACAAACGAGCATTTAAGGCCGCGAGGGACATAGCCATGGGTCACAACCCTGCCGCAGGCTGGAGTATGTCGCAAATAGAGCAAATCCATCGCTAAATTTACCCCGCTTCGCGAATGGGGCGACATATCTCTCCGTTGGCTCTTGGAGCTGTTTGCTGTTTCGACTACTACGATCGCCGAGGTAGGGGATATTTTTTCACTGCGTTGGAATAATCTATTTTCATTATTTTTTTAAAAGCAATACGATAGGCCGCAGACCTTTCATATACCTGAAACCTATATAAAATCGTAAAATAATCGAGTACGTTCCCTTCCATAAGGAGCCAATATAAACGGGAATGAACCGCGTCGCGGAACGCGTCCGCACGTTTTAAGAAACTGGAGGATAATAGAAAATGCCGCAATGCGGGAGTGAGAACCGTAAAACGACCAAGGATATAAAACGATCTGTCGACACGCTCAGACTGCCAACTAGGTATAAATTATTTTCCCTTGCGGTAGGCAATCGGGTATTCAAAATTTTCAGTAAAATTTTTCTCACGTTTTTATCCAAGCGTTAAACCACTTAGTAGAATCCTAAGCTTAGGGAATGAGAAAATTTCTTTATCGCTTATATAGGTATATGTGTGTCGGATAGGTTGAGAGTTTAGGACCGAGTAGATGTAATGAATGTATACCGTATATATCCGTACATCGACCATAAATAATGAAGTTACGAAGAGAATATAGTTTGCATTGCAAATTTCAAGGCCGTAGTAATTACTCGCTGCGGGTAACAGGGGGATTGGATAATTACCTGCACATATAGAGAATTAGAAATCTTATTAATAACGGTCTTTCAAACGTTTAGGATATTTTAAGTTAATACATTTGATAAAATGTTATTATTTAAAGACTATTTTTCCTTTATTCAATTTATATCGGTTTATATATTTGTCGGAACAACTAGATCCGTGTCATCGAACCTATGTACGTGTTCGCGGTCGCGTGTCATAATACAGTTTCTCGAAAGAATGAAAATATCGATCAAATGAACAATGCGGAACTTGCATTGTTTTCCTTTTCAGATACGCAGAGAAGTCACAGCGATGGGATATTTGACAGAATTAATAAAACGACGTTTCTGTTCGCGAATTATTCCACTATTTTTGAGAAAGGAAACAAAATTTCATTCAAACGAACCTTTCAATTACGCAGAATAAACACGTGGAGCTACATTCGTCACATCAATTTCAATTTACTCGTCTATTTTATAAAACCGATACGAATCGTTGATCGATCGAAATTATACAATTATAACAACCGATCGAAAAAATAATATCATATTTGAATAATGAATCCAATGAAGGTAAAGAGATTAGCCTCACAGCAAATCAAACTGACAGCGTCAAATATTCCGCACAAAAGCAAAATAATAATAATAATAATAATAATAATAATAATAATAATAATAATAATAATAATATCAATAATCTCGAATGCCAGTTGAGATAAGCGATAGATACGGTCTGATAAATTGACGCAGGTATAAATTCGAAGGCTTTATAAATCATTGGATCGTTGAATAAAAACGAGAAATTCGTGATTAGTTATATGTATAAGCATTAAAAAGTTGATCCTTGCGAATGGAATTAATCCTGAGGCAAAAAAAACTCGATGTGTGAATATGTGGCTCCGAAACGTATGAAGGAAAGGAAGGAAAGAAAAAAAAAAACAGAAAAAATTGTAACACAAAAAAAACTAATTTTATTTCGTTCAAAGTGAAGAAAGAAATGCGAGACGATCCCAAAGTAAAAGTAAAAGCTCACCCTAAACGCAGACGATTTAATCCGCATGAATTTTCCCCTCGCTTATATTTCTATACATAATACTATAAACCGTATAAGGATTAAGAAAAGACGATATTAATGCGATGGAAAAAAAAAAAAAAAAATATACATAAATTCTGTAAAATATATTATACACAGGTAAAATATATTTTTTCGTATATATGTGTTCACCTACCTTTTGCAAGACGATTAACGATCAAATCCTTGTGTTGTGCGGTATGCGGTTCCGGTAGAACCACAAGAAGATAACAACCGCTAAGGGGTGAAGGTGGTGGATGTTGGACCCCGGTTTGTACCCCGGATTGTATTCCGGTAACTCCAACGGGTGTGCCAACGCTATGGTCACCCCCAGGAGTCGATTCCCCACCTCCCCCTCCCCCCTCCCCGGCAGGCTCCCCCGTGCTCATGCCTGTGGGAATAAAATAGGTTTATGAATAAATAGTTAAACGGGATTAAGAGATGATGTTAATTAGCCATGAACTTGTAATAGTTTAGTTCAGACTTAAGATGTAATCCCTCTAGTCTCCTTCCAGTTTCTCAGCTGTCTTCCCTTTTTGAATGAAAATTAATTGTAATAATAATTTTTCTTCTTTTTTGTACAATAATTTCTAAAATTCATCAATCGTCGATAGAAATAAAATGAATACTCAATATATATGGTATTGAGTGAATAAATGTTATTTTATTAATAAGATATAATGATGATAAAATAAATAAAATTGACTATAACGATATATATGTAAGAATTATTTTGACGCATTGGGTAAAAGCTCGAAGTTTGTTTCAATAACCTTTTATTGATCCCCCAGCCGCTTACTGCAACGGACTTTAATGACCTGCATTGAAATTATGCCGCATACCGGTACGCGATAACTCGCGATTCTGCAGCAGGAAAGAAACTCTGTGTGAACCCGCCGGTTGCGGGGTAAAACGTCAGGCTACCAAAAGCGGGCAAATATATATGTACTAGATTATGTATATATATATATATCGTAGATAAATATACGTATATATGGGTAATATATGACGTAGTAGTCGTTAGTTATATACAAACGCGTCGTGTCCGCGTTTCGTGCATGGCAACGGCTGAGTAGTAAATGCCGGACGGGTCAGCCAGCCCCAGGTAAGTCTAACCACTAACTGTTCGGCCGGTCCTCGATCACTGACTACCACTACCTACTCTACTACGTCCGCGTACAACGTAGTCTTACCACTGCGACAGAGTAGCGCAATACCGTAGAGGTCAGACGGAGACGAAATTCATAAGAATACTAGCTATACATGCAATGCGGAGTTGCGATGAAGATTATTCATTATTTTATACGATCAAGGGACTGGCGCTTACGCATCGTTTTAAATTAACCAATTGGTAATACGAAGTAGCTGTAACTCACAGTCGAAAAATAGAAAAAATAAAAAGGAAAGAGGGAAAGAAAATAAATGAATCAGGCAGCTGGTCTAATGGGAGATATAAAAATAAACTATAAAACCTCTGAATCGATCTACTAAAATAAAGTAGGAAGTAGAGTATAAGAAACTACCGGATTTCCGGATAGGAAAAAAAGAAAAAAAAAACACGGAAACTAATATGCTTGGGTGTGTAATGGTTTTGTTCTTCTCATTTTATCACGTAAGAAGTATAAGGTATTAGGTTGATAATAAATCGTGAATAAAAATCAATTTTTCTATGGTAGAAACGCGCCCCGAACAAGACACCTAGAGAACTAGGTGTACATCCTGAATTCCAAGATGGCGTCGAAACATTATCTATGGTGAAAAAATTAAATTTAAAGGAAAATCGTATTATACATAATTCGAGGAATTGATTTTTATAGATTTTTCCCGAATTTAATCAGCGGTGGTTTAATCTACTCCGAGGGTTCGTTACGTTAGTAGCCACACGATAGTTTAGCCGGCTCCTAGCTGTTCAACTATCGCCAATATTACTTGTCGCAAATTTCGCCCAATTTTTATTCATTATTCACGCAAATTCGTGAGGAAACTGATAACTGAATATGGAGTGAATTATAGTTCACGAAACTAGTTGCACTAAATTCTCTAAAAATAGAAAACGCGATGAAAAATAAGTGAGGAAAAAAAAACAAAAAAAAAAAAACGTGTATGAAATAATTGGGAGATTTTCAGCCTGAAAAAGCCAGAAGGTTTTTATACATAAAACGTGCTACTTGGTCTGACCGCAATTGAGTTTCTGAGATTCATACAAGAAACTATGTGATCATTAGGCCGTACATAAAACCGCTATCCATAATCCAAGCCGGCTATTTGTTTATTCGAAATCGGTTTTTGACTTGGGGGTGAATAAAAATCCAGGGATGGATAGTAGATTGTAGATCCTTGGAGCTGGATTGAATAGTTTTATTGCAAAAACTGACTCACCTGGTCCTTTCGGCGGCCCAGGGTATCCTTGGGACGGCTAGATGGACGTCCTCCGTGCAGTGAACTCCTCGTATAACTTGAACTTTATAAGATAAAAATTGTTGAAACTATTTAAAAAGTAGGCCCCGGTCCGTCCACGGTTCGAGGCCGTTTATCTGTCTTTAGATTTTTTAATATATTTCGTTTTTTTTTGTTTTTTGTTTCTTTCTGTCTTCTGTTCTGTCTTCCTCTCTGTCTCTCTACTTGTCTCACAGTAGCAGCAGCAGCAGCGCGGTTGTGAGCTGCCGTCTGTCTGACAGGCAACTTCTGCAGCTGAGAGCTCGCGGCTCGCCCCGCAGCGTTCCCCTACTTCTTCTTCCTTCCTTCCTTCACCCCTCTATTCCCCTCTGCGTCCATCAGCAGTCCTGTGACGCCGCGCAGAAAATCCTCACCAACAATTGGTGGAGGGGAATGCCGGTGCCGGTATAATAAATTCAAATACACCCGCGCTAAAGCTGTACTTCACTTATAAAAAGAGAAAAAAAAAAATCGAAAAAAATTTTCAAAAATTCGAAAAAAAGTGATTACGAAAAAAATGGATACCTACTTTCAGTATAATAATTTAACATTTCGTTTCAAGAAGTTAGAATTCGATTTTTTGATTTGTGAAAGGAAAAAAATTTTCAATCATTTTAGGAATGAAGATAATTTCGATTTTGAGTTAAAGATTATCGATCAGAAATGCGTTTAGTAATGAATAAATATGAGATAAAAATTCTGTACGTAGAGATGAAAAAAAAAAATTGGACGGTATAGTCGAATGTCGGCACCCTTATCCGCCCCTGGCCAACCCCTGATAAATTTCAATGCGCATGATTCCGGACGTAGCTAGTCATGATCATATTTATTTATGAAAGTAAAATTTTGTAAAAAATTCATCGGTTTAAAGGAAAATATTTGTATATTTCGGGATGCGGTATGGGATAATTAAAAATTGACCAATCTCATAGGGTCAAGGGGTTCTCTGATTTTCGTATGGGTGTCTACATTGAGTTCAATCGTACTTCCGGCCCCCACTAAACCACCGCCGCGGAGCTAGTATTGACCGCGTTACTACCCGAACGAAATACATCGATTCCGAATTATTCATCCCCCAGCGGACGTTCTACGCCTCAACAGGGTCAAATCAAGGGCGATTTTGTTGCGGCGATAGTATACAGGAAATACTGATCAATTATAGTCATTTTTTCGACCAATTTTACCAATTTTTTTCGAAACTTTTAATTTTTGGTTCCAATCAGTTTTACAACCCCTCTAAGGCGCAGGATCAATCGCTGCAAGGATCTCATACGAAGACCTGTGAAAGGTGTATAGTCTTCCAGGCTTTTTCATCGACTTTCTTCTCTGTCATCTAATCGCTCGGAAAGAATGTCCTATGAGTTTTATTTACGCCATAAAAAAAGATAAAATAAAATGAAAAAAAAAAAAAACAATATGTAAAAACTAATTTATTTTCGGTAGAAAATGTCTCGGGAAGTGTGGCTAGAAGCACTAATTACGTCAGGCAGAAAAATGAGATGAAAAAAAAAAGCCACCACCATTTCCGGATTTTTATTTCCTTCTTCTACTTTTTTTTTTCCAGAGGAAGACTTTGTTTCTATAGTTTAGAGGCACGTAGCCACCCAGACCACTCTCCTTAATTTTCTTATAAATTCACACTCTGGCCTAGAGAGAATAAGAGGCATACTCGAGCTTTGTTTGCTCGATTTTAAAGAAAGTAAAAATGTTTAGACAGTTGGGTTCCTCGAAAAGTTCAAGCCCCCCCGCGGTTGATTTAGCTAATTGTGAAGAGGCGAAGCGGTCGATGGTAATAGACAGATTTTAATCTCGCGATAATTATTCTTCGTTATCGCTAATTGATCGTATTCCAAATTAGCCGCAAATCTTATACGCTGTATTTAGTATCTGCGATTTTATTTCTTTGGCATAAATTCTCACGCTAGATATTCGCGAACTGTGGGCGGAACGATCCTCTTCAAAGTGAAAAGCGGAGAGGTAATTAATAATATTCTAATTATGAACTGATTGGGTATCTGCAGCGGGAAAGCGTAAAACGACAATTAACACGACATCACACTTCCTGAAAAAAAAATGTAATAGAAAAAGAAAGAAATATGTTCTAGATCATCTACAGTCTGCATCGCTGGAACGGTGCGAGAGGGTGGTTTTTACGCCGTTAAAACTATTCATGAATTAATAAACATGAATTCGTATAGACAGCGTTGATCGTTATATGATAATTAAAATCGCATATCGTTAACTGCGATACCGTTCGGTTCTGCAACAGCTAATCCCCTTTATATAACAGACTGTTACATACTTATACCTATATACATATACCAGTAATTTTCACGGCTGTAGGCTGCAGCATCAGATCCTCGATCAAATATGAGCTTCATATTTGAACTCTCCGAAACTTATGGCGAAAGTTTGATGGACGAGGAAACCCGTGCTTAAGAACTAAAACTTCGTACCTATATATACCTAGAACGCGTCAAAACATTCCATTTCACTATATACAATGTATATACATACGTATACTGAGACAAGAGTGTGCAGGGATCTAAAACATGCCTTGAATAACTTCGGATCCATCATCGTGTTCAGAAAATTTATAGAAATATTTATTTTTCCGGCAAGTTAGGCACACTCGGAAAAAATCATTTTTATTTCGAGAGCTTTTATAGATCATTTTGTTTTTTATGTAGTTTTTTATTGGCAAGAATTGTGAAGTTTCCATTAATTATTATTGAAAATAGAGCCTATTCTGGATAGTAGGTATATTTTCATTGAAAACTTAGTAGAACAATATTAATATCTTGAAAGTAGATTATAGCATAGAACTATCGTAGGAAATCTGAGGCGTAGGTAAATACAGGTAGGTATATAAGTCAAAATCAATGATATACCCAATTCTTTGGAGCGTTAATAAGTAATCTTGAAGTATTTCAATCCTCGATGTATATTATAGCCTGAAAAAGCTGTGAAAATACAATCTAAATAATTTCATTTTCGGATGATTCATTCCGTGAAAATTAGTTGAAAAAATTAATAAAAATTTATTTCAATTTCGGGGAAATATTTGATACATTAAAACTCGAATGAAATGTGGGGAAATTACTCCAACAAGAAATCAATCATAAAACTAGGAATCCTGGTCGTAATATTTTTGGAAAAATGTCACATGGAAATGATTACGAACTGAGCCAATTAGATCGCGATCGTAGGCACGGAGCAGACTATATAAATCAATGTTTCTCTGGCTATGCTATGTCTCTCTGCGGACATCGATTTAATTTAAACGTGGGTACACCGCGTGATGTATATTATATATACCTATATATATAATATATATATATATATATAATTCGCCGGTAATTATTATTCCTCGAAACTGGTGGAACGTAGAATTCCTACACGAGTTTTTGGAAAGCAGGGATTGTGGTTTGAGGAAAAGATAATAACCGGATATGATATGGTTCTGAATTATAATCGAATATTGTTTACCGCTGAGTAAAACGGTGGAAATGATTAATTTTCAATAAATCATTACAGTCAAGTGGTTCAGATTTTTTTTGGTATAAAAATATTGGGGTACGTTCAACGACGATTAATATATTAGTTATAGTATATATGACAAGAAATTCGTCTATACTCTTTTCTTTATAACATCTCGAGCTGTATGACTGAAAGATGGTTGACGATTTTCTCGAACGACCATATAAGAAGCGAATGGGAGTAAAACCGTTTATCAAGAATTCCGCTCGAGTGTGTAAGAAATATATTTCCTATGAACTGAATCTGCATTGTGTTCAAGTTTCACAACTCGATTTATTCACTCTACTGGTTCAATTATTGGACATGTGTTACCAGCCCGGAAAACTTCGGGTATAAGAAAAGGTGAATTAAATGAAAATGAATTTCAGAAATTGTGGTTGCTTCTAAAAAAAAAGAACCGATAAAAATATCATAGACGTGTGTGATAATTGAAATTCAATTCGGGGATTAAAAAATTTCAATAAAAGTAAAAATTCGATAAACTGAGAGGGGCGAATAATTGGCTTTTAAAAAATAGCAAACCTAATTTCTGTAATCTCATATTAAGGAGATAAGTACATTTTTTTTAAATCACTGAAAAAGCTTCGAAGAAATACTCTATCGAATGAGTTTTTTCACAGCTAATTATCATGTGAAATCGCTTTTTCATCGATGCGATTAATCTATGGAAAATCGAAATCGCTAAAATCCCAAATAATTAGAAATTATTTTGAAAAATGACGTGTCGAAGACTCGAATAAGTGGGGAAATTTCTTTAAGACGAACCACAGACCTGAATAAATGATTAATTATTAAATTATTAAAACCAAAAAATTCAGAAATTGTTTTCTATATTACTTTTTGTCATCTATAAGTATCTACGTATGTACACAGTACATTATATACCTATGGGTAAATAACGCGAAAGTTTTGCAAAGAGTCTGCAAACGTTATTACGCCATACGCGCAGCAACTTGACTGACGAGTTAAGCGCTACTATTTTACTCCCGGGTATAATCGTCATTTGAAAGTGATCAAGTGGTCAGTAGTCAGTGGACGGTCAGTTGTCAGACGAATCGCATGACGAAGAAAACTGTCCGGGCAGAAGAGTTGGCTAACATAAGTCGTCTGACAAATACATATACTTATACGTATTGGATGAGGAGAAATCAATGAATAAATAAATAAATAAATAAATAATTTCATGGATAAAATGGATAAAATGGATAAATGAGGACAGTGGTCATATTTTCGTTCGTTATAAAAAATTAACCGCAGGTAGTTTTCAAAGTTTATATAAATATATATATATTTTCATCGTATATACCAGCAGTGAATTATAAAGTGTTTCATAATGTGTCAAGCCGTCAACAACTCGAAAACAACTAGGTGGAACACGCGAGTATCTCGCCTTCTAATCCTCACAGGTTTAGGTCTATTGGTACGTTATTTTTTCCTTCATCTTTAAAAGACATTGATCTTTGTACTTTTTGTGAGAAAATCGTATCAGAAGTCACGGCTTATGTATCAATCATTGATATCTTTGAAAATCGTCTAACGAACGTCGAGTTTTTAAGTCGTTATTAAATTTGTTGAAATAAGTTCGTGGTATATGATTACTGAAAGTTAATACAAAAATACTTTTGACTGGTGCAATCGGTGGCCTTCGGCAAATCGTGGTAATCATTGACACGCCGGTGTATTCGAGGTAAACAGCTGATCAGAAGAATTTATTTTATCGTTGAATCGATCAATGTAGTGGATAAGATTTATTTTTCAAATTTTTGGAAATACTCTTCCGAATCTCCTTCGACTTGGCAAAAGAAAGAAAGAAAGAAAGAAAGAACAAAAAAAAAATGAATAATTCAGACGCAGGCATAAATTATTATAATCCAGTTTTTTTTTCTCTCTCTCTTTCTCTCTTTTTTTTCTATTTTTTATTATATTTGTGTCAATTTTCAATATTATTTCGAACATAAATCGATATATGCAACTGAAAGACATCGTAGCTTGTTTCATTCGCAGCGATACTTAATTATAATAAACGTCTACACCGCAAGGACAACCAGTTCCTGAGGTTTATATTTTTGCCATATTGTTCGTTGCGTTATTATTATTCTTATTATTAATATGTGAAAAAATTATCATTATTAACGAGCAGTAAATCAACGTGAACGACCTGCAAGGAAAATAACACCGAATTTTTCATAAATCAGGAAGAAACTCGCAGCTTCCTCCCTTAATTATTCCTGTTTATTGTTAGTTACGTTTAAACTTATTGTATATACTCAGTATACTCATTGGATTCTTTCTATACCGTAAGTAACGAATATATAAACGATCGCGTGTTTTTATTCGTGAAAACGATACTCCTGAGAGGAAAACTGGTAACGAATAGTTTCGTGTTTCAGACAGTCCTACAGAATTCGGAGTCTATGCCCTCGAGAGGATTCGGACGACCTGCTCAATCTTCGGTGAGAGATCGGTCGAGCGAAGAATATGAAGAATTTGAAGATCTCGAAATTGCAAGAAATAGAAGCGAGAGGATTGAGGCAACGCAACGTGAAAGGCTTGGTGAGTCGAAGTTCAAATAATGAATAAGAAATGATAAAACTGCATGTTTCTAGGATGCATATACATGAAGCGTTTTCCACTCCATCTTTCATTCATGATGATTTATTTATTATATTTTTTGATTTTTTAGCCGCACATTCAACGCAGAACAAACCCATCTCGGATAGAGATGCGATAAAATATCCAGGTGCCTGGGAAAGACGTCAACCAAATTTCGCAGCTCAGCCTCTTCCGGACTGCAAGGGTAAAACATTTTGCGAAGGAACCGCGTCTGTCTATCCTCAGGAATATATGAGCAATTTGATAAAACAAAGTGACGGTCTAAAGTTGTTCTCTGCGAGTTATAAAGTGAGTCTTATTTTTTCTTAAATCATTATGTCATCGACGAAGTTACTTCAATGAATTCCAAAAAGGGAAGAATACCCTCCCATTGTTCTCAAGTCACTGTCACTGTCATTGTCACTGTCACTGATATTTCCCACGCGCGTTTATCATTACAATTACCCAGAATCATATTCCACAGTCATTACTTTATACGCATCGACATCGCTTGCGGAATACACCATTGTACTTACCCGGAGTAACTCGCACGTTGTTCGAGATAAGTAGTTGCAAATAATCGCATGAGTTTAGTTGCAGTCAGGTTTTAAACTTCACCAACTTTATTCATACTGTACGATCATATATAGGTACTATATCTGTATACATGCAGTTTCTTCGAATTGAAATATACCCATATACGTATCGGATGGTTACAAATCGTCTCACGTTCGTATTTTTTCTTCATTTTATACATATATTTTACACTATTGCGATGTATAAATAATTTACAACGCGCGATAAGCTATTCGACCAATAGATATACACACGCCTATACATTCATTATTTATTATTTCAATTTTTTTATCATTTTTTTACCTCGTACATATGAATAGGCAAATATGTTACCTACTCCGATTTATTCAGATCACCATAGATCCGAGAGTCGATGCATCGGACGGTGCAATCCTTTGCAGTTCAGAGGTGAGTGTTTTAAATTTGTTTAATTTATGTCTAATGATGATTACGGTCAGTGCTGCGTATCCTGTTCATACTTGGATTGTTATTTCTGATGAAATACAAGTCGTAGTGTCATCGCTGCAGCTTGTATGAAACTAGGATTAGAAAGAACCTTTTGGATCGACTTATAAATATCGAGATTTCTTTTAAGGAACGAGTCGTATATCCAATGACAGCAAAAAACAGAGATGACAAATGGCTGTTCATACTCCAGGACAACAAACAAGGATACCAGCAAGGAGTGAAAATCGAGAATTGCAACACGTATGTAAATCCAATGAATACAAGAAATGACACGATTCGAAATTGCGACGAAATTAACAACCCCTATTTATTAATATTCGTTAATTTCTCAGGGGGACGACTGAAGGTTCTTGCAATATAATCGAAGGCTCTATATTCGGGTACACGACATCATGTAAGCAGAAATACGTATTTAGAATACTGGCTGCTGTACACGAAAACGGTACCGCAGTTACTGAAGATTTCAGCATGCCATCGAGCTGTTGTTGTCAGATTAAACGTACCGATGGAATAGTTTCTAGAATGGGTGGAGTGACTGCAATGAAACAGAGTACTCCAAGGCCGGTAAAAACGGCTCAATATAATCACTAAAATCCAAAAATAATCATAATCATTCTCTAAACGGGAATTGAACATCATTGAACATTCGTCGCAAAATAAAAATTGAGTCAAATTCTCGACTCTAAATTCAATTAGAATTAAAACTACGTAAATTTTTCACTATATAGCTTCAGCTCCGAAATATTTCTATATTTACTACTAATGAATAGATACATCGATGCAATCTCACGGTTGTAATTATATATCGATTATTATTCGAACAGTCAGTATGACTATATATTTTTAGAGGAAATTCTTATCCAGCAAATTTCCTAATATATTATTATGTCATTAGATATTAATGAAAAAATAATTGATACCCAGGACGTAGGTATATATGTTTATGCATATGTACCTTATACCATGTACTAGATGTAATAAAAAATTATTATACAACTACATTTATTTTCGAGATATATTTTGAATTTTAAACGAGTATATCGAGGGCGTATAGGACATATCTTGAGCTGTAGAAATCGGATTCTAAAAGTTATTGCTTTAGTTAGGGTGAAGATATCGATAAAGTAACATTTTGGGCGCCTCTGGTAAGTCGGGGGGGATTCAACGGAGACACACATGAGAATCCCAGCACTGTAATTTATATACGTATATATTATATATATATATCGATGTATAACTTGATAGAGTGCTAGTACGTGTTCCACGGTACTTCTACTTCGTTCCTATAGGAATAATCTATTAGACTATGTATATCTCAATTCATAAGTATCTGCACCTAGTAAGACACTAATGGTTGATCCTCGCGGCGCTTAATATACAACAAGAATTATATCGATAAATATACGTAATAGGAATGGATTTTCAGAAGACTGTCTCAACGAACGTGTATAGATATCGAAATTCCAGGGAATCACGCGACGCGAAATAAGGTCTATATCCTCGATGGATGTTTTTGTCCTCTTTTATATTTTTTTTTTTTCGCTTTTGATTTTGAGTGAACAGATGATAATAGTTTGCAAAAATGACGTCGATATTCTTCGGTATTAAATAATTATTTAACATGACATACGAAGGAGATTAAAATTAGTGGGAAAACTCCGTGATCACGGTCCACGATGTATAACCATGCGGAATCTTACATAATCCAACATCCTGCACCGGGATTGAGAGTTAGAAGAACGTTATTATTAATACACGTGTTCACACGTTGCTTTAATGGGATTAGGATCGGCATAATCCCGGACACGAGATAATTAATCACGTTTTGTATGTATAGCGTTATTGCTGTACCGGATAATGACAAATGGGTTATTCCGAGTAAACGTATATAGGTGTAAATAAATATGAAGTTTTTTTCAATTATCGTTAGGGTATGGGACAATTGATTTCAATTTTTTGGTTTTTTTTCCCAAATACTATAATACGTAGATGGTTTGTTATCCGCCAAATTTCAACGTCTTTGGGCTTACGACGCTTAAGGAGAATTAATGCCCCTAAAGAATTTTTCGGATTGTTTCTCCTTAGTTGGTTAGTCTAGTTTATTACCAAACTCGGTCAATAACCAGAGCTCGTTATTAGATGTAAATAATTAAGAAACTTTGTTTTCTAACATCACGCAATTCCCTTAGGTATGGCACCACGAGTTGTGGCCAGCTGGCAGACCGTAACGATCTGAAAACAAGAAACACGTTACTATATATACCTATAACGTATATACCTATATTTGTATATTTTTTACATGCTATATACTATAAAATTATATCAAGATTTCGGTAAGCAAAAATTGGGCAGTAAGTTATTAACATGATTCGTTGAAAAATCTCATATCGTCTATATTATAAAATTCCGTTTGTAGGTAACGCCTTGAGGGAAACCACGATTAAGATGCACCTCCTTATCTCGGTATCTGCAGTAGTTCCACTTTCCTCCTTATCCTTGTCCTACAAACAGCTACTGAGTAAGCCGTAAAAGTATCATCTTGAAACAGATGCTGTACAGATTTTGCACGTAAATGAAGCCTAGCCAGGCTATGGTTTGCATAATGAAAACCCCTTCTTAAGATAAAATAACGTTTCTTGAATATACATACACGTCATACGATGATAGAAAATTTTAATCAACATTCCAATCATATATATATATATATATCTCCGACAATAATCAGGGACTGAAAATATCACGGGATAAGCTGCGGTATTAGAAGAACTGCAGTAGGTATAATCGAAAAATTGCGAATCACTTATTTTTCGTGTTTCCCGAATTTTTTAGGATACTAATAAGAAAAAATTGATTCGATTGAAGCAATGATTTTTAAATAATTATCTCCAAGGTGTGTATCTACCCCTTTGATGGTCGAATCTGTTTAATGTGAGAAATAAAAGACTAAAAGAAGAAGAAAAAAAAATCATTGCGAGTTCCGATGTGACTAAGGGGTTTTAATCGTGTTTTGTACTCCGTGAATTGCGTAACGCGTTTCTCCCTTTTTGCGATGGGTGTATTTATCAACCGAAACTCCACGAGTTTGAGTTGGGTGAAGTTAAGGGAAGAAATGGCACGATCGTACCGTACGGTATGTAAATCACCTCCGGCCATTTCCTCCACGCAGGACTAAAAAAAAAAAAGGACAAAAAGAAAAGAAAAATACAGAAATCCAGTATCCGCAATCCGCACGAGGCCCGCACTGGCCCCTGCGTGAGAGCGTTCAATAATCCGCACCCCAATACTATAATACACTCTAACTTTAACCAACACATCGATTTGTTTCCGAATATCTATATGTTATAAACAAAGTGAGACATTCTTACGTTTATTCTCGGAAGTTGAATAAAACGGTGAATGATATACGTAATATATGTATATATATATATATAGATTCGCGGTTTGACGCGCGGTGAATAAAATTTTCGCACCTTTACATTTCGATTTCTATTTCTATTTCCATATAAGAAAAAAATAAAAATAAATAGAAGGATTATAGGATGTCTTGAAAGACTTTTTTCCTGACAAATTTTCTATTGGATGAATCAATATTCCTGATGCGGCGAAAAAAAAAAATAAGAAAAAAAGACAAATTCCTCTCTTTACTTTTCCCTGACGCGATTTTATACTTGGCAAAAATATTATTTAACTTTTTACTTTACCAGGATCGAGACCTGGCGGACCCTCTGTACGTATAGATATGTAGGTATGTACTACGTACACAGATATATATACCTATACACTGTTAAATTCTATCTGTACATCTATATACGTATATATAGATTACCTGCAGCTCACTGCAATGCTGCAGAGTCGCGTTTCGTGGATGAACGGAGTTGACGCCTGCATTTAGTCGTATAGCTATATAGATCTGTATATAGACGTAAAGATCGCGAATGAAGAGCCTTTGCCAAAAGGAGTTACGTTTTATACGCATAGCACCAATTCAGTCAAAAACACATACATGAAGCGTGACAAAAATAAATTAAAGAATCTTTAGTTTCGGTTAAAATTTGGCAAAAAAATAAAAATAAAAATAAAATCTCATTCATAATACGTAATATATCTGTTCTTATATTCTCGTGTTTTAGGTATACGAGAAACAAAAAAAAAAAAAATAAAATAAGAAATGAATCGAGATTAACGTTGAACCTGATTGATCATTACCATAGCGGTAAGGAAAGTAATTCATTTTCATAACGTCTAATCGATGATATGCGATCTATATCCACGTGTATTTTGTTATATACTATTTTTTACGGGAAAATTTTTTATAGGTGTAACAAATCGATTATCTAAAAATAGACGTTTTATTAGAGAAAGAGCTCATGCATGCCTGGTTTGGATCGTCGAACGAAAATACACTTGATTGGGCGTTCCTTTTCACCCAGTTATATATATATATCAATACCTATATAGACCAGAGTATACTATATACGTATGAAACGTTATCTAGATAACGTAATGCTGGACTATATACCTACGTGTAATACTGGATATGAATAATGAACAAACACAAAGGGTGGTTTAACCTTTTGTTTTCTCATATAATAACTCATTATTCACGTGACAATTCCAAAGACTTTATACCCTGCACTGGTAGCCCGCAAGCTCTGGCTCTCAGAAAAACGAAAAGAAAAAGAAGGGAAAAAAAGAACGGACAAAAAAGAAAATAAAGAAAGTTGGATTTACGAACTTCTTAAAATTATCTCACGGCGTATTTAACACATCTTACATGCTTATGTATTACATACAATATGCCGAGGAGAGACGTATATCTATGTACATATATATGTAATACATGTATATATATATGTATATACATAGTCTGGTAGAAACATCGTAAGTGGCTGCGGTATTCGGCCAGTCAGATCGATGGGACGACGGCGTCCCGGCGCCTAGCGGACGTCCAACTCGCCCGCAGCCTATTCGCAACTTCTATCTATCGCAAGCTTTATAAAAGGTATAGATATATCCTAGTACATAGATTCGTATCTCATAGAATCCGGACGAGACTGAGGAGTTCCTATGCCAACCAAACAGATCAAATTTCTCGACGATGGAAGAACCCGAAGAAATCAGCGAAAGGCAGCTCACCTCGGCAACCAAGAACTAAAATTTGAATGAAAGCACCGCAAATTTCAAGCTTCACTTCAAAACTTAAGCTCTTATGTATTTTTATAATAATTTTCCTAGTCATCAAGTCATAAAAGCTC
This sequence comes from Tenthredo notha, assembly GCA_914767705.2. Lineage (NCBI taxonomy): Eukaryota > Metazoa > Arthropoda > Insecta > Hymenoptera > Tenthredinidae > Tenthredo > Tenthredo notha. The sequence continues at coordinate 21,428,196 of OU611908.1, read as the reverse complement.
TCATAAAATTGTGGATTTAAAAATGAGAATAAGAGTTGTAAAGTAAACAACATCCGTCAGTGATTATTTATCTCGAAGATGATCATCTACTATATTTGATCGTGGATACACACGTATGGGGACAATACTATAGCCGGTAAACGTTGAAGGGGCAACAGCGATAAGTTGGGCAAAAGTTTGCCAGCCGTAATACTACGTAGTTCTCATGTTTGCCTGATCGAGTGCTTTACTTGATGGAGACTTTGGCACTCTCTTCTAATTCCCGCCAAAATTATGTTATTATTTTCACTATTACTTCCTGTTATATTATGTCGTTCCTAATAAGTATTTAATTATAACTATATGGTAGTCGAGTAACGGCGCAAGTCCCATTACTAACTTTCTAAACTTTAGTCTTTAGTCATTTGAGCATGTGGATAAAGTTGCGTTACTTCTGGCCATGGATCCCTGATAGTTTGTATTAAATAGCCGCCGAATTCAGCAACGACTTCGATTTAATATTTAAATACACTCAACCTACGATCGAGTAAGATTGAAAATTTCTCGATTGAGAACCTTTCTGAAACGGCTTCTTAAATCGGCTGTGTTCCTGGTATCAAACAAGTTGAAATTGCTCAACAGGTTATTCCGCTTTCAAGTTTTTAAGAACTCTCTCTCGCGCATTGGCGGCAGTTGAATAACCGGCTATTTACCCGCCAAAAACTATCGTCTATAGTTAAATCGCGTGCATATGTATGTGGTAGGTTCTTTACACGTCGACAACCACCAGGTTTATGAGTCCCTGTGAAAATGGGGACCGTTTTGAGACCGTTGCGCATTGGATTCGAGTTGCCTGCTCGATTCTTGCGCGAAGGGAAATGCGTGCACAAGTTTTGCAGTTCCCCGTCCTTTCATTGGAAGACTACAACTAAAGACGTGGTACGCCGCGTGGTTCAAAAACACAATCTCACAAGAGTTCATATAGCCGATGATGATCCCTGCGCGCCCATTGATGATCATCTGAAAAAGTCAGGCCAAAGCGCGATTCGAAGTTTCGAGTTCCTCATCTCTAGTTGAACAAAAACATTTCCTTCAAGCTATATCACATTGAATAGATCAGAGTAACGCAACATCCAAAGTTTATTGACGTCAATGAGCCACTCCATCAATAATTAAAGACTTTAATTCACGGTCACAGTCTGAAATCAGTATGTTATGCAATGCAGGAAGAGTGGAACGTGAACTTTAGAACGTTGTCGTTGTGTTATATCATTGCGTTACTTACTGGCTGTCCTTGTGTCTTGTATACGACTTGATACCTATTTCCGTGCCGAATACTAGCACAGCGACTTGGCACGTGTAGGCTTATCTGGCATACCGTGTTACCGATATCTCAATGTCTGTTTGTCGTTTGATGCCCCCTTTTGACCTTCTCAGTTATAAGACTAGAAACAACGTAGGTATACCGATATGATGTTTCAAATTGCATTATTTTCGCAGCAATGTGCGGAAAAGTATTCGTTGTATATGCAAAAGACGATTTTTAATATGAGCGAATATTTTCGTCTGGGTTTTTGCACGGTATGAAATATTTTGGGACGGATATAGTTTATCTATGACCGTGATACAGTCACCGCCTATCTAATGACGTCGTATATATACATAAGCATTGAAAAAAAATTTACGTCTCAAAATGATGAGGGAGAGGGAAACACGTTGTGTCTTTTAACCCAATCGAAATTTTTGCCAATTGATCAGGTATCCAATGAGAAACCGGACGCTATCTTCGCACACATTTATCTACGTATATGGAACGCAGGATCACACATAAGCAGCAACCCCATATGTGTTGAGCAAAATGCGGAGCCGCGTGATCGCGCGCCTCCCAGACGGCGGTGTGCGAATTTGCGAAAGACTTCTTCGCAGTGCTGGTTCCTGGATCCAAAGTTCGCCAATTTGAAGGCTTGACGGCACTCGTGGGCTCTTCTTTCAAGGATAAAAGCCAGCCACACATTTTGCCTGACGAAATACCACGTGACCGGCTATACAAGCCCTGCTTCTAGTCATTGATTCCTAAATAAAAGAAATGATGTATACACATCTGTTGTGTAGGAGGAGGTGAACCGCAGACTTTGTGCAAATATAGTATACATATTCAGTAGATACGGAGTCTCGAAGACCTTGGCTAAAAATTATTGTATATTCGAATTGAAATCTGAAGAATTACTCGTGAGAAGTGTAAGTCGTGCGAATTTCAGTCGGAGTTAAGAGAACCCCGCCCCAGTGGCGAGGTATTTGCTAAATTTTGTGTATGAGCTTGTTTTTGCGAGCTAGTGTTGAACTCCTTTCTCATGAAATTTCGAGGCGTATCCCGTTTCATCCGGGACTGCAGCAGCAGCAGCAGCCCCTTCAGACAGGGTCTCCGGGTCGCCGCAGTTTGGCAAACGACGCCCGCAGTTGCGCGCGCGAACCACGGCGTGCGCCACGACGCGCACGGCGGGCTTTCAAATCAGGAGATCAGCTAGTAAAGGAGATCTAGGCTCCAGTATATTCACTAAAACTTATAACCAGTCACTGACCGAGAAGACCCGGAGCGTACATGACCTCGACGGATTAGAAGGTGGCACTGAATACTCCGTCAAGATCCACGAGCTTAATCCACACATATGTTACATATATCTACGTATGTGTGTGGGGATATTGAAGAACAAAGAAATGCGGGTCCAAGGTCTCAGCATGCTCTTGTTTCATCGCAAAGTCTTGACTGAGTAGATACTTCGTCGTTTTTTTTTTTTTTGCTTTAATTTTGTTTCTGTTTTGTATTTTTTTTTTGTTTTCTATAAGACATTAGGTATTGACTAGATATGTGTATTAGTTGTGAAATAAAGCTAAGTAAGTATTGTTCGATTTGCCTGTAGTAACGTTCAATTATGTTGCAGATAATGTGCAAAAATTGACATCAAATAACGGCGAGAGTAGCTGGTATAAAGCATAAAGTTTATCCGCAGTAGGAATCGTCTTTGTGATATTCCCTAGGGCAGAACAAGTTCGCAAGGTCGTCACGCATGACTAAAGTTATCCGAGCTCTTTGACTAGGAGTATATCTTTTTGAGGAAGGTTTTTCACCTCAACCCATCACGAAGAAGAAGAACAAGAAAAACAAGAAAATTTAGCGAGATGCCAATTCAAGAAACTGCATATGCAACCGTCAAACTCTTTGCCCATCCATGTATGGTCATGGCCCATGGAGTTTTATGCATCTATATCTATATACCTCGAAACTAAACGTTGACTGAATTTGTCAGAATATCCAGCACTCGGTGTAAGACTCATCGTCACTGGTGTATGCATATAGACAGAGGAGGAACGAAGAGGGAGAAAAATATAAATATAAAGAGTGAGAGAGACGGGAATAAAGGTAGAGTGAGAGGCAGAATGAGAGACTTGAACGGTTGTTGCATTAGCCGAGGGTAACCCCCTCCACTGTATACTACACGAGTACGATATTTCGCACACTAGGACTACCCGGGCCGACAAGTTGGCGTCAAAAAATATATCCGCGAATATTATAATAATGTATAGATTGACGTGAAACTCGGCGTTTCCCTAAAACTGTGGAAATTTCAGGCTTTTTCCTGAAAAATTTTATATATAGAAGCAGGAGATCAGCATAGCGTCGAAGCTACCTGCAGCGGTTTGCCTATTTTACGAATTTTCCTTGTATTTCTTACCTTTTCGCTGCGGGGGGGGAAAACTAAAGGTGGGAAAGAAAAATTCTTTGGAAATACAAAATCTCGAGTAAAAATACTATTTTCGGTTAAAACTTTGGCCGAAAATATTTTAAACAGTTCAATTTCCAAGTCATACATACATATAATGCATGGTTTGTAATCTAAACCGCATCTATGATACAAATAACAAACCACGCCCCACGTGAGAATTAATGGGGGGGTTTGGTTGGTAAAATACCTTCTCTTCTAGGCTCTATTTTAATAAAAGATAAAATATGTATGTAAGAGAGAGAAAGAGAAAGAGAGAGAGAGGCAAGATGTGACGTGTGAGTGAGTGGCGTTGGCCTTCGTCGTCTTGGGCTTTTTTTTTTATACAACAAAAAAAATATAGAATAGCATAAGATATAAAACGAAAATATCGAATTCTAGAAATAATAACAACAAACGGCGTAAAAAATTGAGTGACAATCAAGTGACAATACATTTTATCGTCTATCAGGCGAGCACCAACGCATTAGAGCTGACCTGACTAGAAAAGTCAGTGACCTAATTTTTTCAACGACTGGCCCGCGCAACTTCACTATCTCCTCTTCACAGGAGAACAGGAAACTGTCTACGCGTCTAAATCTCACTCAGAGTATGTAAATGGTTCTCAACTTTGACGAACGTTTATCAAATAATTAATATACGTCGAAAGTTATCCAGGAACAACATCGTGGCAATACCATCATTCGGTTTCAAGGGACTTTGCTGTAAGAACTACGATAATGAGCTTTTATCTTTTTCGTGCAATTATTGAAAGTGGTACTGATCTACGACCGAATATATGATTTAGTGCTTCCATGACGCAACAATTAAACGTTGAGCCAACATTAAACGACAAATGATGATTACGAGGAACGAGAGCTTCTTGCATCATATGCAGTCCCTGAAATCAATTGATCAGCTTCATCTCCTGCGCATATGTACATCCGGTGGACATACGTCGAAGCAATTTGCTAACTTTTGTCGAAGAATGAAGGACATCACTATTGCAGGCCATGTAGCATGTGTATTGTATCAAATGGAAAACCAAAGCCCCGTATCTTTACAAATTACGTCGATGAGGGTTGAGAATCACTTTTAGAAAAGTAACTCAAACACGTAGTCACGTCATATTGCGTCAGTGGACCTGCGCAATTGCAGCTGGGCTACTCTTAACCTGCGCAACAGAGAGGCGCCTGAATATGGTGACGTTTGAAAGTGGTTCTCGTTCCCATTCGTAAAAATTTGTACACCTTTGTACTTAAGCTCTTCAATGCTTCCGATGGAGCGCCCATGGGCTTCCAAGGGGCTTGGCAACCGGTAAGGTTATCCTATCTACAAGAGAATATATTCAAGAAGAGGATTCATTTTTACTAACGCGTCCATAACCACCGCATTACTGGTGAACGTCTACCAGGAGAACACGACGGATAGTATAGTAAGCGCATGATACAACTTCGATTTGCTATGTATATTCATCACGTTGACCTTCGCCCTTGGATTTTTCTCGGCTTCACTGAACGCTCGTTGATACAAATTCAATTTGCTAAATAATCTACCGATAAAACTAAACGAAGTAGCCCAAAATAGAACTCGCATGAACTAATGACAGACGATTTAGGAACATTGCTTGATTTGATCTGGTGTTCCATGAACCATTCATCACTTATTGCCCATTGAACGACAGAACTTCTGTTGACTTACGCTGAGCAAGCAGAAGCTTCCTCAATTCTTAATCAAGCTCATTTCTGGAATGATTGTTCCCATGGATTTTCTTCCAGTCTTTGAAGTGGGCTAGTGCAATGTCTGAAATCCTGCCTTGCAGTTGAAAGGATCAAAACACTGAAGCATAGCATGATGGAAAGTTTAATATACCGAGCTTTTAGATGGGCATTAGCAAACTTCTTCGAATGAAATCTCCGTATTTTCAAGAAAAACCTTTGTCAAAAGTATGAGGAATATTATCGTCTCATGATTTTTAAGTCACTCGACAAACCGTGCTGCTGCCACTTACTGCAGAGTGCCTTCTGATGGCATACAGTTTGGTTGACTTAAAAACATTATTCCACCGTCTAATTCGTTGGAGTTTTTTACCTCTTGATGGTGGTTCATTCTTCGTTGAGTGATAAGGGTGATGTTTATTATGAATTCAAAAATGTGCATTGTATAAATTGATGGATATTAAAAGCCTGGGAGTTGTGGGTGGAGTCTCTTAAATTGTTGTACCGCCTTTAACAAATGCTTAGGAGCAGGGTGACATCAGCTCGATAGAGGCTAGTATTACGTGTATGTGTACAGTAGTTAGTCTGCCCGATAACCCTGCCACGTGCCAACGTTGCTATGGCGGGACATGTTCTCCTACGAATGAAAGACTCGACTGTGACCCGGCCAGGGGACATAGCGAGGCCCTTTGCCGGAAGTCAACGACCTCCATACTCAATTTAACAATGTCAGACGTGGGTTACAGCGGGCATCAAGGCTCCAGATCATCCGGAGGCTGTGACGTATGTATACACATGGTGTAAACGGCGCACGTATACGACCCTCCTCATTTCCTCTATCCTCTCTAAAGCTCATACAAGCTTTTCAATTTTATTGCTAGATCGGCTAACGTATATCAAATACATTTTTGTGCTGATATTTCATTTTCGATGACCACTTCAATTGGAATTTCAAACAGAGCGGTTACTTATCAGTCATTTCTGAGAGGCTTACTCATTATCTATAATTATACATGTCGACATCGTCATATTCTTGACTTATTGTCAAACATATGCAGTGACAATAAAAAATATATCAACTTCGCCCTCAGGATGGCCATGTTTGTACATTTTCGCAACATTATATTCTTGGAATGAAACTAGATCCAACATCTCCGTTCACTATCAAAGTAACACGATAATCTGCAATCAGATTGTAATTTCGATCGGTCCGGAAGGACTATAGAAAATCCTTGACTCATCGGGTTTGCAATTAGCGATGGCGAAGTGACGACAAGCCGAATCCCTGTAAAGGAAACGAATAAACCCAACAAAAAATGATCAATTTCGATCATCCTATACGTTGCCAGACATTTATGTGCACTTTCACGTTTCAGTAACCGATGGTTGGTCATGGATGACGAATCCAATGATACTTGATCAACGTGGTGATAACTCAGTGTTCATTGATGATTGAGTATCGGCTCCTTGCGACATGAACAGATTAGCAACTATACGACGATCTACTGTTGTTTCAACTTCTGAACAATCTCTTTTTCTTTAATTGTGAATTCAGCTTCTTTTCCTGCAGATTTTTGCAACACTATGGGAAACCTTGAGCGTCATATCTGTTGTCTAAAATTGTCGATGTATAAGATTTGGCAAACAATGATTCCTCGTCCGTGATCCTCTTTAGAATTCGCAATTGGGCGCGTGTGGTTCGAGGGGAGCTTAATACTCCATTAGCTTCCTGTTCTCCTGATATCTTGCGCGACTGCCAGACATCTTGCGGTCCGCACGGATTCTCTGGACGACGCAGGGCACGATGCGCACCGAAAACATACCAAAGTTAGCTTGATCAGTACATACATGTTGAAAATGGCACCGAAACAAGAGTCACGTCGTACGTACCAACGCGTGTACTAGTTTGGGGGGTCGGTAAATGTCGCGTATTGTAATTGATCTTATTCTACGTTCAGAAATTCGCCACCATTCGTTGTATTATTGATGCTCCTTGCGCACTCGACACGAAACTCTACCTCGCTCGTCACCAGGGTTCCATAAAGCGTTTACTAACGGACTTTTTCCCGCGGTCCCCCAAAAATCAATTTGAACAGTACGTGGGGCGCCGAACCGTAAGCGACGCCGTCGCACTGATGATCCCTTGGCACCGGGGTTCAACCGGGACCACGTGACGGTTCTACTGCGTAATTTTTCGAACTGCCATCTCGTGGTAGATTCAAAAAGTTACACGGGTCCACGTGACTACAAAAAACATTGACCATTTGGCGTCGAAAGGCCGCTCTATCTGCCATACATATCCAACACTGAAAAGATACGGGGTTTTTTTTTCACTCAACCCGTAGTTGTGACGATGCCTTAAATAAGTGGTTGTTGTGATTTTCAATACAAGAATTAAATAAGCTTACTGAAAAGTCTCATTATCAATAAAAAAAATGGGAGAAACCGAGGAAGACACATTCTGCAAAAAGATGCGAAAGGCCACTAGAGACATTCATGCAGTTAGCGACGCGCTGGTTAACGCTAAGCTAGCTTTTGGTGAGGATTTAACTTATTCTCTTTACACCCTTGAGTCCATATTTTATCAATAAAACTCCTGTTTTTTTTTTATCCGCCGCACCATTCGCCACATCCCTTAGCTTTTATAGCATGAAATAAAAACACGTAACGTAAATTATTTGATAATAAGGTGGGCGTGTACCCAATGAATAGTTGAAACCTGGAGCAGAGGAGGATTTTTCTGATTAATAATTATTCATTTATTGTTCAAAGATCTAATACTTATCATAATGGATACTGTGATGTGATTTTTATTCACGGAGTCCTACGTTTTCGAATATCATCATCTAGGCTTTAGTTATTTGCTGCTCGTTTAGTCTATCGAATAATAAGATCAGTTTTAACAATAATCCACATATTGTTTTTTCAGCATTTTCCGACAGTGGTGTATGGGCGGATGGTTTGTTGGTATTTTACGAAGTATTTAGATATTTGGAGGGAGCCATGATCAGACTAAAAAATACGAAAGTTGGATCCCTGAGGCTTCCTGGTATCCAAAGAACCGAAGCTTTTGAATTAGACCTTGAATACTACCTAGGAAAGGGATGGATGAAGAATTACACCCCGAGGTATTGTAAAAGAATATTTTTTTAATCATTATTATCATATGGTATAAGGGATCATAATTCAAAAGAAAACCGTATGAAAATGTATGCATTTTTGTTTTTTTCTTATCCGATTCCAGGGACAGCGTGGTGAAGTACTTAATGCGTTTGAGACAACTAGAAGATGCTGATCCGAATCAGTTAATGGCGTATATTTATCATTTGTACATGGGTCTTTTAAGCGGTGGAATAATACTGCGAAAGAAGCGACAATTGATGAGAAAATTATCCCCTTTCAAAGACGTGGCAATGGGTGGTGATTGCGTAACTGATTTCGGGGAGTACAATGTATTTCAATTAAAACGTGACTTGCGAAATACAATGAACGACATAGCTGATACCTTGGACGAAGACACCAAGAATAAATTGATAGAAGAAAGTAAAACTGTTTACGCTTTGAATAATGAGATAATTAGGAGTGTGAGAGGGGCTGGTCCAGTCGTTATTAAAAAGGTCATATACTTCGTAAGTATATTTGTTTTTATACTATTCATATTTTTTGTTCTTTTTAAATAATCGCCGATATACATATAGATTATACATAGACTGAGAAAAACAAAAACAGAAAAAACAAAAAAAAAAAAAATGTTGTATATATATATGTATAATATATATGTATATACCTACATATATGTAATACTCGTAATATTATAATAAGAGTATATTAATAATATTAATAATAATAACAATAACTTATTGAATAATATTTATTTGAGAATTAATAACGAATATAGTATGTATAGTTATAATATTCTCTTGAAGAATTTTTTTTGTTGTCTTTTTTCACTTCCTATTTCATGGAAGAATTAGTTACTATTGTCCATATAGTAATTATTCATATATAGAGCGATTCTGTGAAAAATCACGCGCCTAAAAAAGGTAGGCTGGCGGGAAACCCCTGAATCGAGCAGATCAAACATCGACGATTGGGTTTTATTTCCCACGTAATGAATGAAAGGCATTTCCCGTTTGCCTACCTTTTAGACGCGTGATTTTCCACAGAATCGCTCTGTATATATATAAATAAGTTGCGAAATGAAAAAATAAAAATTAGGATTAAAAAAAATAAAAAAATAAAAACTAATCAAACAAGAAAGCAAACATTTACTACAATAGAAAGTCTGAAACAATTACACGGAGAATCACATATTTTGTCATCAATTTTGTGATAGTAGTGTTAAGGAATTTACGTGATTTTTCTTTTTTTTAACTAATACGATTCGTACGTGTTGTCTAAGTCATTTTATTCTAATATCATTATATTATTATATAATTTTGCGATACGATTTTATTATCAAATTATATTTTTCTCCCTCCATTATTTTTTAGTTTCTTTTGTTGATTTTCGTATGCACCGCTATGATAAAACTATATATATACATATATAAATATATATACCTATATATTTATATATTTATGTCCACAGAAGAAGCAATCAAAGATTATTAAAATTTGCTCAACTATTTAAAATAATAGGGTTAAACGATGAAGAGAAAAAAAAAAAAGAGAAAGAAAGAAGTTGGCGACTTATTTGCAGGCAAATACTTCATCAATTTGCATATAAAATTATTATATTACTTGGAAAGAAGGAGAAAAAATAAAAATAAATCAAAACTTGATCAAAGCATATATTAAATACAAAAAAGAGAAATTTAAAAATTCTTCCTTCGGTCGTCAAAAAAGTATTTCTATAATACTTGATATACCTAAATACCTTATATTATAATTATATAATTATCATAAGCCTCAGAAAATTATTTTGGCACATTTTTTATCAACATTTTGAATATAAAAGTACCAAATTATCGTAAGATATATTTAAGTATATATGTTTCTTCCCGAGCTGCTCCATACATGCACATATATATGTATGAAATTATATACATATGTATGTCCGTTCATAATCCTATTGGCAGCAAAACTTTACGCTAATTATTAAAACGAAAAGAAATAAAAAGAAAAAACTATACGCATTAAAAACAAAAAAAAAAAAAAATTCTAAAGCATTTTATTTATTAATACTAGATGCGATTTAGTTTAGTTCTAATGAATTGTATAATGTATAGAATCGTTATATTAAAGTCTATTCAGATCGCGATTAGATAGGTATCGTTAATTATTATACATCAGTCTCATATAATATTGCGCATCGGATTTATCTGACGATAGAGCACTTGCAGTTACAATTTAAAACGGTATGAATTATAGGTAACTCTAGTATTACAACAAAACAAAAAATAAATCAAAATCCAAAATCGAGCTCGAAGAATGATTCTTTATTTCATCATCGTATGTCATATATATAAATATAATGTAATTTTTTTTTATTATTCGAATTTATCATAGATATAAAAATATTCATGTAGGTGTATAATATTAACAATTAATAAGAATTGACTAATTCTTATAAAGAAAAAAAAAATTCCTCTTTCTTTTCCCACATATATTATAATCCTATGAAAAAGAAAAAAAAAAAGGAAGAAGAAGAAGCAGAAAAGAAAAAGTTAATTGTGATTTTTCAATAGGTATCTGATATGTAACTAATTAAGTTCTCTGAATGATATATCTTGTAAATAAAAATTCAACATCCTGACAATAGCCTTGCGTTTTAATGAAAAAATCGAGGGGTGAATCACAGGGGAGATTTGGTGTACAAAATGCGGGAGATGTTGAAGAAATATTGAGAAATCAAGGGAGATGTGTGCAGGGGGATGTTGGGAAATGACCGAAAATCTTGGAAACTCTTGGAAAATCTTGAAAAATCAAAGACATGTTGGAAAAATGTAGGGGTCAAAGGAGATATTGGGAGATGGGAGATGTGGTGTACGTGTTTCTGCCTCGTGATTTACCCCTCGGAAAAAATAGAAAAATATAAATAATTAAAAATACATCCAAAATAAAAAAAAAAAAATTGGTCAAAAATCGTATAATTCGCGCCAAAAATTTATCAATTTCGATAATCGAAAATCGAACATCGAAAAAACGACACAACATTCGCAAGAGGGCAGCACAAACCATATACTAACAAGCAAGCCATTAGCCATTAGCCGTAGCATCCATACACAACATTTGTAGTTGTAGGGTGTGGCTTGATTTTAAACATTATTTTTTAAGTTTTCTATTAAAATTTACCTCCAGTTTTGTATTTTGTGAAATATGTTTAAACGAGAATTTACGGTTTTTGCCTTATTGGCACTGTTCACTTTACCAGGTAATTACATTATTCATTCTCCAATAACGTCATGACTATAACTAAGAACGTATTACTCCGCGTGTTAGATGTGACGCACGGGTGTGGTGATTCTAATGACACTTGTTGATTTTTTGTTAAATAAAAGAAAACGTTATCAAATATTACTTTAATATTAATAATAACTTGATGATAACAATATTAATAAGATAATAAAGAAATGATATTACGAGATAATGTTTATCCAGTTGTTATTTAACGTCGTAATTACTACATAGGAAATGCACTGTACTGCTACAAATGCAACAGCAATAGCCCAGGCTGTGGTACACCCTTAAACTGGCTTTGGTATTGGGGAGAAACTTGTCCCGAAGATGACGACATATGCGTTAAAATAATCGAAAGAAAAGGAGGTTTGTTTATACGGATTAGTATAGCCGTTAGAAAGAAAAAAAAAAAACCAATTGGAAACGGTTTAATTTTATCAATACATATAATCGTATTTTATTTTTCAGCTGAAACAATTCTTACCAGAGATTGTCTGAGTACAGTTAGAGGTTTTCGAACAGATATACCAGCCGATAAATACGAGGGTTGTAGACCAGCTGCGAAAGACGTTAGACTAGGACATTACGTTAATAATACTATAAGTGAGTTGGATATTCACAGAGATTATTACGACGATGTAACGTGGTGTTTCTGTTATTTCGATCACAGATGTAACGGAGCAGCTAGTCTAACGATTTCGGCTAGTTTACTATCCCTCATTTATTTCGGGAGACTTTTAATATGATTTTGAAAAGAAACAAAAAACAAAAAGAGGGATCAACATAATTTTAACTATTTTTTTTGGCTACATGCGTTCGCTGCTATCGATGAATATCGCGAGAATTATGATACATAATGCAGCTTATTTTTTCTATTCTATAATTTGAACTGCAGTAATCTCCGTCCATGAATGATCTGCATTTTTTTATCTTTTTTTTTATTACTAATTATAAATAAGAATAAAAATAATAAGAAGCTACAATCTCCGTCCGTAATATATATAATGAACATTTATCACATATCAATTATATACGAACTTATATATGTACATAGTTTAAGATACTTAGCGATTAATAATGATATAGTATATTTATTGTATACAAATATTAAGTTAACAATTTTTTTTACATAGCTTTACACAGGTATATATCATAGGAATAACGAGCTGAGACATTTTAGAATTTTAGACAAACCTACAGTATGTACAACGCGAGGATATGCATTCTCAAATTAACCGAATAATTATATTATATTCAAAATTTTATACAAATATTCAAATTTAAAATTGTAAAGAATAATTCTTATACTATGCGAATTAAAAAAGAAGAACATGATAAATGATACTACAGATAATAAACGAAATCAAACCATAGATCCATCCCCTTTATTTCCATCTATAAAAAGGAATAACATCCCATTTCTTTATCAGATTTCATTAAAATCGATCCTACTGTTCTTTGATACCTACAGTCGGTGAAGATCGATAGATGGAATCTTTTTTTACCGACCACCGTTTGTTAGCGATCTACATTTAACATCAATTCGATTGCAGGGATAATTAATATGAATGTATGTGCGACCCCGTAAAGCGGAGGGGAATATAAATAATGTATCCTCGACGAAGCATCATCCCCCCTGAGCCTAGGATCGTATTCTACTCTGGTTTTAAATTATTCATTATGTTCTTGAAAGATGAAGGTACTGCAGGTGCATATTCCATACTAATAAACTATGACTACCGTTTGATAAATAATAATGGATATAGGTATGACTTATGAATTGTATCAGCTATAAACGTATAACCGTAGACAGTATAAGACAGTGTTTACGTATTTATGATCAGAGGATTCGCTCCTGTTTTCGAAACAATTAAAAAATAAAAATAATGCATTTGTTTTCTCAGTTTGTATTTTAGCAGGATTTTTGGGAATCCTAAAATCATCTATATCAATTCTGAAAATCAATACAGGCCCCGATTATTTCTTCCAGAGAATTTCCCAATTTTTAATTCTCTCTTCAGGATCCATTCCTGAAATTAATCAATTCCAAGAATCTTGGAACAATAAGAAGAATGATAATTGATAAATTTACCGATCGCGTCTAATTTTGATGTAGATTGCATTTTTTTTTTCTATTTCAGCTACAGATGCGGAATATCTTGACTGCAGTTTCTGTGACAGAAAAAAAAAAAAAAAGGGAATGCAAATTTCTGTTCGTTAGACGATGAAGAACGTCCCCACTATATAAAAGAGACATGCTAATCATATTTTGTACATCGTTAAAATTGAATTGATTTTATAATTTATTCATTCAAACGCTGCAGTCTTTGCAGGTAGAAATTTTATAGAATTATTTTCACCGGTGGAGCGGATGTTGCTTGTCAAATATTATTTTCCTCATTCTCTTCATCTCATAATAAAATATATTTGAAAAATATTTGTTTGCATTGCTCTGTTGATCGTTATGAGCTTCCTTATCTCATCGCTTCCGTTTGGCGTTTCATTATTTTTATTCAAATGTAATTAACTATTGTTTAAATATTGTATCCCAAATTATACACATACTATACGAGGATGCGATGTCAACACATAATTACGGTGTATGTGTATTCACGGTAGAATGCGAAGTGATACAAAAAACGAAATGATACTTCCCACTTTCGATCGCGAGACAATAAATAATATCATCCGTATAACAGCGAACACGTGCGCGCTAAAATCTATTATTTTACGTTAGTAGGATCAATTCCGTATACTGTATAGTGTATGCGGTTTTGGCAATCATCCAAAAAGTAAAATCGTGTCTCCAGTGTCCCAGTTCGGCTTACCTATACACTACTTTTATGAACACTGATCAATTTCTAAGTAGAACGTAAAAAAGCTCGTTCTCTGGCCTACTTCTATTGCTTTACTTTTATTATTTATTTACTTTTCTCTAGATCGAATGACACGTACAAATTTATAGATTTTTATCGATTATATTTACCCGATTATACGATGACTTGTAAAAAAAATACCATATTTTTATTACAGAAAAAAACCTAAGAATAGACGAATTGAAAGATTCAAAGCGATACTGATCTCCGGTGAAACAATAGTTACAGTTATAATCGCAGCGCAATGACGATTTGTCATTATTATACTGAAAATTTTTTGCCCGGAGCTAGGGTAATAATTTTTTTTCCACAATTTGAGATGAAAATTACACCCATAAGCGATGGGGTAGATTTGATGTTCCGAAATTTTTAGATCCCAGCTGCTATCTCGAGTTCGTATCACGTGGACCCGCGTGAAAATATATACATAGAACGCACATGTACGTATGTACTTACACATGTTCACTATTCCATGTCCACATTCACATACATAATGTCATCTCAAATTGTAATCGATAGAGGGCCGACGTCGTGGCGCCAAAGGATGTCTCTATTATTTTTGTCTACGTTCTATATACAGCTTCATCACTTCATCCCCCGTTTGAACCAACTCGATGTATATAGACATAATCCTCTAGATGATGCGGTGCGATTATTTTACGGATAAGAATTACTCCTTAAAAGGTGTGAGGATTTCGGATATCATAATTACACAGTTCGTAAATCAAAAATTCTATATTCTATATATTCCGATATCTAAAAAAACATCGCAGATTTCATTCAGTCGAGATTATAGTCGTGCAGAAATTCACCGTACGATAAATGAATAGAATAGTTTGAATTTTAGCACGCGATATTCTCTCAACAGCCTTATACCCGTCTTTGTGTCTAGCCAATGCGATTTGTTCGAAAGTTTAAATCCATCGAAAGAGCGATTGGCGCGAATTAAGTTTCTGCGTCTAAATACAGCGAATAGCAATAATAATTTACTCGGATGAAAATGCTTTTTCATTTATAACAGACTAGAGAACTTAATTAAAAAAAAAGATCTGTGTTTGCTGTATCGCAACAACAATAAAAAATTGGGGTGCTGATTTTTATAAAAATAAATCAATATTATATATATATAAGGTAGGGGATGAAATTTGACTTGTTATCAATACTCGAGGTAAATGTTAGCGGTACGGTTAGTAAATATATATTTTCTCTAGGGGTGGTTTTTGGCTGACGTTTTCACACGGTATAGTAGTAGGGGCGCCGTACTGGCGTCGGCAGTTACCCTTAAACGTTCTTTGGAGGTGGATCCACCCATGGCTTCGGATTGTAAAAAGAAAAAGTACAAAATTTTGACTGATTTCCACGTCCCCTTCGTCGGCTTTTCTCCCATATGTCAAATAACCCGAATGAAATGTGACAGTGATAAGCGGTGATAAAATATTGTGATAAATAAATACGGTGTATAAATAGTTAGTCGAGAATTCTATATTCCGATCAGTATAGAAAAGGTATTGTTTATTTCGTTTATATTTATTACGATACACTGTTACGTCTAATAATAATAATCGCGATGTCTCGAGGAGGAGGAGGAGGCTTCATTAGACACTCGATTTAATATACTGACAATCAGTTAGTCGAGCCATATTATATACATACATAATATTGTTCAATAAGTAAATAGAAGCAATTGAAATCCGATTTTATTAAATATTAATTATATACGCGTATTCGGTAGTAACTACATTATTACATACTCGTCGATATTAATCAATCACGTATGTATGGTACCGGAATACATATATATGCATAAATAAATACAGGTGAACCGTTAAACGATTGGTTATTATAGTTTTTCAGCCATATTTTCTATATGCTTAGAAAAAGATATGAAAATATATAATCTATAATATAAACTTATTATATCGTGTTTAAAATCTGAATAATAAATAACTGTACCAATTATTATACAGCTTAATTCTAGTGAACTAATGTTTTTTATGAAAGTTAAAGTTGTTAGAACCTAATATCGGAATCGATGATTATCAATTTCGACTAAATAATTGGGTAAAAATGAACCAGGAGACTGAAGAGGTAAGTGAAAATTGAAAAAAATCATATTCTAATGAATGTTAAATTGATAATAATTCAAAAACATATTATAAGTCATATTTCTTAATATTGCTAGCTAACAGATTAATTCGACTATCGTATAATACTAAAAAAAAAATTTCTAAATAAAGTATAAAAGATTTGTACGGTAGACTGGTCACGTGCTCTCCGCGTTGAATCCCCGCAAAGGTGACGCAACCCTTAATTAATTGCTCTGCGTGAATGGGTAGCATTGTTCTCACGGTCTATTATGTGTAACGTATCGTGATTGAAAAATATTATGTTTTATGTTTTATGGCTGATATTAATTAGGTATCGGAAATTACGCTATTAGATCGCGAAGAGAGTTTGATTTATTACTATTTACTCAATAATTATATAATTGCCTTTGATCTCACATCAGGTTATACAGATAATTATTTAGTCAATTATGATAATTTGAATTTAAACATTTTCTAATTAACAGCAGCGGCCAATACCGCAGACTTTTTGTGGTGCTCTACAAAAAGAAGCAAACTGCAAGTGTCTGGTGTTATCAGTTTTGATTTACGGATGTTTAGCGGCAGTCACGTGGTGCAGATGCGCAAATGTCACGAAGGTGCAATTTTCACCCTTATATTTGCATATACCTATGTACCTATATGTATTAGGGTCGTCCTTGATTTGATCATTTTCAAATTTCAATGCTCCCATGGGCCAGGACGTCTCCGAATATACGCAAGAAAATTCAGCCGAACCCCAGGCTCCTATCTCGAATCTAAGTGCCGCTCCAAAGCCTTCGAATTTTCCCATTTCAATAAAATACGATTTCTGACATTTCGCGGTTAATTTATTTTCATCCCATTGCAGTATAGCTCCGGAAAATCTGAAACTCGGTAAACTCCTCACCCGTAGTAGTAGGTATTCCATAAAAATTCGACACATTTTCAACGATATAATTTTCGAAGCTATAGCGTACTAAAAAATAATTTCTCATCTCTAAATTGTGATGAATAAAATTTCGTCCTTAAAAATCTGTAAATTTTTCACGGATATCTACTACTGTAGGTAAAAAGTGTGCGGAGTTTCAGATTCAAAGGAGCGATAATGCGATAGGAAGTAGAAATTAACACCAAAGTACTAAAAATCTTGTTTTATTTGAATGGGAAAGTTCGAAGGCTTTGGGGTAGTATTTAGAATTGAGATAGGAACCTGGAGTTTAGACTAAATTTTTTTTGTATATATTCAGAGACATTCTGGCCCATGAGAGCATTGAAATTCGAATATGACCGAGGTAAGGACTATTCTAACATATATAATATAATTAGATTGCATATAGAGAAAATTTTCAAAATTTTAAAGCTTTAGGGTATTAAAGTTATGACATTTTACATATAATATAATAAAGTAATTTATATAGTTTAATAAATATGACATAGGTAACGCAATTGCATAATGTTATTTAATTCCAGGTCGTGATTGACTTTTTAAAGTATCCAATAACAAGTACAAAACACGTATCGCCTTGTGACGATGGTTACGTTTACATACCGGTTAGTATTTTCGTATTTCGTTTTTCTCTATAGAAATAATAAAATTTGACTAAACTGCTACATCATGCGTATAATATATTATTTTGAATGAGGAAAAAAAAAAGAGAATAAAAGAGAGAGTGAGGGAGAGGGAAATGAATTTTGATGTGATATTTTATCGAGGATCACTCCTGTTCAAAACCTTCATTCAACGTTCGGGCTCCTTTTTGTCCTTGAGGTGGCTTTCATGGGCATGCTGTACCTTGTCTACTTGGTCGAGTGCTACCACTCGCCGATAAGAATCGACCTTTTGCACGCGAGGAGCCAGGACAGCATTCTCACTAAATTAGCACAACTCAAGATGGCCCAAGCGACGATATGGTGGAAGGCTATATCTTATCATTACGTGAGAAGGAAACGTCAGATAACTCGTTACAGAAACGGTGACAACTACACAACGACTCAGGTACACGATATTGGATCGAAAATTTCCTTATTTTCATCATCTCAATTTCTTTTCATCCTATCGAATGAATGGATATATTCAAGTATAATGATCCTGCGAAATCCTGTCAACGACCAAGGGCGATTGTCATTTATATTCATTATTCGATAAGTCCCCCATTAATCTTTTATACAATTTTGTCACTTATAATTTCATTAATTTCTTTTTTTCATTTTCTCTTCCCATTTTCCTCCCAATTCACAATCCTGCAAACAGGATACCGTACACCAGCTGCGTCATAAAGGAAAGCGCAAGAATTTTGGCACTGGTCCCTTGCGGCACGAGAAGCTCTCAAATAGGTCAGGGTACTCGATTTTCTTGTACACGTACTACATACATACGTCGCTATTATTATTATTATCATCATTATTATTATTATTATTATTATTATTATTATTATTCAAGGTTATCCGCGAATCTCCTATATATATAATACGCGAGTTAATTTACGACTTTCCCTTTTTTATTTCCCGCAACTTTCTTCCGCATCACGTAAAAGATTACCGGTGAATGTATAATCAGTAATCCCTGTTTTTTTTTTTTCTTTTCGTACCGGCCTAAATAGGCAGCTGATTTCAAATTTATGTTGATCTTCTCATTAAATTCCCATTTCGTCTATAGGTGGGTGGCTCATTTTTGTAATAATAAATAGCCGCGGATAAAACCGGCGTGGGAGGCTTTCCGGTTTACTGAAAAAATAAATTGACACGATTATACGGAATATAAATAACGCGTCTTCTCTCTAAACTCAAGTATAAACAATTAGGGTTTATAACGAAAATTTAAGGACATAATATACCTTAACCGAATTTAATATAACCAAAATTTTATTCATCGTTAGATTATATCTGTTCATACGATACAGGTTTATTACGAGAGAGTCAACACCCACGCAGCTACGTCATTCTACTTCTACGGATACTGCGGGGTAAAGGATATCAGCAAGGAACTAGTCCTGGACCCGAAACTCCCGATCACTAAAATATCCTTGACGAAGGGTTTCGCCTTTTCAAATATGCGCTCTGCGACTGAATTCGAAGAAGCAAGATCGAGATTCTTCGCTGAACAGGTAAACGAATTCGTGATGTTTAAATCAATTTGTAACTTCCTAAAGAGGTTTGGCAGGTGTCAAGGCCTCGATCAATCCACGGTTCAACCCCACAGTGAAATATTGATATTTCAATCACTATGAGGTTGTATTTAATGGATCGTGGTGCAGAAGACTGGAGAATAAGTGAAGACCGTTTTATCGCCACTCCTTAACGGCCCTTTCATTATCTATACTGATCCGCGTGCGGTCTACCATGCAATAAATTTCCTCTCTTCGCCTCCAGCTCTCTCACTCTCTCTCTCTCTCTTTTCTTTCTCTCTCTATCTTCCCCGTTTTCGTTCTATAATTCACACAGGAACACAGGGACGATTACATGGAGATGCGAGAAGGCCTTGATCTGGGTTACAATTTCAACCCAACATCCCTTGTCGCAGTTCTAGGAAAACCGTGGTTCACTAATGCTTACGTTTACTGGAGCTTGAGTGCCCTCTTACTCAGCTGGCCATTGAGGATTATTATCGAGTGCAATACACAGTACACAGATTATCAGGTAGGTTCGAATTTCTCAATCGAAAAATACAGCTTTCAGATTTCAACCAAATTTCAACGAATCGGTCAAAGGGTTTGGGGTAATCGGATGCAAAAACCTGTTTTTGCACCAAAGCACCGAGGCTTTTTCCTCCGATGTAACTAAATTTGGGAAACAAATGTGGGAGGGGGTGGCAGTTTCGAATTTCATTTCTGCACAGCTCGATAAATGTTGCACCGATTTCATCGAAATTCACTGTAGAATAGTCTTTCGATAGACAATTGTTGGATTGCGATTGAACAAGATTCTCCAGCTTCTTATTTATTCCCGAATCCTACAGATCACGAAATTGTTTGGAATTAATTACGACGCTCCTACTGCAAACGGTCAACCAATCCACGCTTCTTCAAGCCAACTCAGCGCCCCAGGGTCCTATATGTTAGTCCCAAGCTACAGCGAGGCTCTCCTTATGGAACCAGCACCAGTTCCGGCTCGTTCTGTCGTCAGCGAAGAACCAGACATGGAGATGGTCCCCAGCTACTCTGAAGCCCTCCTCTATGAGCGAGCTTTCGATCTTCAGGGAGAGGTGACAGTCGAGCAATGCCCCGATGTTGGAAATCCTTCTTCAAACTGCGAGTGTCCTTGCCACAGCTCTGGAGAATGTCAAATTTCCGAAGCAGCATCAGGATCGGTATCTGCAGTACCTCCGGTATTGAGAAACGTTGAAAATCGAGACACAAGGAGCAACCAAAGCTCGGTAGAAATACCCGACGATTTATCAAGGAACGGTGATTCCTGCGAAGAAAATACATCGGAGATCAACGCTCGGACCTGTTCGAATTGTACCGAGGATTCTAACGCGGTAGAAATTCTTGCTAAAATATCTGGCGAGGATCGGCTTAACGGAGGTGGATCTGGACGGAGTTCTATGGAGATTTTGGCCCAAGGAGATGCCGCTGAAAAACGACACATGACAAGGGAGAATTCGGAGCCAAATTTGAGGACGAATTCGGAGCTTTTTAGCGCAAACATGATGTTTACTAGAGCGAATGGACAGAGTTTGGAAAATATTTTAGAGCACGATGAGACGGAGGTGGATTTCGCAAGTGGTTATCATGGCCATGGGATTCAGTCGAGGAACTCCAGCAGGGCTGAAGCCTTGATCTTAGAAGATGCTAGCTACGATTCAACCCCGGTTGATCATCTGCCTTTGAAACATGTCCCGAATGTTAGTCGGGGCGCTATACCAAAGAAGTTCGATTTCCCAGCTCATGAAAGACCGAAGAAGATCCCAAACTCGAGGACCTACTTCTGCATAAAGTCAATCCTGAAGCAGCACAGGCGAAGATATACTCTAGTAACGCCTGAGGAGTTGCAGAATCTCGTTGGGACTGAGCAAAACGGTGATCACTCATTTCCTGGCTCTTCTACCAGTCGCACCTGCAACCCGCATTGCTGCGGTGCACATTGGGAAAGAATAGACGTGAACTCAAACACCCTGGAAAACACAGTACGCAGAGGACAAATTTTTCAGGGCAGTTTGGACAGTCTGAATTCCGGACGACAGAGTGATTTCTCAATGCAGAAGAGGGAGAGTTCGAGAACCCTGATATTCGCTAGTCCAATACAGGAAATATGTCCCAGCGATCCTTTCGGCGGTAGGACATTGGTGCCTAGTGAAAATCCACCAAATTATGAAGACGCCCTTGATCTCCCGGTGCTTTCACGGCTTAAAAGGTCTTTCACTGAACGTGAGACGCGAAATACTACGAGTAATGTGCGAAAGCATCATCGCACCTTCAGCATAGAACCGGAATATTTGTTCTCAGGTAACAGAGGAGTAGAAAGAAGGTGTCAGGGCGACGGAATGCCATACGACGTTGTTATACCAGTTCAAAATAGTAGAATAATAATGCCAAGTCAGTACAGAAGAGCAATTTCCGAGGATGGTGGTACAACGAGGGAAGTTTTCAGCCAAGGAACTAGTGGCGGTTCGGGTTCCTGTTTTCAGGAAACTGAAGTCGATTCTGGGGGAAGATTTTTGAGGCTCACTCGATCCTTAACGGAGAGAAATTCCACAAGAAGACACAGCGACAGAAATTTTAGGCGAAGTTTAACCGACAGGATCGAGTTCTCGAGAAATGGCAGTAGGAAGATAACTAACATAAACATGGAGACATCTTTATAACAAGTAGAGTATATTAGAACAGCTTTTTTCGACGATGTTAACAAAATTTTTTACCTCAGTGCGGCTTACCTCATTTTTCACTATCTTCCTACGGGTGCAGATAGGATATTTCTTTAACACAAGAATATAATATGGATATAATATATACGATATCGAGCTGTACGTAGGCTTTTACAGAATTTCTCATTTACTTTCTTTCTTTTTTTTTTTTTCTATCGTGATATACATACCGAAAAATTAAACAACTATTTAGATGAGTGTATTACTGCACTTGTATTATAATAGCTGATGAAATATTGCCAGCGAATTATACATCATTGGTATAATTAATCGCTTGGTAAAATGCAGTAGGTAATCGTTCCTGATGTCGATCGCTCAAATCCACCGCACGATTTGACAATTATAGGTAATGTAAGTATCTTAGAGTATAATTTTATGTCACTCGATTGGTATAGGTAACTATAGTTTATTATTTTATAGACCTAAACATCGAGAGATGAGATACCATAGAATCGACGATCGGCGACGTGCTCGCGTTTTGAGTAATTAGTGATTTTTCAAAAACTGCACAAAACCTGTTTCTGAATAGTTTTTATTATTGCTCGGTGTGCTGTGCTAAATGATATTTCAGGGTTGTTTAGGATAAAATGAGTCATTTATTAATGAAAATTTCAATCGAGATATTATATACGTTTATAAAGTTTCAATTGAATCACGCAGATGAAAAAGAGATGTTCTAATCCATTGCGTACTGCGTATTATTCTTCGTGGAATCTGTACCTACTCGTATATTAATATATTATGTAAGCAAACGCGTATATAGGTAGCGGAGGCAGCAGCAGCGGCTTTTGAAAAGCTTGAAAAGTATGCAATTAAAACAAAATTGAAAAGGTTATTAATGAGCTCCGCTTTATTGCTATACATATAATAGAGCGAAGCATTAAATAAGCCAATGTTTGAAGTAATTATCTGCTTTTGATGAAAGAATGACCGAGGTAATTGACACAGAAATGAAGAAATGAAAATGAGGAAAACGACGCGACTGACTCCGGAAAACGAAAAATATTTCACAAAGCTTGAAACAGTTTATCGCAGATTTGATAATCAGGCAGAAAATGATTCGCGTTATAAGAAATAATTGATCGAATTAAATTCCATGGTTAGTATGATTTTGGGGAATTTCTACTTCTATACTAATGTTCAGGGATTAGGTAATTTTTCATAGTTTGCTGTGAAAACAGAAAGAAAAAGTTGTAGATTTTCGTAGTTTTTACAATAAGATTCGTTCATTTTATCAATCGAATTAGAAAAATTTGCAATTTCTTATGAATAATTTTGAAAAATTTCAATTTCCCTAATACAATTCATTCGAAATTCATCCGTAACTTTCACCAGAAAAGGATTCAAGCTTTATGCATGTATTAGAATGAAATCGACTGGATTTCTATAAACCATACAATCCCGTTTTTGCAAGGAATTTCGAAACGACTGTTCACAGAACGAGTCTATTACGATGTCGAATAAAAATCCTTTTTCTACTACTGCAGGGATATTTGTTATAGTTTAACGAGTCGTTAGACACGATAAATTCTATTCAGTTGGAAATTATTCCACAGGTACGCTATAATAATTCAAGTATTATCAGATTACAAATTCATTTGAAATTTATCGCCCCGAATCAGTTACGCGTATGAAACTAGAACCGAATAAATAAAACACATGTTATCGAGATCAATATATAGTCATACCTCCTCCACAATCAGATCAAACGAGTCCCAAGACAGGTATAAAAGCAAAAAAGCGAAAAAAGAAAAAGAAAAAAATCGTGATACTAGTAAAGTAGTTGTTTAATATTAACATAATATTCTACGAATGAATACATTTACTATAATATAGGTATATTATAATAATCTTAAATTTTTTCTGTCAGGGTTGGTCTCATCTGCAGTTATATATGTAATATATAAAAGTATTGAGCTTAAAATTTTTCTCGGCTTACTCGACGATCCTTACGGTAAGTAAAATATGGTTAAAAAAAAATAAAATAGAATTACATACTATGCGATTAATTGATAAAATAGTGCAATTCCTTCCACTGGTAATGTTATAATATTATATAATAGACGTAATATATGTATAATATGTATTCTCAATTTATATTATACAACATACATATATACGTCCTCTAGGCAATTTATACATACCCATATATATATATACATATTGTATATCGATCAGTATAACATCTCGCTGAAGATTTTTTTTTTTTTTCTCAAATCTCAGATGTTATTTGTTCATTATATTTGCTACTATGCATAATCGCGGAGATCTTTCTATATACAGGTATATAATAATTGGTGTATATGTATACCCTGTACTTATATTATATATAGTATATGTACTACTTTATGTACGCATATGGTATATAGAAATAGTATATTATGCAACAAGTGCGTAAAAATCGTACGCACGAGTTTCATACAATATTTTTCGACACAGTGTGCGTAAAATTTGATTGCACGCACACTATATCGAAAATAATAGTATAAGATCCTGTGAGATGCATTTGATAACGGGGCCTTAGGACGTAACGTAAGAAATGTTTGGATAATTATTATTATTATTATTATTATTATTATTATTACCATGATTATTATTGTTGTTGTTGTTAATATGCTTTAGGCGATAAATGAGACCAAATTATAAAGAAAAAAAAAGCAGAATGGCTTTCGGATGATAATTATTACGAATTTTGACTAATACGATACAGCGGGCTTACAATTACATACTATATTATAATATGTAACGTATAGAAATTGTTAGTTATCGCGATGTTAATACAAGCTATAAATTGACTTTATATAAATACTATATGCTCAAGACTTAAGTTTTTTTGGTAGAAATTTCAACTATAAAACAAATTCTTATAAATTATTATAAATAATTTGGGAATATTTCATGGTATTCGGAGTAAAATATGTTGATTTTGACAATCGAATTAGAAAGAACTACGATTTATATTTATAAAAATGTGGGTAAAAGTTGAAAAAACAAAAAAAATTCTTTAATAATTCGTAGAAATTTGTAGAATTATTTTCACCTGGGACTAAACTGTTTAAGTAATAATTATTTTAAACTACTGCACTTGTTCTATATATAACGAACAAGAAAAGACTCCGGATCATGATGGAGAGTTTTATTATTTTTTATTTAATACCGGAAATAGTCCAAGCCAAACATAATGCGAATATAGTTATAAAGTTTTAATGATACTTATACAAGAAATTTGAATGCCCATAATTATTTCCCACGTATATAGTACGACGTCAACATCCCCTGTGATATGAAGCTTCGGGTATGACTTACATAGACATTAGGGTGGTTCTCAATTTGATCTTTTTGGAATTTCAATTCTCTCATGGGTCAGGACGTTCTCAAATATATGCAAAAAAATTTAGCCAAAACCCCAGGTTCCTATCTCAATTCTAAGTACTGCACCAAAGCCTTCGAATTTTCCCATTTGAATGAAACACGATTTCTCACATTTCGCGGGTAATTTTCTTTTTTTTTTCTTATTGCAGTATAGGTACCTCCGAGATATCTGAAACTTGGTACACTCCTTACCTGTAGTAGTAGGTATTTCATTAAAATTCGACAAATTTTCAACGATATAATTTTCGGAGCTACAGCGCGCCAAAAAAAAGAATCCTCATCTCGAAATTGTGATGAATAAAATTTTGTCGTTAAAAATCTGTAAATTTTGTCATGAATACCTACTACGGTAAGAAGTCTGCGGAGTTTTCGATTCAGAGAAGAGATAATGCAATAGGAAATGAAAAAAAATACATCAAAGTAATAAAAATCGTGTGTTATTTAAATCGAAAAGTTCGAAGGCTTTGGAGCAGTACTTAGAATTCAGATAGAAGCCTGCAGGGATTTCGACTAAATTTTTTTTTTTCTATATATTTGGAAACGTTCTGCCCCAAGGGAGCATTGGAATTCAAATATGACCGAATTAAGGACGACTCAAATCGACATAATATACTTTACAGCATCCTTATTATAGATGAAAAAAAGACAATATACGACTTGTATTAACAACGTATTGCGTAGTTAGAAAATAAAGAGTCAACTTGCCTTTCAAATATTATATACTTCGATGAAATCTCTGAATACTTTTGAGGATCGCGGTTTAAAGTAGAGAAGAAAAAAAGGAGAGAAGAGGAAGGTGAGAAATAACACTGGTAGAAATTTATACTCCTGCAAACTTCTACACGATTTTTTATTCCGACAAAAAATTGAAAGAATTTCAATATTTTCTAATAAATTGCGTAGAAATTGGTAGAATTATTTATACCGAGTTCAAAGTTTGGCGAAAATGATAAGATGAGATGAAAGAAAAAAACAACAACAAAGAAAAAAATAAAAAATGATTCAGAATTTCCCGAGGTATGCATTGATAGCTCAATATTATATACATTTATATTATAACTATATAATTAAGTATAATCGATAATGAAAGTTATGAAATTTATTATGATAATATATAAATACTATATAAATATATAAGAAAATATATTTGTTGTATTTGTACTTCAAAAGCTTATATATGTGTATTTTGACTAAGCAATTATTTATCGTTCAAAGTATTCCTACCGTCAATTTAAGCTTAAGCCGCATAAACGCAGGCAATATTACTAATTTATATTAACAATCAAGGCTCGAAAATATATAATAATATTAAATATTTTAATAGTTAGATGAATAAGATATATATTATAAATAATCATCTATGATCCGTAATTTATTATATCAATTATTCGAAATTGAATATCTGATGGAGATAAAGATATCCACAAGTATTAAAATCAATAATATAGTATTTCGATATTGTATAAAAACAGAGAATGAAAAGAGAAAAAGAAAAAAGCATGATGAATATCCATATATAGAAGAAATAGTGAAATAACCAGGATAAATACAGAATTATTATAATATATATTATTAGACAATCCAAAACCGTAGCAGAAAGAAGAAGAAGAAAGAAGGAAAAAACAAAAAAGTTCCAAATATTTTCGAGCCTAGAGATAATCGTCGTTTTTAATTCTTAGTGCAAGAAAAAAGTAATTAAAAATATGTATAATAAATATATAAAACCAAAACGTATGCCGTCTCAAAAAGTGCTCTTGAATATAAAAGAAAGAAACCAAAGAAGAAAAAAAAAAAAAACAGTGCGACAGCGTTATGAGTATAAAATTGAAAATTAAAAAGTAAAAAGTAAAGAAAAAAAAATAATTAAATATATGAAGATAAAAGCGTAGATATGCAGCGAAATGTCGTTCAGTCAAAGTGTACCTAATGAAAAAAAAACAGAAAAAAAAAACGTTATTAATTATACATACCTATATTGCATTATTACTGTATGTATGCAAAGTATATACAGTGACTGTATAAATAAATGTTGAAATGATATTGATGGCACAACGTTTGTGTAATTATTATTATTATCATTATTATTCTTTTTAAACATGATATATAAAAATTTAAACAAAAAAGTTAAAGTTAAAATTATCGAAATTCTAACTTGAAAATTCTCTCCATATATATCATATGCATGTTTGCGTATGTATAATTGTGTGTAATATCTAGTATCTGTACACGTAATATATTTAATTGAGATTAAGATTGAATCCTTCATAATATAGTATACACTATATCGACGCCTGATACGAATAACAGCTCATTTTAGATTTCGGGTGGAAAAGAACACGTTTCAGATTTACTCTAATACTAGCACGTTTCAGATTTATATTACAAAAAAAAGGTATATGTGTTTGTAGTCGCTATCTATTATTCATCGTCTTCTTCCTATTCTCTTTCCGTTTTAATCGTTAGATAATTTTACTTTGAGTTGTTCTTTTAATTGTTTGTTCGTTCGTTTGTAGACATCGCTAGTTTTGATACCCCCTCGCGCAGCAACTACTCCATTCATTCATAGAGAGCGCTGGTCGCGTATGATAGTGGTGCTGCACAAATATGCGGATAAAAAATTTACTACGTTTTCTGAGAAGCGCTCGTTCATGAATGAAAAGATAGTGGTGCTGCACAAATATGCGGACAAAAAAATACTACGACCCTTTCTTTATATTCTTGGAGGCGTGGCAAATAGCTCATTGATAAAATTCTGAATAGCAGTAGAAAAACTACTAACTCTTTATTAGATTCATTGGTACAATGAAAGATAGTGGCGCGTGGAAATAATGCAGCGAAGAAGTTGAAGTGAAAAATGTATTATAAATCATTGCAAAAAGAATTAATTATGTTGTGGGCTAATCTTGCATCTTTTACCAGATGCAGGAAGAAGGCACGCGTCTTATTATACGGTACCCGCAAATCTTTTGTGCACTTTTAGTTCTATACTTGCCTAACCGGCCTAAACTGACCTACGACAATGGCGTCCCCCACCCCTCGCCATTCGTAGGTAAGACAAATAGGCCGTGCGCGATGCGGAAATGTTCAGTTACTTGCGCGGCCTCATCGAGTGAACATGGGTGACACAAGTCGAGGAGATTTGCGGCTCGGGAAGGCTGACATCAACGGAGGCACATTAGACATGAGTGAGTTGAAAACAAGTTAAATTGTATTCAATACTTTTTCGACAAATTTCACGCGTCTCGTATTTTAATCGTCGAAGTAAGTAACCGTTGAATTGCTACCAGCAGGCTTTGATTATAATTGCAGATATTGTTCATTTTCAAGTACATTCTATTCATACCAGGGAATAAATGTGCGAAAATCGAGATTTCTTACGAACATAACTTCTCGGACCTGTTTTTAATACAAATATAGTGGGCGAGAGAGTTTCGTTTGATAACTTCGCGATAATTATCCCATCATCCCATTATATTATTGGCATATAATTCCGAGTCTCTCGCCCTGTAGCGTCGTTTCTTTGACAGGCATACTTCGCGACTCCGAAGGGGAAACTAATTTGTCGTGTTATTTCGAGTTGACAAGTATTTTTCGGGATAATACTCGTTCCCCGATTTATTCTTATAGGTATTCGATTCTTTGACAGCATTATCGGTCGACGGAGATGAGAATGAACATCGCTGATACTTGAACTGCATAGATCCTGCGTGCCACTTGGTCGGAGATGGACGCCAACCAACACTGCCGGGCTAGTCCTGGATTGACGGTCGACCAAGATAATGGTGAGCTTTGTATTATATTAGCCAAAGGCCTAATTGAACTATAAATGTATTACAATCGACTAAAACAATCATTGCTGAAACATACTTCGCGATCCGATACAGATCTCGGACAGATTACTTTTCCAAGTCTATATGCACCACAACTGCACTCATCGGCCAAGTAACCGTGACGCTCACCCTGGATCTATTACTCGATACTGGGGCCTCCGGCTTGCCTCTGTCTTGCCGTATACGCCAGAAACTTTCGGGACAACTCGGTTTCACTCAGCTGCAAGGGATATACGATACAGACGCTCAATAATATACCCAGAGGTAACATATTGTCCATCTCGTTATAGGGTAAGCCTAGGAGAGAAAGCACACTTAATTCTTGGAAATAGCAATAAATTCTCTCTTTTTAATGACAAGCTTGGAATATGATTGATAGATCTCGAGAGAATATGTTTACCTTGGTTGAATATAGTAGACTCACCTCGTAGTAGAGATATATTTGAATAACGAGGATCAAAATTCAAAGGTTTCAAAATAAATACAAGGGTAGATTGCTACAGGCCTAATTAGGCATCACATTTATTTTTTAAACATGGAACATAATTCAATATTGGTGATAAATTACTCCAGAGTCTCAAGTACCAGTCATAACGATTGAAATATTGAAAAATCTATTCATCCATGCAATAGTAATACTAGCTTATTGACATTCTTGATTCTGTTGAAAATAGTTAAAAGTTTATATCAAATTTAAAAATGGTTCAGGCAGGCTTTCAAAATCAATCATAAGAAATATATTATAATAAATTTCATACAGATGTATAATCACAATTAGAAATTCTTTGGTACTTAGTTGAGAATGTTTGCTTGAAAAACACATAAACTTAATCTATCCAATGTACCCTATGCTTATCTAGTTTTTATCTTCACAGGCGTTGTTCACCGAGGGAAACTAGCTCCTGCCTATCCTCAACAAAACCTCTTCAATATTCATCAGGACAGGGGATTCACACCAGGGAGTGAAGCAGTCCAAGCACCGGGGGAATGACCGCAAGACAACTCTGCACCGCGGAGTATTAATAAAGTAGCATCAGCGAATGGTTCGTAATTACAGTTCCTTTTGAATCAGTTTTGATAAAATCTCGCATCTGGTCTGGTCTATAATTATTTTAAATTACTTTACTTTATAATATAATTACTTTTACTAATTAAATCGAGTTCAATCACACATTACCAAACTATTGGGTAATTGAATAAGTAATTTCATTAAAAATGTAATCAGTGACTCGTAACACTGCAAATATCCATGTAATAATAAGATCGTTTATGCAATAAACATGTATTATTATAGTAAATTAACGAATTCTTGAATAAATATCTCTTGAAATTGTAAATAATCGATCGTTGAATCATTTTCCCCTGTCCTTTCCTTGCCTATAAGTCGAAAATCATGAAAATCGCATGATTTCATAAAGCCCCGAAATATTTATAAATTTTATTTACTACTATTAGTACTATTTATTTATATTATAAATATTAGTCCGCCTTACCATATGCAACCCGCATGCCATTCGTGTAAACGGAAGGGCCCATGTTAATTTTTGTTGCCTATTTGGTGTTTTCCGAATGCCTATATTCAGGCGTATTGTAGTAATTCAGAAAAAAGGTCGAAAAAAAGGTTCCGGCAGTTGATACCTTATTTAAGGAGTCGGATTTCTGGCAGTTGATACCTAGATTTTAGTCGCTTTAAGATGAGGTATCGAATGCCAGAAAATCGACCAATCAGGAGGCTGCTTGAGCCAATTTAGGCTCAATTTCTCGAAAAGGAGCCTCCTGATTGGTCGATTTTGAAATTAAATCAAGTTACGGCTCTGCAGAGGCTAGCCATCAGCAAAATTCTGGATTTCTGGCAGTTGATACCTCATTCAGGTACCAACTGTCAGAAATCGGACTCCTCAAAAACGTATCAACTGCCAGAAATCCAGAATTTTGCTGATGGCTAGCCTCTGCAGAGCCGTAACTTGATTTAATTTCAAAATCGACCAATCAGGAGGCTCCTTTTCGAGAAATTGAGCCTAAATTGGCTCAAGCAGCCTCCTGATTGGTCGATTTTCTGGCATTCGATACCTCATCTTAAAGCGACTAAAATCTAGGTATCAACTGCCAGAAATCCGACTCCTTAAATAAGGTATCAACTGCCGGAACCTTTTTTTCGACCTTTTTTCTGAATTACTACAATACGCCTGAATATAGGCATTCGGAAAACACCAAATAGGCAACAAAAATTAACATGGGCCCTTCCGTTTACACGAATGGCATGCGGGTTGCATATGGTAAGGCGGACTAATATTTATAATATAAATAAATAGTACTAATAGTAGTAAATAAAATTTATAAATATTTCGGGGCTTTATGAAATCATGCGATTTTCATGATTTTCGACTTATAGGCAAGGAAAGGACAGGGGAAAATGATTCAACGATCGATTATTTACAATTTCAAGAGATATTTATTCAAGAATTCGTTAATTTACTATAATAATACATGTTTATTGCATAAACGATCTTATTATTACATGGATATTTGCAGTGTTACGAGTCACTGATTACATTTTTAATGAAATTACTTATTCAATTACCCAATAGTTTGGTAATGTGTGATTGAACTCGATTTAATTAGTAAAAGTAATTATATTATAAAGTAAAGTAATTTAAAATAATTATAGACCAGACCAGATGCGAGATTTTATCAAAACTGATTCAAAAGGAACTGTAATTACGAACCATTCGCTGATGCTACTTTATTAATACTCCGCGGTGCAGAGTTGTCTTGCGGTCATTCCCCCGGTGCTTGGACTGCTTCACTCCCTGGTGTGAATCCCCTGTCCTGATGAATATTGAAGAGGTTTTGTTGAGGATAGGCAGGAGCTAGTTTCCCTCGGTGAACAACGCCTGTGAAGATAAAAACTAGATAAGCATAGGGTACATTGGATAGATTAAGTTTATGTGTTTTTCAAGCAAACATTCTCAACTAAGTACCAAAGAATTTCTAATTGTGATTATACATCTGTATGAAATTTATTATAATATATTTCTTATGATTGATTTTGAAAGCCTGCCTGAACCATTTTTAAATTTGATATAAACTTTTAACTATTTTCAACAGAATCAAGAATGTCAATAAGCTAGTATTACTATTGCATGGATGAATAGATTTTTCAATATTTCAATCGTTATGACTGGTACTTGAGACTCTGGAGTAATTTATCACCAATATTGAATTATGTTCCATGTTTAAAAAATAAATGTGATGCCTAATTAGGCCTGTAGCAATCTACCCTTGTATTTATTTTGAAACCTTTGAATTTTGATCCTCGTTATTCAAATATATCTCTACTACGAGGTGAGTCTACTATATTCAACCAAGGTAAACATATTCTCTCGAGATCTATCAATCATATTCCAAGCTTGTCATTAAAAAGAGAGAATTTATTGCTATTTCCAAGAATTAAGTGTGCTTTCTCTCCTAGGCTTACCCTATAACGAGATGGACAATATGTTACCTCTGGGTATATTATTGAGCGTCTGTATCGTATATCCCTTGCAGCTGAGTGAAACCGAGTTGTCCCGAAAGTTTCTGGCGTATACGGCAAGACAGAGGCAAGCCGGAGGCCCCAGTATCGAGTAATAGATCCAGGGTGAGCGTCACGGTTACTTGGCCGATGAGTGCAGTTGTGGTGCATATAGACTTGGAAAAGTAATCTGTCCGAGATCTGTATCGGATCGCGAAGTATGTTTCAGCAATGATTGTTTTAGTCGATTGTAATACATTTATAGTTCAATTAGGCCTTTGGCTAATATAATACAAAGCTCACCATTATCTTGGTCGACCGTCAATCCAGGACTAGCCCGGCAGTGTTGGTTGGCGTCCATCTCCGACCAAGTGGCACGCAGGATCTATGCAGTTCAAGTATCAGCGATGTTCATTCTCATCTCCGTCGACCGATAATGCTGTCAAAGAATCGAATACCTATAAGAATAAATCGGGGAACGAGTATTATCCCGAAAAATACTTGTCAACTCGAAATAACACGACAAATTAGTTTCCCCTTCGGAGTCGCGAAGTATGCCTGTCAAAGAAACGACGCTACAGGGCGAGAGACTCGGAATTATATGCCAATAATATAATGGGATGATGGGATAATTATCGCGAAGTTATCAAACGAAACTCTCTCGCCCACTATATTTGTATTAAAAACAGGTCCGAGAAGTTATGTTCGTAAGAAATCTCGATTTTCGCACATTTATTCCCTGGTATGAATAGAATGTACTTGAAAATGAACAATATCTGCAATTATAATCAAAGCCTGCTGGTAGCAATTCAACGGTTACTTACTTCGACGATTAAAATACGAGACGCGTGAAATTTGTCGAAAAAGTATTGAATACAATTTAACTTGTTTTCAACTCACTCATGTCTAATGTGCCTCCGTTGATGTCAGCCTTCCCGAGCCGCAAATCTCCTCGACTTGTGTCACCCATGTTCACTCGATGAGGCCGCGCAAGTAACTGAACATTTCCGCATCGCGCACGGCCTATTTGTCTTACCTACGAATGGCGAGGGGTGGGGGACGCCATTGTCGTAGGTCAGTTTAGGCCGGTTAGGCAAGTATAGAACTAAAAGTGCACAAAAGATTTGCGGGTACCGTATAATAAGACGCGTGCCTTCTTCCTGCATCTGGTAAAAGATGCAAGATTAGCCCACAACATAATTAATTCTTTTTGCAATGATTTATAATACATTTTTCACTTCAACTTCTTCGCTGCATTATTTCCACGCGCCACTATCTTTCATTGTACCAATGAATCTAATAAAGAGTTAGTAGTTTTTCTACTGCTATTCAGAATTTTATCAATGAGCTATTTGCCACGCCTCCAAGAATATAAAGAAAGGGTCGTAGTATTTTTTTGTCCGCATATTTGTGCAGCACCACTATCTTTTCATTCATGAACGAGCGCTTCTCAGAAAACGTAGTAAATTTTTTATCCGCATATTTGTGCAGCACCACTATCATACGCGACCAGCGCTCTCTATGAATGAATGGAGTAGTTGCTGCGCGAGGGGGTATCAAAACTAGCGATGTCTACAAACGAACGAACAAACAATTAAAAGAACAACTCAAAGTAAAATTATCTAACGATTAAAACGGAAAGAGAATAGGAAGAAGACGATGAATAATAGATAGCGACTACAAACACGTATACCTTTTTTTTGTAATATAAATCTGAAACGTGTTCTTTTCCACCCGAAATCTAAAACGAGCTGTTATTCGTATCAGGCGTCGATATTATGCATAAAAGACACTGTAACAGCAAGTTTTTTTTTTTCTTGTCTTTTAATCGAAACTATTTCATTTATTTATAATCATCATCATTATTATTATTACTTTAATTCATGTAAAAACTATATACGGAAAAAAAAATTCTTGAACGTCAACGTTAGATTAAAAATTGGTGAATTTTTCTTCACGTTTGTGTGCCATATACAATAATTATAATAATTGATTATAATTATAATTGCTAATAATTAACTAATTAATTATTAATTTTTTATTTGTTCATTTTCATTTATTATTTTGTCCTGATGTAATAATAATAAAAAAAAATAATAAAAAAAGAAATTACTTTCTTATTATGGATATAATAAATATATAATATACATATATATTTTCATCATTTTTGTTTTTTTTGTTTGTGTATATTTTTGTATTTTCTTTGTTTGTTTTTGTTTCAGAGAGGTGACACCGTACGTGAAATATAGATTTTTTTTTCTTTTAGACTAGCGTACAGACAGTCGTTTCAAGCTAGTGTGTTAAACAGCTATGTATTCGAATACTTAAATAATTCATTTTTCTTATATAATTAATTAATAATACTAATTACTAGTGAAGCCTGGCCGCGTATAGTAGACTCTATAATAAAGAGTTTTGCTTCGCCAAAGCGAGTAGGAATTGTCAAATTTCAGGAGGTAGACACCCTGAAAAATACATAACAGAACAACAAAATTATTATCCCTTATTATTTCAATATGAAACGTTATACGTCTGTCAAGAGTATAGATGTTTCCTCTAGAACGTGACAACAAAAAAAGAGAAAGAAAAACCAACGAATATTCATGGAATAATTCGTTTGTGAGAAAAGTTTCAAATCTCGTTTGTATTATCTATCAAAAAAATAAATAACTTGATATGTTAATTCATTCATTTTTAATATATTATATATTTACTTGGCCTGGGTATTGGTGACTTCCCGCATATATCTCCTCCTGCGAATCTCTCCTATAGACCTGTAACGTAAACATAGATTTACACCTTTGTTAAAAATTTAACTAGAGATTTAGCGTGAGTTCAAATCTTCGATTAGCTCTATCTCTCGTAATCAGATTGTCAAGTTTCATATAATTCTTGTAATTAGATAATTGAGATCGAAGAAGGTAAATATGAGAATTGATTGTTCAGTTAATTACGCAGTGATCAGAATCCCCGAATTCTCTATCCAAAGAATGTAGTTTATCCCAGAGTTAATCTAACATAGAAAAACAAGTTGAATTTTCTAGAATTTCCTGCTCTAAAATATCTATTACGGAACCTATTAAGGTGTTTATACCTTCTTAATTTTCAAACGTACAATCAATATCTAATCACCCTTTCTAATTGATTCCCATTTAGAAAGTACGTGTCTATGTACTATTCCATGACAATAAAATAAACCCAATCCCCATTAAAGTCACTCTAACTAACTATTGGCTAATTTCTCTTTCTCCTTCTCATTCTATATCAATCTTAGTATTGAATTTGTTGCATCAGATTTCCAAGGCTTATTACCATATGGAAATAATGATAAGCTTTGCTAATTAGCTTATGCTAATCAAGTATAACAGATAGACATTAGCATCAAGATTCTTACAGGAACTATAACGCTGATGGGTGGTGTTGTCGGTTTACTATATTCAGACTTAGAGGTTCCATTCATTGCTCCGTTCTCCAGATCTTCCCTGGTCTCGTATTCCTCCTCGTCCTCGTCCTCGTCTTCAGATTCGCTTATGTGTACAGAAACCTGGTTACTCTCAGGCTTTGACCATTCGAAATACACACCAAACCCGATGTCGTATCCATCGGTAGCAAATTCCCAAAATAAGCAGGACCCGTCTTCATGGGTCGGTACTCTGACTGTAACAGTTTCTCCGTGTCCAACTTTGATCACCGCATCTCCCGCCTCTTTACGAATAATCTCTTTGAATTCCTCCACGCCGCTTCTGCAAATTTCAAGAAATAGTTCTAAGATAAAGAAGCCCAGAGACTTTACTCCATAATTAAATGCTGTATAATCAACCTGGTCCACATTTCAGCAGCAGATATCGGCGGCCAGTCGGGCTCCGCTTCGTCCGAGTCGTTTTCATTCAAAGGAGTAGTCTCGTTGGTATCTGGCAAATTTTTGTCCCCTTCACTGTTCAGTATCTCTGTTATTTTCTCTTTTTTGTCTATATCGGAGTTACTTTCTTCGATAACTAGCTGATTTTGGTGAAGCTGTTGCATGTATTGATGGTAATGCTGTTCCTGAAGCTGCCTAATCAGTACTCCTTGCTGTTCAGGATTTCCCGGATACTGTTGTTCCGCGTAAGCTTTAAACTGATGATAGGTTTGCTGGTTTAAAGCCTCTTGTATCTGGCGCCTTTGATTTTCTCGTTTCATTATTTCCTCCTCTTCTATTCTTCTCTGCTCTTCAATCTCCTTGAGTTCTTCCTCTTTTGAAATTCTCTTTAGCTCTTCCTCCCTTTTCAGTCTATCTTTCTCTTCAAGATCACGCTTCTGAGCCTCGACCACAGTCTTGAACAACGGACATAGCTTGTCGAGCAAAACAATGAAACCTTCCATCGCTTCGTCCCGCGATATCTCACCCAGGTTTTGCCACGCCATTCGACGGTCCTTTCCTATTACGTCTAATACACCCAATGGTGGCGCGTTTTCTACTGTACATTTTCCGTGTATTACTTGCTGGGTGAACGCTACGAGCTTTAATTTATCCTCGTAAGACAGGTGGACAGCTTTGCCTTCTTTTTCTGTTTTTTGAATTGTAAATTGTTAAAAAAAGAAGAAAATACGATAATAATTTTTTGTTAATGTTTGTTGTCTAGTCAGCAGAACGTTTCATAGTTAATGATATCGGGTAGAAACTAACCTATGAATAAATAGATGATATTGATAAAATTGAAAAGGCGAAATTGCAACGTAATTTATTAACGAAAAAAATAAAATGATACAGTATTAGACATCGTGAGTCGTACGGCTTCGGAAAGACCGGTGATAAGAAAAATTAATCTACACGAATTTAGACGTCGATGATTTTCTATATAATAAGAAGATAATAAACTGGTGAATATAAAGTAAGAAAAAATGACAATTGGAATGAAATTTTATTGACGACTTATAGCATAGACTGTATATATATACATACAGTATATGTAGGTGTAAAATCTGGTTGGTAGGTATCTGATAAATGTTTTAAAGGTTCGATCTATGCGCTGACGACGCAGAAGAACTGTCACATAAGAAATACGTGTTATAACATACCTTTGTAAAAGTTTAAAGCAATCTTGTAGAGTTCTCGGGTGTCAAATCCCCATAGATGAGGTTCAAATACCTTAATATCTTCGTTTTTATCGTTATTCTTAACTGTTCTATCGGGTGATAATTTTAATTTAACAATATCGCGCTGTGCAGCGGAGATATCATCGCTTGCGGCCGCCATTTGCAATT
Source organism: Tenthredo notha (assembly GCA_914767705.2). NCBI lineage: Eukaryota > Metazoa > Arthropoda > Insecta > Hymenoptera > Tenthredinidae > Tenthredo > Tenthredo notha. The sequence goes on along the minus strand of OU611908.1, from coordinate 21,389,554 downwards.
ACCTGACACGTCAGTGAGCAGTGCGGCAGTATAATATTGCTATCCTTCTATTGAGAAATATTTACTTTTTCATCTATTTATAGATCAAACTAATAGCGTTTTAAATTATTATTTAAAATATTACATAGCGTTTGTAAGTATATATTTCACGATATTATACACGTCTTATTCAATTCTATGATAATACATTTATATTGACAGAAACAATTTCATAAGTATGCGTCGAGTTGGGCTGCGCAGTTGGTAAAGCTGAACGCAGTAGCGCTTTTCTCATATTGTTGGAAATTCTTTCAGATACGTAAAAGGAGAGAGTTAGATAATGTAGAAAAACAATGGTATTACATTATTACAATTCGATTCACATGATTATAGGCCTGAGTCAATTTAACAATTGTCAATTGTTGTATTATACAATCGAAACTTGGATCATATGAATTTCAAATATTTTTTGTACACGTGTATAGCCAATACGGAAAGTAGGCCGTCAAGTGTTAAGCACACGTTGCGCGGGAAGAAAATCTTACGCACTAATAACTATTAAAAGATCGTCAAAATCATAAGTGGAAAGATAGGGTTGTATTTATTTATTTTACGCACACTGTGTCGAAAAGTATCGTATGAAACTCGTGCGTACGATTTTTACGCACGAGTTGCGTGATATACTAGCTATTGTATTAGCACGATGTTACCGGATTATCTCAGAGGGATTTCAAGCTTGCCACGTTTATCGATGTCGTTGCTACATCGTATTAAAGAAAATGTATTATCAAACCTTGAAATAAGAATAAAAATATATGAAAACTAAAAAATATATGACTTTTTTGATAATCCTGACAAAAAAATCTATAAAGCGCTTATGGAATTCTTAGATAATAACTGTAGGTAATATATTCGCATCTGTGTTCGTATTTCGCGGGTCTTCTTCTTTTTTGCACCGTCGATAGAGTAGCTGACTGCATTTTGGTTTGAGATAACAATACTGATACTACAGATTCGCAATACTTGGGACGCTTATTGAGAGATGGTGTTACAACTAACTATGTCACCCCGACGGGTGGTGATAGGGGCAACCTTAACTAACGTTTTCGATATAGGAACCCATGTCCGGAAAGTTGATATTACCTGGATGAGAGAGATTCAAAGTTTTCGGCGAACCCCTGCAATGCTTGCTCACAGGCGCGGCGAAATCGTCGAGGATTTAGATATAATCTAAGTCTAATTCAACTATTTATCAACAACATAATTATCAGGAGAGTAAATTGCGCAATGGGAATTATATCCACACAAATATACTTTATTCAATATTATCCCTAGCATACACTTTAATCTTTCAGCTATAACGGCTAGGTTTAGACTGGCTAATCGGGTTGGAAGGAGAGAGGTGGTGGGGACTGAATAGTGGTATCACAATAGTATAAGTAGTTCGAACACTGCTTCGTATCGCTAACAATAATAAATCTAACACAGTCTTTAAAATATCACAGAAAATAAGTATTTTCGTTGGTAATTTCAACAAAAAAACCACCAAGCTACATTTGTATTTATTGATAACAATCCGGAAGTAATGGAAAGATTAGGGGAGTCTATACTTCGTCGCTGCAGACTTTGCGGCCAGCAGAATGGGGGGCAATCTGAACACTTGCTACACTGATAACTTTCGTGTGGTTAATTAGCGTTATTTTAATTTTCTTTTCGTTTGACCACAACATGTGATAATGACTGATTGTTTTTTGTTGAAATTAACGACGGAAATACCCATTTCCTGTAATATTTGATACGCTGTGTTAGATTCATAATGTTATTAATAAATAGTTGAATTAGACTTGAATTATTTCTAAATCCTCGACGATTTCGCCGTGCCTATGAACAAGCGTTGCAGGCGTTTGCCGAAAACTTTGAATCCCTCTCATCAAGGGAACGTCAACTTTCCGGACATGGGTTCCTATATCCATGGGGGTGACATAGTTAGTTGTAACACCCTGTATAATGCGCACGTGCTGCTAAAGTCGACGGATGTTCATCGAACACGGAAGTCCGTGTCATTAAAAAAAAAAAAAATTTGAAAACAGAATTATTGTGATGCGGAATTTTTGTTACAGAGAATTACTGCGGACTACCGATATGGAAGACAGCAGTTTAAATATAATATAGCTTAATGATTATCAGGTGTTTAATTACAGCAATTGTATTATTTGAAACGAATAAAAATTTGAATTTTACAAATCAATCCCCCGACTTAATTTTTTCCGTATAATTGCAGATTCTTTAACAGACGATCAATCTCCACATACAGAGTCGAAAATCATGAATTATGATCTGAATAAAGATTCTATCTAATTGATTAAAAAAAAAAACAGACCTAAAACCTTCAATTGCAGATGTAAACTCTCAAAATCACTGTATATTAATATGGAAGAAGAAAAAAACTATATATTATTGTTTTTTTTCTTTCTTCAAAGAAATACGATTTCTGTATCGACGTAATATATAGATAGGATCAGTTAATTTTCAAAAAAAAAAAAAAAGGGAAAAAAACTTCTTATCTGTAACTTTGATAAGCAAAGATTACGACCATATGTCACTGGTGTGCTTGATGAAAATGATATGTATGTCAGACTAGAAGCTCCTCAGTGATTTAATGAAATTTATTAATAAAAAAAATAATATAGGTACGTTAAGATTTGATTAGACGAATCCGAGGTCCCCCGGAACACCTACTTACACGACGAGCATATTACACGTATAATTACGGTCGTAAGATTCTCAGTAATATTTTTCTATCGTTTATACCCACAAGTTATCTGTGCCGGTGTGCATTGAACAACAATATCATTTTTTATGATTAAGAATCGGCTATTTTTACATACAGAGAATAGAAAAAAAATACAAGATAGAAACTGATAAAACATCCGCGCGGAAAGAAAAATGAAAAAAAAATTTATCCCAGAAATGAAGCTAAAAAAAAAAATTCATATAGATATTTGAGTTTGATCAAATAGCAACTGTACGCAAAGTACATTATACATTATGTAGTACGTCGATATGTACTTAAGATATCTGAGGACTTGAAAATCCTATAATGGGTGCGATCAATTGAAAATGGATAGCCTTTTGAAATGAATTTATCAAAATCGATGCATTATTGAGTACAGATACGGTTCCAATATTAGTTTATCGAAGCTTATAGTGTACAGTCTGTTTGGGAACACTTGTAGTCTAAGCCTAGCTACTTCAGTTCGAGGGTCTAACGTCATTAAAAAATTAAGTTTCTCTCATGCATCATTTTGAATGATCTCTGATTGATTATAACCGGCCAATAACCGATCGATTGATTTGTTGTAGGCATACGATTTTTCATTTTTCTCCACTATCTCGCTAGCTTGTATAATATCTGACGTCCTAAATAACGGAATCAGGTCGTTTAATGAAACGCGTGCCAGATTATAAATCTTTATTTTTTTTATTTTTATTTTCATTCCACCTCGGTAACAAAAAACAAAAAATTACAATTTTATTTTATTATCTTTCATATTATATTCTCACGAGGAATGCCATACGACACATTAATTTTTATCTACCATTAGAATAATCCCCGATAGACGGAGAAAAATACTAACTGTCAGTCACAATCAGAGTTAAACAGCGATTAAAAGAATAGAAAACAAAAAAATGTGGAATAGATTGAGTCATACCGATAAGAAATATGAGAAAACATTTTCAAACACTGGTTTTCATTTTTCGCCAATTATACCGCTTAACGTACCTTACCGCACTTTGATTGCGAAGATATTGAAATCAATAATAGTTTTCGAACTAATTACCAAATGCTTGTGTATTTTTGTCTATTTTTTCTATCATTTTTTTGGCATGAAAAGAAGAGTTAGTGTCTTAGAAAATAGAACTATGACCTCGTGTTATTCAGGCCATTAGACCATTTCACAAAAATAATCAAATTCATCTAATCACAGTTAAAAAAAAATATATATTGTGAGCACGGTGTAAATTTTATAGCATTAATAATTGTAACTTAAATTGTGAATGAAATATTTCCAATAGGTATTAACGATTTTCGTATAGTTTTCGGTCTATATGTCCTCGTTACATGGTGCAGTAGTCAAAGTAATCTATATAGGGTGTTATCAAAAAGATAAGGTTACCAGAGCTCCTATCTGGTAGCCATATTTTCGATATAATATATAGGTAATCAATGCATTGAGTGTGTTCCATCAGTCTGTGATCACGCATAGGTACGATCGCTTATAAATTTATACCTATACGCTTAAAAGACTCAAAAATTTTCTTTCAAATATTCATTATACGTTTAAAGTTTAATCAAGTTACTCAAATAACGAACAATGGATATCCGTCTATCAATTAAAACCCAATTGTTTTCACAGTGGTATAAGAATTGATCACGATAATATAAAAAACGAAAAAACGAACCAAAAGAAACGGGTTGCTACAATTTTTTCACCCAGTTTAATTAAATAAAAAATTATTTAACGAGGTAACGAGGTCCGTCAGTTCTAATGAACTTTTTGCCAAAGATCAGTCGATTTCGACTGTAAATTAATTCTAAGTTTATTTATATATAATATTGTGTATAATTTTTCGTTATTTCAAAAATTGTGTGAAGACAATATATTACCGAGACTTTAACCACTATGGCTGCTGCATACGACGACTGCTATGATGCTTCTTGGCATCTTATACCTCCGGACTATGTCAGCAATGATGATGACTACAGGTAAGATAATAAGGAGATGAAAATTTACGCCGATATAATTTGAGTATCATAAGCCTTCACCTTTTTTTACCTTTTTTTTTGGTAGGATAATATTTACATACGTGTATCATGTGTACCCTTACTTCTGAACGATCGATAGTCACGATAGAGTGCAAGTGCAAAAGTGTATATAACATCGTTGCAGCTGTATATCATCATTCATATACATTCAGGGTAAAGGAAAACCTTATACGTGGCTTTGATGAAAATCATTGAGAACTTATTCGACATGTGGAATAACGAATAAAAGAAATACCCACATGCCCTATCCTGTTTTAGATTTAAGAAAGAGTGAAATTTCGACTCGTCCTATACCCTTCGTTTCCAAATTCTTAATTCTTTTAGCCAAGGGTTGTTTCAGTCGATTGATTCAATTCTGTATCGGAATACGTTTTGCCTCGTGACAATTATTCTTAAGACAACAATTCCCAGCATCTTATAATTTGAATTCAAATTTTGACTTCACGTAGACAGCATTTAATCACATAATTAATAACCCTTCTAATTCTAATGAACCGTTTAAAAGCCTGTCTGTTATCACAGACATAAATTATGACCATGTAAAAGTTTAAGTCAGTAAAATAATCAGCGGCTCTTGATCGTATTAACATATAAATCAAGAAATTATTAGATAAGTATAATGTTGTTCGATGTGCATCAGCTAGCTTAGCGATAGAAATATCGAATCGTAATAATTGATTGGGGAGATATTCACCCTTAACGGAAACTAACGTTTAAGAGCTCACAATCCGGGAGTAACTCAAGGGACGTCTATAGGGGTGGTTTTAGGGCTTCGTTGCACTCGGTAGAGTGGTACGTGATGTTACACTGCTCACTGCTTCACCATCGATACGAATCATAATAGCTTAAGTACGAGCACCTGTTGGTTTACACAATAAATTTATGAATAATCATGAGGCCATTGTTTTATACCGCATCTAATCGTCTGTCTGGGTATATAACGAGCTAACGAACGAAGCCAGAGACGTACAGAATAGTTCTCTGGCTAGTTTTCGGATATATTTCGACAGAATGGTTTTTAATCCTGACAATATTTCAATGACTTAATGCAAACTTCGATCTACGAAAATATATAAAAACGTCCTATACATACACTCGGCTAAGCGATAATCTACTCAAAAATTAGAAAGAGGTATAGAATTACATCTATATCACAGTCCCTCGATGTTGGCTCGATAGTAATCGATTGATATTTGGATAAGGAGATATCTTTTGAAATAGGCGATACGCCATTGACGCAAGGGATTGAAACGCTGTATAGTAATACATCATTATCATTCTTACTGCAAATGAGTAAATTTTTTGAAATCTAAGTACATTTAACGAGTCTAAGTGGAATTTGATAACTCGAGGATTCATTTCGCATTGACAAATTTGAAAAAAAAAGAAAGGGTGTTCATCCCTGAGGCTGCGTTGTTATTAATTTTGAATCGCAAATTTCCGGAGTTGGTTTGATACAGCTTTCCATCCCCCTCAGCGAAGAGCGAGATTTTCTCGGTGAGATGGGGAAAGAAAAAAGAGCGAAAAAACATGGGTACAGGTTTACGTTCATTCATAGGATACTGACAAAGGCACAGCTTGACCCTAAGACGTTTTTGAATGGTCGTAGTATGACCCTGGTAGTACTACGCGCAGCGGGACTTTCCGAGCCTTCGTACTATACGATACCTACATAGTGCAGTCAGTACATAGTGAGAAGAGTTTTCGAAAAACTTTAGCCAAAGGAAAACGTGTCAGAAACTTTTCACGGGCAGTTAGTCCTGAACTTAAAGGAGCAGTTTAAGAAACGTTTAAGAAGTTATTCCAGCCAGTTTACTCCATTGAAAAATATTTATTTTGCGGGTGCCTATAGAACCCCTGGGCTGTTTTACTTTGACCGGAAGTTCGGCCTTTCTCAGTATTCTCTCCAACGAATCACGGAGACTGTATTCTCTCGCCTTTCGCGAGTCAAAAATCAATAAAACAGCCAAAATCGCGATCCTTGAAATACCCTGATTCTACCAATTCCAAAATATCGTCTTGAATTGTTCTTTCTGTTCTTGATCGACGATTCTGAAAATCCGCCACATATGGGTCCTTTCATAACGACTTTTGGGTCCCTTGAATAAAACCACCCAAAATGGATTCGAAAATATAAGAAAAAAACTTGGGTCCTAATCGGTCCTGCACTGGGTCAGGTATACGAATAGAAAAAAGCACTCCGTTTATGGAACTTGAGGGGCACAAGGCCCAGGATGCTCTTGAAAGTTACCAGTAGAGACACTCGAATGTTAAGAAATTCAAACAGGTTCCGAATAGTTCGAGGACTAAGAAAGGCTCGAGCACACTTGTCGGACGATTGCTTTACGACATATTCGCGTGTTCGGGTGTTGAGAATTCAGAAAATGTGGCTAAATTTTGCCGAAGCACGTACGGGCAGTAAAGTGCGGTCTTTCAGGTGAGTTTGGGACTAACACCGGCCGAAACAGGTATCGATATTGTCATGTTAATTCACATTTTTCCAAATATTTCTTAAATGGGTAAAGGCCCATTGACCAAGGCACGTTTCTCACCGTTTGCCACCTTACAATAAGTATGATTTCGAGGCCCAAGTTTCACCCGCCACATTTAAGTGCCGCAGTTTACTCAGTTCAGAATTTTTCTGCGGATAGAAACCGGATTTGTATTTTTTTTTTTTTTTATTAAAAATTTCTGAAGAGTTAACGAGGATCAGGTAATTCAAGAATGAAATTTGAATACGAACAAAAATAAGAGACTTGGGTTTCGAGAGTTTTAGGGACGACACAATTGCGGCTCCGTCTGTCTGTTTGTATCGCGTTTAAATCCTGTAATCCTCGACTTTACTGGTCGGCGATTAACTTAACCACTGCAGAGCTAGAATCCTTCATTAGTGTTTAAAATAAACATTGGATTAAGCTAGCCAGGAGCTTTTAAACCTTGGCTAACCGACAACCAAAATCCTCTTTGATTCTAGCTAATCCTATTTTGCAGATCTGAGTCCAGAGTCGAATTTTGTAAAATCTTAGTCCTGTTCCTATACGAGCATCGAGGTAGTTAGGAGTAAAGTGTAAATTTGAAGAGTTAATAAAAGCGATATTTTCCTTAAATTATCCTGCGAGTACTTAAGGAGTGTCCAATTTCTGTCTGGCTAAATTTATGACAGTAAAAGCTTCAAGGATTCGGTAACAAAAAAAAAAAAAAAGTATCGAGGATCTTGACTGGTCTTCGTTATTCTAGATGTCGCGTGATCCGTGTGCTACACTCGGTGTATCATACAAAAGTAAGAAAGGAAGGAAGGAAGGAAGAATGAGGGTTTTGGAGTCGTTATACCGGTCTCAGCACATAGTCCTGGTGTCGTGGTTGTAAACCAATGAGACGTAGACAAATTGGGTTGCGTGCTTGAAACAAGTTGGCACAGATATCGCCAAACAGTCGTGAGAACTCGACAAATGTTCTCGGCTCGATTGCCGGGGAGCTTCTTTCTCCTTTTTCTGTGTTTTTTATTTTTTAGTCTCTCTTCTTTGAAATAAAATAATACATTATCCTCTATTGAACTCGAATCTAACAGAATTACGGAACATACGGATACTTGTAATAATTCAGTAAACGTTAAGATGATTTCATTAAAACGAATATCGGAAGATATTTTACCAAAGAGTCGTAAATCTGTGGGTTAAAATCATCCCTGAGAAAATTCGGTGGCGGTACCGCCCCCTTCCGCACTTTTTGACTTTCTTCAAAAGCCCGAGACCGAGAATAAAGCGATATAAAAGGTAGAGGAGAGACGGAACGAACAAAATCGACCGAATGGACCGGATATTCGCCCTTTTACGAGCCACACTTGGGTATATATCATTTCGACTACCTGTTTAGATTCGACCAGTGCTAGTGTTATAAAATGCGATGTTTCTCACCTTTGTACTGCGTGGTATACGTCATTGTGCCTCGAGGACGTCACCCGGATCCAAGCACAGAAAACTGAACGAAAAAATGACCCTAAGAAAGAAATATCAGTTCTATAGCCTTCAAAGTATAAAAAATCGAGGGAAGAACATATTTTCGTCCGTTTTTCCTCACCATAGGCAAATGTGAAGATCAGAAGTCACCTGCTATCACCTTTTTTATCAACGAATCTCATTATTACTTGTTCGCGTGATAATTGCGAGAGACAATCACGTTTAAGATCTTTCAAGTTGCTCGCCTATAGTCTTTGAAGTTAAAAAGTAAAAGAAGAATAGATTTTTGTCCGTTTTTCTTGCCATAAGCGATTGCGAAGATTAGAAATCACCGGCTTTTGCATTTTCCACTAATTACTGATCAATAAATTTCATTACCACTAGTTTGCATTGGAATTATGAGAGACAATCGCGTTTGAGATGTTTCAAGTTTATCTCCTATGACTTCCATACGTGTTCTATCCCGTCACAAAGTAGCTACTCCTGTTCGTAGGGGTTGAAAAAGATCGAACAATTTTTTTTGTGCCTTTATAACGCGCAGGTAGGTAGGTAGGTAGGTAGGTAGGTCAAATAAAACGAGGAAACGAAACAACCCTATATCGAGTCGCGCCCCGTTCAACGAACAAGCCCCTGCTGTTCGCGATTATGAATATAGAAAAAGTCACGCGTAGCACACTTTCGCGTATCTATATCTATAATGTAGTACATTGATATGGGACCGGTCTCAAACAGAAAAGGAAAAATGAAATGACCACTAATACCCATTCACATTAGTACTCAAACTAAAGTATGCCCTCGATGTGAAAAGTTCTAATCGATTCTCGCCTTCCATTGGATACAACAAAGCTTAGGGGTTGAATAAACCCTCGGCGATTCGTCGCTTCTATTTTCTACCCATTGGCTGGTTTAGGGGTCGCTTTTAGCCCCGCCTTTTGGTAACTTACGGTCAAATTTCCGCCGTTATTATTCAAAGGGAATTTTCACCGCAAGGGATGCTTTGCAGCCCCGTAGAAAAAAAAAAACAAGAAAATCGTTCAAATCGATTCACGCCATAGTTTCATTTATCACGGTTTTAGTAATTATTTCGAATCTCGAATTTTTTAGTCATTTTTCAACCCTCCGATGATCGAAACATGATTTTCTACGATCACCCTTATTTTTTTTTTTCAATTTTGGATCTAAATTCGAGTCTCAAGTGAGTAAGGCGAATCCACAGAAGAATAGGAAACAAGTATACATATACCCGCTGTATTCAGAAGCAAGGAAATTTCCCTCCCTTTGGGGTTTGCGCTCTGGGGGTGCAAAAGTTCCTAGTCCCGCCTTCGGGCAACGCCGCCCTGCCTTGAGGGTGCTTGAGTTCGAGCGCGAGCCAAGCTCGCCGGAGGTAGGGAACACTATTGGTCAAGTGCTCGTCGGGGACACTCAAAAAGTACAAGAAGTCCTTAACTCATTTTGAAAAAGCTCGTACTTAAAAATAGGATTTCTTTTCGAGTAGCCGTGGGACTTTGAACAAAAATATTTCTATAAAAAAAAGACTCCAAATTCTCTCGCTGATTTGATACAACAATCGGATTCTATAATCTAGTCAGAATTCTATAGCATCGATTAGCTACGAATTATTTGCAACCCTTGTTCAGTTTCTGTTGTGTATAATAACTGTGCGTGTTTTGTGCGTCGAGCAAAGAAAGTTTCATTAATATCCGTTTGTTTTATCGTAGAAAAAGGTAAAAAGAACAAAAAATAAAAACCCAAAATCTTAAAAAAGAAAAAAAAAACCTGTGAATAAAATATAAATAAAATTATAGTGTAAGTGCACAGGGTGTAGAGGATCGGTTATAACTAAATATAAGAATAATAAAATGATATACTGACAACTATAATTCATTATAAGAGATTAAAAAATGGCGGATAAAAATAAGATTTTACCATGGCCCCTGCTTCCGTATCCAGCAAGTTTATTAAACCATGTATGGTACAGCCAACTCGCTTTGAACACTAGGTAAAAGACAATTTTCAAAGCTGTGTATCTATTTATCAAATTATTAAACTACTCCATATCTATTGTTTCTAGATGTTTTTTTTCAAAACTTTCATAGGTATTTATCAGTTCAGAAAAGAGCTTTAAGGGTCGCATGATTTACCCCTGCACTGTAATGCAGTTCGATTTATGTTTCCTTTTTTTTTCTCTTTATTTTTTATTCCTTCAAAGCGAATTGATTTCCGAGCTAATTTCATACGTGGATGACGAAGTGTCCTTTCTTTGATTATTATGAGATATGAACGATTGATTAAGTGTCAGCTAACTACGATGGTCATCATTTTTATTGGTCAAACAAACAAGTCTTATAAGTTAAACGCTGCACCAATGTTACACGAGATATGTACATAGCTATATGTCCGAAGGTAATCATCTCTGATAAGTATAGACACAGGAGTGGCTTATGCCTTAACGAGTAGATATACCTAAATCAAAACAGACACGCGAGACTGCCAAATAGATTGGACCATATCCTGTCGACATGATATACCCCACTTAGGGAAATGAACCATTTTTTTTTTCTTTTCCTTTTTTTCTTTTTCACGTGGGGAGAAAAGGGCCAGAGTTCTACGTTTTAGTCGTGAAGAAATAAGGGCGAGTGACGTTAATCTTGTAAAGTAAAAGGCACACCGTCGCTCGTTCATCGTCCAGGTGTGACATTATTCTGTAATGCAATTAATCAACGTTCATCGAATTCACAAGAAGTAAGGAAAATTATAATTAGTTCCATGGAAATCTGATTCATCCCTTAAATCGAGGTTTCTGCTTGGTTTCTTGGTTTCTTTAATAAAAAAATAAAAAGGACATACAGTCCAGCTTTTTGGAAGATTTGGGGATGAAAGCTTCCGCTCTATTTCGGAGATTTCAACGCCTGTAGTATCCCCCGTAATTTATCAGGCTAAAATTATCAGCACCCCACTGTTTTCGGGGTAAACTACCGTCTCATCGTCGGGTGAATGAACAATCAAGCCGTTAAACGCGGGCTGGTGTGTCAGCATTACTTTGAATAAGGGTACTATTTGAATTGATATGAAATTTGTACAGCGATATTGAAACGGTGAAATTTCTTCGAATAAAATTGCTAATTGATTTCTATAAATCTAATTACACCGGATGCAAAAGATTTTTTTCATTGTGTATCGCCTAATTCTTCATAGATTTGCGATTAGGACAGCAATGACTTACCATTGAGGAGAAGCTTGATTAACCCGTTTCAAAAATCCGAGGGATAAACTAGCGGCTCGTTTAAATTCGAAAGGGAGAAAGCACCGTTCGATTGCTTTTCGGTCTTGACCAAAAATGACGCGAAACGTGTCGAGATAATAGGCGAAATGGCTTATAGCTTAGGGTGCAGGTTCGTTTAGGGAATCCTCGAGCATAAGGCTATAGGAACAGGTAGATTTTACCTTGCGGTCGTTTGGTCTACTGTAGTCAAACACTCCGCCGTCGGCGGTATGCCGATTTTCAAAAAGACAAATTTAATCGCATTAGAAATGGCTGGTGGCTTTTTGACAAGTGCCACAAGATTTTGGCACCTTTATCATTCAGAAAATTGGATTAGATTTATTGAAACTGTTTCTAGTTTCTAGAAGACTTTACCAAAGCCAAAATGGAATTTATGATCATGTGGCATGACGTAGTTTGTTTAAATTTATTTTCATCACATTTTCGTAAGATATTTACATTTTTAGTAACAATTTTTTGCACACATTATTTCGTATTAGTTCACTCCGTGGATATTTTATGAATTGTACCTATTAAGGATGATTTTCCGTTGTTCCAGGTTACTGGAAAGTATGAAGATGCCAGCCAGGACATCCGGCTTTCATATCAGTGACATTTTGGAGCTTAATGACCCTAAGCCAACTCCCGAAGAAACTGAACTTCAAGGTGATTAAAATGCGTATAAAATTGTTGTGCAATATTCGCTAATCCTCCGATCCGGCTTTCGAAGCTCAAAATGCTGTCCTCGAAATTAAGTAGAAATCTAATTCTCGATTTTCTTACTTTACAGGTGCGACGACCGTTTTGCCTCATGGAAACGAAGTTCCATCAACTTATCAACAACTCCTAGAACATACGACAGCCATGCTGCAACCTGGTGTTCACGCGAATCTAACTAGAACAACATTACCACCACCACCCCCTGGGATTTTGGGCTGGCCAACTGGTCCGTCGCTTCCCTCGGCGATACCTCAACCTCTTGATGAAGTAAACGGTAAGAAACTACAAGAGAAGATTATATTTTTCTTCAGAACATGGGAAATTTTGAATTTATATCGCGAAATGAAAAAACCCCATTCCAATTCTGCGGGGTTTCTGGTTTTGGTTTGGGATGTATACATCAGTGTCGAGCATGAGTAGGAACCCTTATTTGCTCAACACCCTACAATTGGTCGAGGCAACCTAAGCAGGATCTAATAGTCCTATAAAAGGTTCGTAGATCCTGAACAGTGATTGGCTGACTAGGTACCGCGGATTGGCAGATGTCCGAGAGACAGATGTGCATCCGAAAATTTTCAATGAATTCAAATTGTCACGCCCAGCCCTTGTCATTGTGACCAAAACGCACCTCATATACTATACTGCTGCATTATATTCGACCAACCAATCTTTCAAATGCCTTCAATTTTTTACACCTTGTTTTCGAGGGCATTTTTCCGATTCGTCGTGGACATGTTTCTTCTCTTTTATGCGAACACGATATGTTAGACTTGGCGAGTTTTTGAGATAAACAAAATAGATGAAAATTAGGGGTAGGGAACATCTCGTTTCGAGACAACATAACGCGACCCCACCCGCAACGTACTTAAATTCGGTGACATATAAACATGTATAAATACACATGGATAGAGGAAGATATGTACGTATGGGAATATGGGGATATGGGGTATAAATGAGGGGACAATATGTACTCCAATAGACACCCGCTTCTCGGGAAGCAAATAATGAAATCACAACCAAAGTCCCAGGGTTAATCTCCCATGAAAACGATACGACATCCCCACGTACCACCGTAGTATATCTACAACTAACGAAACGCGTTTCTATATATCCAGTCTCGTAGGGCTTGTATCATATTATGTAGGTATCAAATAGGATTTATATTAGTTCACACCCTCCCCTAAACTAAACGCCAATGTAGGGGGTTAGGGGCGATAGACAGCAGCATATTGTTCTTCTATACGTATACACTGCATACAGAGCTTTCTTCGAACGCGATATCAACGAAATATTTAGATACCCGATTAATGAAGATCATAGAACAACACAAAACGGATCAATGAACCTCATTCTAATTTTTGTACACTGGGAAAATTTACATCCCTTACATATTTCTTTACAACTGATTTTTGCCCCATACATTTATTATAGGAACACCTTAGGTAGGTACCCGCAAGCCCTCGTATATCGATGGATTAAATTAGCTAGTATTTCTAAGAGGTATAAACGATGACTCAAAACGATGGACCTATTTCGTGCGTTAGACAGCAAGTTTTGGTAATTAATAAATCGATGGGGCTGCACATCTGCCTGCAATCAGGACCTAACGATTATCTATGATGCGTTATGACGGCGAGCGACTATGCAGCTGTTACAATAAAAATTAGGTGGTTGCAGACTGAGTCTGTGTCACCTTTTTTTATTTTTATTTTTTTTCTTCCCTTCTTCTGGCAAAGAACAAAGTTCGTTTTTGTGCAAAAAGAAGATTATAAAGGCTCCTCGACGAGCGGCGAAAAGCGAATTCGGAAGGATTTTGGAAAGGCGAAAAAAACGCCGGAAGTGATATTCTTCGTATTCGAGGTTCACCCTCGATCGGAAATAGAGAATGTTCGACGTCGTATTTCGGGACAAAGGTCACGTCGGATCGCTTACGTTCGCATATTTCCAATCAGGGTAACGGGAGGAAGAAGTAAATGAAATGAAATGAAATAAGTACAGATGTGTTCTCGAAAGAGACACAAGCAGTACAAAAAAAAAACTGTTTGGCTGTAATAAAATAATTTTCTTTTTTTTTTTATGTTTTTTGTTTTTTTTTTGTTTTTACAGTTTTGCAGCAGCCCGACTCTACGAGCCCGACAATATCCGACTTGTCGTTTCCATCCCATCAAGAAAATGGTCACGAGTCGAAAGAGGATGAACAAGAATTCGAGGAGGAACACCAGGGCGAGTCTCAGCCCCATGAAAACGAGCACAAAAAGCGTAAACGACGTGTACTTTTCTCTAAGGCACAAACGTACGAACTTGAACGACGGTTCAGGCAGCAACGTTATCTCAGTGCCCCAGAAAGAGAGCATTTAGCATCTATAATAAGGCTGACACCAACCCAGGTGAAAATTTGGTTCCAAAATCATAGGTACAAGACGAAGAGGGCTGCCACCGAGAGGGTGGAGGCCAGTGGTAGCGGATGTTCACCAAGAAGAGTCGCGGTTCCGGTTTTAGTACGTGATGGTAAACCTTGTCAGTCTAAACTTATGGAATCTACTTCTTACGGGGGTTCTGGTCAGGTACCGATGGCACCGTATGTGCCAAAGCCTTACTGGTGGTAAAACTCGGTAGGGAATTTTCATTTTCTCGTTTACCTCGGACCACATATTCGATATACTATAATATAGAGTCAGAGTGCAATAGAAAGTGTTTTTGTGACTTTGTGGATTTCATTATTTCTGGACATTTGATTAATGAGTCGACTTCCTTTTTTATTTCTTTATTTTTTTTTTTTTTCCTACCTTTCTTTCCTTAATTCGGGTGAATTCGATAATTGAGTATATAGCTTGTGTCATATAGCTACCTATTATTGCGTGGAATGCCTAAGGTTGTGTAATTGTACTTGGAGAAAAAATTAATTCTTATGTAAAGCGAAGAGGAGACGATATGAGAGATCACGTACCCATTCATAGTCAAAATGGTTAGGAGTAACTTAAATAATGACGAAAAGTGATTTAGAGCGTATTAATATATCGTAACGATATATACATATAGATAGTTTATTAATTAATTGATTGATTAATTAATTAATTAATTAATCAATGTGATTTTTAAGTATTTTATTAAGGTATAAGTTTTGTACAAATTCATCATATATAGACAGAGTTCAAATTAGTTTATAGAATATATTACCCTTATTGTATTCATCTACTCAATTCTCTCCAATAACCCCGCTAAGGGTTCAACAACATATTGCGTGGTTTGCGGTTTATCAGAAAATTCACAAGCATCAAAAATCGACAATTTCTTCGGTTTTCTTCCCTCCCTATTTTTTCAATTATTGCGTGAGATTTGAAATTTTCTTTAAAAATAATTCGATGGAAAATTTCTTAACGCAGTCTATTGTATATTAATTGTCAAACCCAGTGAATGGAATCTAGGATATGGTACCTAGTAAAAATTTATCTAAATAGACGAGTTATTATTTTTTTTATTTTTATTTATTCGGGTTACGTAAGCGATAAAACAATAACACATATATAATATACTATATAATATATATTTGAAAATTTCCCTTTCCGACAACGACAGGTATATACATATATATATGGTATTGTAACAAATTGACGGACAATTGCGTTTTATATCGGACGTTATTTAAGACCGTAGATAGATAAGCTGGCTATAAAGATTACTTATCTATCCGGCGCACACGTGTATGTATCTATACAAACATATAGAAGAAAAACAAAAATGAATTGAAAAAATAAAAAAAAGATAGAATAAAAATTGATAGAAAATAGGAGAAAAAAAATAAATTAAGAAACGTGTGTGAGAAAAGATCTTTTTCTTCGGTAGTTATACCTACGTGTTTTCGATCGGCCTATATACCTTAACCGATATATTCATTCACACACGTGAATCCAGTGCAACATGTATACCTACTATATATTTCAATTTATATAAACAATTTCTTTCTTATAATTCTTCTGACTACGATAGAAAAAAAAAAAAAATAGTAGAGGGATTATTGAGAATGATTAGTGTTCTGCACCGACGTTTTTTCATTTTTTTATTTTATAATATTTTGCATAGGTGGAAGAAAAAAGGCATTCCACACTAGCGTGAATTCTGAAGATCATATAATATATTGTGTGTGTATATAATAATTATTGTTTTAAATTTTACTGCGGAACGTACGTATCATTTTTCGTATTAATTATACTACCGTGTACATTATACTCGTTTATAAGGATATATATTATATACGGACTCTATAGACCTAATATCAAATAGTATATAGTAAATTGTAAAGAAATATATATGTATAAATAATAAGGTACAAAAGAAAAAAAAAATATTTCACCGAACGATTTTTAGGGAAAAAGAAAAGAAAAATTATAATTATACCATATTATTCGTATTTTACATTTAGTATTTATTGTTGTAGGTTGTATATATGTACATTGTGTATTATATAAATAGTTAACTAATATATCAGACGCATATTTAATAAATCTAATAACAAAATAAATAAAAATAAAAAACAACCATCAATCGTTGCATATAATACAACCTTCTATGAATCAAATCCATTCCTTGACAATTCACAATCCTCATTCTCTCCCCCTTGTTACAGTCACACAAATCCTAGAAATTTCTATACGATTAAAATTTGAAACAAGAAGAAGAAAAAATTGTAACTTCTCGTAGTATTTTCGATCGTATCATTAGAAGTTATAAATTGTTTTCCAAATTGATCGACAAAGGCAACGTGATTTTCGTGAGAAAACTACGAAAGCCAACAATTTCTTACGAAAAACTATACAAAGATGGGGAATTTTTTTCGTTTTTTGTTCATGTAAAATTCTGGATTGTTCAAATTTTCGTAATAATTGGTATAAATTGGCATAGAAGTAGAAATTTCTACGAGTTCATGTACGTATATATTTATTTACTTGAAAGTATACATAGTGTAGATATACACACGTCCTCGCTTTATACTTGCACACTTATTCCATTTTCTGGGGGACGCCGGATGCCGGTATAGTTTGAGTGACACGCTTCCGGTTTCCGTTTCCGAACGGCCATCTTGCTACCGGTTTAGATTTCCTGAGGGCACCCCTGCTTCGTCTGGGGGTTCCGCGACGGGGTCAAACAGCGAAATATTAAAGTCGATTTATCGGTGTCTAGACACGAGAATGAATTCTGATCGCGCATCGATACCGTGACTTTTTTTTTAAAGAGAAGTTTCTAATCGCAAAAAAAAATCTCGACTGTTAGAAGAATTAGAAAAAAAAAAAGGAAAAATTAAATATAATAGGAAAAACACCACGTTGCGAGAAGAATTTTTCGAATTTATATTTTATCTGTTAACCTTGCAGGCTTGCGAAATAAAAATAAAAAAATAAAAAACTAGGTACAACCAACAGCGATTTATCGAACAGATCCATTTATCTAGTGATAACGAATCT
Source organism: Tenthredo notha (assembly GCA_914767705.2). NCBI lineage: Eukaryota > Metazoa > Arthropoda > Insecta > Hymenoptera > Tenthredinidae > Tenthredo > Tenthredo notha. The sequence continues at coordinate 21,371,350 of OU611908.1, read as the reverse complement.
CTCACCGTTTCACATACAATGAAACTCTCTAAAAAAAAAAAAAAATCTCAGCTACTACAGTAATAACGATATTACATTGCTGGTGGATATTCTGCTTTAGTTTTTCGCTAATACTGAAAATAAAAATGAAATTTGGGAACAGCTGCCCCGAACTAATATCGAAAAACGATATTTCAGAGTTCGAAATTTTCTACAAACGTCAATCAAATCGTAATTTTTGACGTTAAAACAGATCCTTATCGATTTTATTGACCGTCTATATATCTATAGCGATTGAAAGATGCGTATCGATCGTTACGATCAGAAAGTTTCATTAATCATAGCTGCCTTTGGCCACAAGTAGCTATATGGTTCGTTCAATTCGGTGGAATATTGTTCACACTTGAAGATAGATAAATTTAGTAATATCTATTAGTTAGTTTACTTTCATTTACTGCTAAAGTCATATACGATATTGTAAATGTCGAAACAGAATTTTTACGTGAAACTGACCCCCGCGGTAAAATTACGTCGTATATCCCCGCACATAGTTTTATTACAAATTTTAAGCTTTATATCGATGAGATTAACGGGTAATAATTGTTGCAGACTACCGATCTAAGATTGCAAGGTGCCGATCATCGTCGATTCAAAATTCATATTACATTAGACTTTCATAGGTGCTTCCGGAATTAAAAAAACCACGCAGGAACATGATAATTTCGACTAGTTTTTATGTCTTTGTATTCTGGTTGATGTTTCGAATTTGTCTTTTCGTAATCGTAGGGTTCATTTTAAACTTACGATTTTCGTCATGAAATTAAGAATATCTTTTCGGATTGAAGGTGTGAATAAAATACAAAAAAACAAACAACAAAATTTCAGTTTTTCAAGAACTTCAAGCGACCTGTAGCAAGAAAATTAATCAATGCCTCCAAAGTGGCAGAACTCCAATGAAAGATATAATTTATCGTATTTTTGCAAGTTTTCTTTTCCTTTTTTCATTGGCTTTCCTTCAGGATTTTCTAGATCAACACGGCTATAAATTATTTGGTGATATGCAGTTGATTTGAAATCGTCCTTCAGGAAAAATTGTGATAGCTTGGGGTGTGAAATGCGATGCGTGAGCATAAACTAAGTTGATAAATTTTTAGGACGATACTCTATCTATATAATATGAAATTTTCTTACGAAATTTGCGTTCTAAAGAGAATACAGTGTGTAGGCGTATGAATGCTTACCTATACGCGGGCGTTCTGACGTAGTTGGCTATTTTAAGGACCCGAGGGTTATAGAGAGTGAAGTTATCTGCCCCTTTGCTCTTCGGGGTTCCGCAGTGACGTAGCAAAGTAAATGGACTGGACAGCGGCCAGCATATGCCACGTGGTGACCTCCGAGATTCAGGACGGGGATGTCCCGGGTATTGCAGACCTGTAGGGTGGTGGGTACACCAAGGCATAGATATGTTACACGCTCTGGTATAGATATATACATATTAGAACATGCCACGTTACATATACGACCAAAGGCGAACGGTTACCCACTCGACCGGAAGTCGCCGATAACATTGACGCGGTAACTCCGCATCCAGTGATTTATATGACCACCAGTTATCTGGATTTGGACATAGTCCGTTACTCTTGACTCGGACGAAAAATAGCCGCGAAAAATACATTGGTTGGACCCAAAGAAGTGCAAAAAATAAAATAAAAAATAACTAAAACCCAAGATTCGCAGGCATAAACCATTCGAGATTCAAAGATTATTGTTTCGCTGATGCATAATTACTATGCTATGGCAATTTTTCATTTTCGCTACTTGGATTCAAAATCGTGTAAATTTGAAGTCCTTTCGATTCGTCTTTTCTGAGATAATTCACGGAGATTATCGTACGAATCGACAGTTTTATATGTAAAAAAAATGACAACAACAACGAATAAAAGTCAGTCTTTTCAGCGAGAGCAATACTTTGATTTCTCGTCTCTAAGGGGATGAAAATTGAAAAAGGTCGATCGCAATTCATTTTACCCCGTTAGTATTATTCATGATTGTGAAATGATTCCGAATTTTAATATTCTGTATGTGTATATACTTAGGTGGTATATGCATAAAGGGTTGGAAAGAGAGAGAGAGAAAAAAAAAGATACGACCTGACCAATAAATAAAAAGTAGAACAGTTTTAGAGCGTGTATCCTGTGCGGCGTACGGTATAGAATTGTGCTTGAGATTTAGCATAGTCTAGTATATATGTATTTATAGAGAAATTTTGACCCTACGGAAACCGACCAATAAAACACCCTATAGGAACGGAATAAACCCCCGGCAGCATTGTCAAGGTTTTTTCGTTTTTTTATTTTGTTTTTTTCTTTCCTTTAGCCGTTTTTTTTTTTTTTTTCTTTTTCATCTTCTCCTTTATTTTTTTCGAAGAGCGCACACACCCCTTCGATTACATTCGGAAATATTAGGGGACGTCCCGCCGTTCGACAACTATCAATTTATTTTCTGTTATTGATTGGCCATTCGTACTGACCCTATTTGCGATTCTTTTTCTATTTTTTCGTTTTGACTTTTATTTTTATTTTTTATCATCATTCTTTCTCTCTATCTTTCTTATGGTAGCTGTACTCACCATGCGGATTAAGACTCGTATTAACCATATCGTTCGACTATGCAGCAAGTGCCGAAATGGCCTGAACAAATTATGGCTAAGCTTTATACACTCACTATCAGAGAAATGAAGTTTGATTAATTTAAACCAGGCATTTCGTTCGTTCGTTTTTTTTTTTGCCTTTTTTTAATTCGATAGAAAAATTTGATAAAGTTAATCAAATGAAAAATCGAACCGACTTATCCGATCAATCATTGTGATCAATTCGAACAAATATTTGTTCGACTCAAACAAACTTTTCTCTGAGTGCAGTGTGTAGAGATAATGTGCAATTCTTTAATATTTTTATCGGATAATTATTTTTAAGTAAATAGAGAGAAAGAAAAATGACTAAAAAAGTTTTCTTCATGCTAAATCGTTTGCCGCGAGTCTTTGAGTTTGGTTCAGTTTTAGTTTTTTTTTTTTCTTCTTCTCTTCACTCGAAATCTGACTTTGTGTCTCTTCGAATAGAATAAAACGTCGTTCCCGAGCTTCCGCAGTTTCCGGATTCCGAAATCATCGTATTTTCCTTATATATTCATTGTGATGTATATACATATATCTATTATGTATACATATGTAGAGAGATACGTAGCGGACAAAACCTACGGTGAAGTGATCCGCAGGAAATTCCACGTCCCATAGTCTGCAACCACCCTTATATATATATATATATATATATATATATATATATATCCATATAACAGTATATACTTAGAAACCGGACAAGCTGGTCGACTCAACCTTGTATTTACACGCTAACGCGACTTTTTCGAACTTTGTACACAACACAATTGCTCAGGATAGAGAGCTGGGTGGTGAAAAAGGAGGGAAAACTTTTACAATTGAAAAACTTTGCCAACTTTCGTTCATCTTCTCTTTTTTTTTCTATTTCTACGATTTTTTCTTTCTTTCTATTTTTTTTTTTTTTTTCTTTTCTTATTATCAGACGTTCAGTTTATTGTCCGATTCGTCCAGCTTATAATTGGACCTTGTCGAACGTGGACGAGATTCGAAATAGATGAATTTTCATCCATGGAAGAAGAACAGAAAGAGAGATCGAGAGAAGAAAGCTAAAAAAAATCTACCATGGAAATAACTGGGTCAGAATTTGATCGGAATTTTGAAGAAGCTGGTATCTAGGGTCTAGAACGATTAAATGAGGGAAGAAAAAAGATGAAAAAAAAAGGAATGGAAAAATAAAAAAAAGGGAAGAAAAAATGAATTAGATCTTCGTGCGCGGTTTTATTGATTAAGTAATCTTAATACATCGGTGGGCCGCAGTGTACCATAAAGAGACCGGAACCGGAAACGATCAATTCTTACGGCGAATATGCTTTGTCGGTGGTCGCTGAATTTCGCTTTGATTAATTTCGCTGCGTTTTTATACACGATAAAGTTATTATTTGTCAAACGTTATAACGTCCGTTCATATACATTCGCAGAACTCTGGCACATATCCAAACCATAATAACGTCGTTGGATACCGTAAGAACATAAATATTTCCAAATATTATTTACTATATAATAACTATACATAGAAATGAAAAATGAAAAATGAAAAATGAAAAATAATAATAAAGAAGCAGAAAATTTATCCGAAAATTACAAAACTTGTCTATCTTTAGAAACCCGCCACAAGTATATTAATACATCGTTATCCACCCCTTTGGGAAATAAATCAAAAAAAGAAAATAAAGTTTTCCATAATTTTAAAAATCGTCTAGTATTTTGACAAAGGGGATACGTATGAGCTGCAGGTAATCTATTTTCATTGAAAATTAACGATAACAAATGACGGCATAGTACAGTGGAGTAAGTAGCAGACCCACAACCCTTAAGGTTTATAAGCGTAGTGCCGGAGGTCGTGCGACCAGCGTAACTTCGGCTATAGACACGCGGGGGATCTCTACGATGTTCTTTTGTAGTTGAGCGATACGAGACCGGAAGTAAAGTTTTTAACCAAAAGGCTACGGGCACGTGTCGACGCGCTGTTATTACCGGGGGTGACAAGAGGAAAAGGTACCACCAGGTCACGTGACCGGAACTACCATCCTAATTGATATCGACTCTTCGTGTGTACTGCAATACTCACCTTTTAAATATATACATAGCTACTATCTAGTATGTATACTAGGGTGGTCCTTAATTTCATCATTTTTGAATTTCCGACGTCTCCAAAATTATAAAAAAAAAAAAATTCCTATCTCAATTCTAAGTGACACTATGGGGTTTCGACTACATTTTTCTGTTTTCTCATATATCTGAAGACCTTCTGGCCCATGGGAGGCATCTCAATTCGAATACGACTGAAGTAGGTACCTGTTTGAAAATGTACAATTTTGAAAAATAAAATTAGAAATTGAAACCATATTCTTCGGCTTGCTTCCGGCTCCTATCGATTCTTATCTGTTCCTCTTATCGTAAAAACGCGAGTATTGGTCGATTTCGACGTATTAAATTTGACAAACTCATTTTTATACGGTCAAAAAGCTGTTGTAGCGGTGTGAATTAGAGAACAGCTACAGAGATCCGAGTGTATGTATAAGGGAGTAAGGTTTTCTGTTTAATCAAAGCGCGTGCACCCGCAACCCCCAGTTTAAACGGTTAAAGGTCGATTAAATAAACAAGTCTTCGTTAAACAGAAGTTAACATGCTGTTAGCTCCGGGTTAAGTGATCAAACAATAGAATGCGATATCATTCTCAATTCGAGGAATACGTTTCACCGGTCATTCCTTCTTCCTGGTACGGTTAGGGGCGTTTTGGAACCATGTAAGGGAAAAACTGCTAAAGTCGATCTCTACGTGTCGACTAGCTTTAATTCTTTTGTCTATTCAGTATTTCCTGTTTTTTTTTTTTTTCTACTGTATTTTATTCTTCATACAGCAAATACATTTTTTTTTTTTTGTACTGGACACAACCTGGAACCTAGAAATGGCTAAAGCTTTTTCATGATATCACGAGCTGGATAGTTGCTAATAAATGAACAATGTGTAAAGAGTATAAAAACCGACTTATTTCCCTCCTGGCTGGTACCTACTTTCGGCCGCCTAAGGAGAAGCTATTATCAACCATGAGGGTGCGAAAAGCTCGTAGAAGAAAAGCGGTGGGACAGAAAACGAAAAAAAAAAAAAGGAACGAGAAGAAGATGAAAAAGAAAAAGAGCTTTTTCTGCTCTTCTTGGTTGTCGTTCCGAATTTCGAAAATCCCATTTATGGAAAATTCCGAATTTAAATATCACCGACTCACAGTTTTGAAAAAGGGAATTTTCCCGAAAGAATACGTAATCGATGTCAAAAGATTCTACACGAACAACACCCTGAGGTTTCCATCCTGAGTAATAGACCCACATTTCTGGATTGTTTTAGGTTTCAGGATTCCGGAATTTCGAAATCTTTCTTTCGGAATCGTCTTGAACGTAACTTTTCAAATTCGGAACTTTATGCGGGCCCCGAAACATATAATACAGGTTTATTGAGTATATACTGATATTTCTAAATCCAATCCTACAAACAGGATATACCTGTATAGTATAAAGTAGGTATAGGTGTAAGAAAGCAAAGAGTAGTCATTGTGTCCTTGTAAAAGCTGAAAATCGAAGGACCCAGCGGATGTGAGATGGCGAAGACTTAATACGTCCATCGATATATTTTCTTACATCGTATTTCGGTATATTATTTATTTTCACAGGTTGGTTTAGCTGTGTAAAGGCTTTAGAAAAATAAATCGTTCGGGATTATTCTTCAGCCCCCTAAATACGGCTCTAAAATTCCCCAGATTACCTACCTACTACAGTCCTCTAAAAACCGATCGAAATTGACTGAACAATACAAAAAAAGAAAATGTCTTTTTTCATTTTTTTTTTATTATTATTGCGCAAAATTTTATGACGGAAATCTACCGATTTAGTTATATACACAGGTATATACTTATATGTAATTAGTGTGCTGCAGAAATGCGCAAAGAGTGTCACACGCCTGACTATGCTATGATGCAGAGATATGCTCGCCTAGTTCTACCTACACGACCCTAATTTCTATTATATACATATATATATAGATTGTGTTGTATCTTATATACCTACCAGTAGTCCACGACTTCATCCCACGCCCCTAGGGGTTACTTAGTGCGTGACAACGTGGCATACACGCGTGCTGACCATTAACCGATGGTTACACTGATATTTCAACGATTGACAATCAGTAGGTAATGGGTATAAACCTATTTTCCAGTCGTGTATATAAATATGTGTGTACATATGAGCCAAGCTATACGAAAATTATGCCTTCTAATTAATACGTTTCTGGCTTTCTCTATTATCCATTTTTCGAGATTTTTTTTCATTCCGGACAAAAAACAGAAGACGAAACAAAAAAAAGAATGTAAAATTAGAAAATTCCTCATGACAAATCGAGTATTTCTTTGAATGAATACGACTACTAGTATATATGAATACTGCACGAGCTTACGGGTATAAATATAATAAGTAGGTATACCGGATGAAAGCAGTATATTTTTAGGTATTAGTGAACGAAAACGTTTTTCCTTATACTATATCCGTGCGGTACCAGCCTGGATTATCTGGGATTTTCTAAACGTTGTTAGAAGATCTATTGGTGGAAGGCGTCAATGCGTGCGTACGTTTACCGCTCAATTTCTTGTGAATATTTGGAGAAATTTTGTTCCTTTTTCCTTTTATTTTTCTACAAAACTGGGTAGGTATATAAGCCGGATTTAAAACCTGCTGGACTGATGTAAACGTTTCGTTGAATTTAGTCGAATCTATATAAGGGTGAAATTGAGTTGTTGTATAGAATAATTCTGCAGTCGAAGTGCTAAGACCTCGAAGTATACCGATCGCAGATATTTATAGAAATCAAAACCACCCTCAGTGTTGATTAATTTTCTTTCTTTTTTTTTTATTACAAATTTGAGAAAATAGAAATACAAGGAGCGAAGAGATTCTTGAGAATTCGGAAAAGGGGTGAAAAGACAAAAAGAAAAAAAGAGATATATGGATGATCGAGCTTTATGGATTCCAAAATGGCTGTAGATAGGCGTAACGCGATTATCCAACGTTCGAGAAAACCCGGGGAAGATGCCCTTAGCTGTTTTAGGGGTAGCGAAACATCGGCAATATTCCACACATATGATGTACCTACCTACCTACGTGACACACGAGGAGGGGTGGCTTTTCAACCCTCACCTGGGCAAAGGCGTGGCTTGTATGCGACAGTGGTCGATAGCGCTGCCCGGGAAACGTCATACCTACCCCGAAGCGCAAAGGAAAAACTCAAATATTTGATTTTCAGTCATTTTTCGCTTATGATTCTTTCGGCTTTTGATTTTTGATTACGATTACTGTTTAAAAAAAAAAAAATAGGGGATGTATCGAGCTTTTCGATAATTATTTTTGTAAATTTTGAAAACAAAAAAAAAAGCAGATCATGATAATTGATTACAAATGCGATGAACAAGAAGAATATTTTCGATTTCCTATGGTATTCGTTCCCATTTCTTTGCGTTTTTGTTTTTCCCTTTATTTTTATTTTTTTTTTAATTAAGACAGCGAATGAAAATAATGAAACCGTGTATAACTGGAGGAAATATTGGTTGAACTATCGCACAATCAGAAATGAAGACAATGGGTCGCTATAGTAGGTGTTGTATGATGGACAGCTTTCTATTACGCCGGCGTCCGGTAACACAAGCCAGCACTTAGTGCACCCACTGACGTCACGATTAGTGGTAGTGGTGTCTATAGTCAAGCCACTGTATCTATTCATCGTTAGAAATGTTCGATTTTAACGATTAGAGATTCCCCGCGGTGCATGACGGGTCAATATTTCACAGATATACATATCAGGGTGCTCCTCAATTTCGCATGATTTTAGAATTTCAATTCTTCCATGGAGCAGGACGTCTCGAAATATATACGAAAAAATTCAGTCAAAACTTCAAGTTCCTATCTCAATTCTACGTACCGCTGCAATGTCTTCGAATTTTCCTATTTTAATGAAACACGATTTCTGAAATCTCGCGGTTAATTTCTTTTTTTCTCCCTATCTAAAATCAGAGATAGGAACCTGGGATTCTGAGTACATTTTTTTGTAGATATTTAGAGACGTTTTGGCTTATGGGAGCATCTTAATTCGAATATGACCAAATTAAGGACTACTCTAGTATAACCATTTACCATGTGTAAGTGAAGAACGGTTTAGTCCTTTCAATATAGACATAGAGATGAACAACTTTTTGCTAATGAGTTTTAAAACGTTTAAAACTTAACTAATCGTAAGCGGCCGCTTCGCTTTTCTTCTCTTGTCTTCTCTTCGTCGGTTTAATTAACTTCTCTTAAACCTTAGAGAATAATAATTTATACCTATAACGAAAGCTGATTACTAAAAGAATTAAGGAAGAAAGTTTACGTCGAGGGAGATGGAGGTGAGCCGCACATAAGTTATGTTATAAAACGAATACCGTTAATGCTTTTAATTTTGTGATTCAGGTAATATCTACGTTCTTTCTTTTTCTTTTTTTATATACATGTATTCTCTTTCAGTCGATTTTCCTAAGGCAAAACTAAGTGCAGCAAGGCTTTTAATGACTTTTAAATTACTTAGGTGCGCTGCAGGGTGATCGTTTCACATTTTACAACCATTTCTCCTACATTATTTTACATATTATGGGAAAACTTTCGTCCAAGTATAGATAGATGCAAAGGGGTTTTATTATACGCACTCATTTTACCTTATATAGCCAAAGCATAAGAGAAAAAAAAGAAAAAAATAGAAAGCTTTGCAATAGCTGACAGTTAATGCAATGGGAGTTAGACGTAGTTTTCTTCCATCGCAATATCTTTGATCGTTTTCGATGAAGCTAGACCCTTCCACGATTTGGGAAGAAAAAAAAAATCAGTCAACTGAAACATGATGATCAAAATTCTCAGCAATGTGTAGAGAGAAACAAAAAAGGAGAAAGGAAAATTCTTCATTTAAATTTGATAAGAAGAAATCTGAACTTTGGTTCTTAATTCTACATCCTTTTCTTCCTTATCTTATTTGAAAAATATTTGTAAGCGATTACAGCTTGCGAAAGAAGATCGAAGATCGAAGATCGGGGAAAATAGCATAGAAACTCGGTCGTACCTACTTTTAAAAAAAAAATGTGTGAATAAAGGTTTGTACTTTGTGCGCAGGTATTAGGTAAATTGCATTCTAGTTTAGGATCGTAGTATGGGGCACTTGGTAACTAACCATAAACTACAGAGTGTAAACGTAACAACGAATCGCCCTTTAGCTAGGGTTTAAGAGTTATCCTTGACGTAAATGACAAAGCTAGAAATTTTCCGCGTTTAAAATCCATTTCCTCTAGAATCGCCGGCTTTCGTTGACTCTCCGTGCCTCTCTGGACCCTTTGTAATACCCTAAACGCCCTAAACGTTCGACAATGAAAACTCAGCGACAATGAAACATCCGGCCAATTGTCAGACACCAAACGCCAAACTGTCCCCCGTGTAATTGCGGTTTTGTATCCTGCACCTATCTTCTCTCTATGATTTTCCTCGTTCACCGCACCGCACCACGACGCGTATAAGCGTCGCATACCGTCGCGTGATGTTACCAATAATCGTAAAAGCTCATATTGCAACAGAGAATCACCCCGAAAATATCACCTCAAAGAAAGGGGGCAGAAAAGACTTGAGAAGAAACGCAATTCTACGATGAATTTCACTAAAATCGGTAGATCGGTGCACCGATGAAATTTTAAACTGCCACCTTTCTCACATCTGATGTTCGAATTCGACCATATTCAGGGAAAAAGCTCGTCGCCTCGAGAATCATAAATCAGGAAAATTTTATAAAAATCTCACGAACGGTTCTCCAGATAATAATACTTCCTCAACAACCCTTGTCTGAACTCTTCGACCGATTTTTCTCAAATTTGATAACCGATCCTGCAGGAGGAATTTTTCGAGAAATTTCTGGGCCGAATTTTCTCAAAATCTGAAGGGATGTACAAACTTTGATGAGCCGAATTTGAGGTGATATCTACTCGTATATCGTGATCAATGGTGAAACAGAGAAGTTTACCGATTTTCTCCAGGTTCCAGTGGCTGCAGCAGCCGTCAGTTTTTGTATTATTTAAAGGACGGATGACGGTAGCAAAAGCTGGTACAAGGACACGCCTTTTTGAAAATAAAAAAGGCCCTCGGTTCTTCCCTTCTTCTCTAACGTTAAATAGATTCGAACGACGCGACGCGTCGGAAATTCGACGTCTATGGGTGCTGTAGCAGTTTCGACAATGCAGGTATGTATCGCTATACCTATATATATATGTATGTGCCTAGATACATATAAAGTTTAGTAGCTACAAACCACGCAACAGTTACATACCAAATCGAGGCGGTAACCGGCAACCGGCTACCGACTTCCAGGTGTTCAAAAAATGTTTTTTTTGATTTATCACCTTTGAGAAGTTAAAATTCCGCCCTAAACATACAAACGGGGGCACGAGATTCGCATTCTTTCTTTTTCTTTTTTATTAAATATCACAAACAGTTCGGGACCAAAAGTACGCGATGAAAAATCATCCCTTACAGAGTCATTTTTCTCCCTATGAAAATGACGCTCGTTATTTTAGCATAAATCGAAAGGGATTTTACTGTGCAGATAAACGCAGGATGAGTCAACGAGGATTCTGAATATTAGTTGGAAATGTTCTTTTCTATGTAATGATTGAATATCGGTAGAATTTTTTTCTTTTTTTTTTTGAAATTTATATACTTGGCAAGCTGCAATGAAAGTCAGTGTAATAATTCTTGTATTTTTGTTTCTACATATACCATAAGAGGGTGAACGTATATTTCCCATTCCTCTAATAAAGCGAAATGTCAAGCTAACCGGAAACAGGCGGAAAATGCACTTTTCCAAATGAAAACATAAAAACGTCCGTCGAATCATTCGCTCGATCGAGTCAAAAATTCGCTTAGCTACACCGGATCAACCTTACCGTATACAATTCGGTGATTGAATCCGATCTAAAGCCTGTTCTACCACATTTTTAAATCGCTTTAAACCCCTTGTGGTTTCAATTTTACACGCAGAGTTTGTTAAAGCCCAAGTGAAAACCGCGTAAAAAAATGTTAAATTTCTATAGTTTTTCAACACAAATTCGTCGTTTCTTTTCCTTTTTTTTTTAAATTTATTTCTTTCTAAATTTCTAATTGTAAAAACAAATACATTTGCATATAGGTATGTATGATTCTGTCAACTTATCATTCTGCATTGCTGATATCTGCTGTAGTCCTTTGCGCGGACGATGGCAAACGTATAGTAGATACGAGGAGGCACCCTTTTAGCGTTCACCCCCTAAACCGTCAACGCTAATTGATATAAACGTAGTTTGTAATATACATGTCATACCCAAGTCTAACCCCTAGCCACCGCAGCCCCGCGGACTTGTAAGCCTTATACAGCTATTGGCTTTATACGCGTTTCACACATATACATACACGTAGAATCTAGTTATATATATATGTATACTTATATGTGTGCGGTGAGTATAGAGGGTAGCTAGATATATATTAAAAGGTTGGTACTTATAGGCGTGTATACGATACCGTTGACACTAAACTTAGCGGTGAGACTAATATTGGTCCCCAAACCTTCATGTATCTAGGTAATTAACATATCAAAGCCGTGGGAGCTAGACGACTATACCTACCATACGCGAGCTTGCAAGTATAGAAACTTATTTGGTAACGAATTCATTCGGGAGATTTGGTCAGAGATCAAGTGTGCTATGCTAGGATGATCGTTTATACTTATACTATATAGCTATTATACATAACGTAAACCATAAATGACGTAGAGATATAAATTCATTCGTAAATGGGGTCGACGATAATCCTCGATGTAATAAAAAAAATGAAAAAAAACTATTTTTTTAGCGTTTTCGACTATTACAAGGATCTTCGGGGGTACTTATCGAAAATATTCTCTCTTCCGGGAGATCTGTACGTTCATAATTTGAGAAAACTTTTTTGAAAATCGGTCAAAAACGATAAGAAACTTTTACTGAACATTCATATTCATTCATGTACATATAATCATCTTACGATTTACTTCGGGACCGAGTTCTAATTCGAGAATAGAATGAAATTCGTTATTTGGATACTTGTAGTCGATTGGACCTGTTAGGCAAGCCAATTTTGGGTGAGTTCTAATATAAAGTGAAATTTCTGGCTGTATTGGATAAAGGAGGATATACACAGCGGGAGAAAGAGAGAAAGGGTAGACTAGATGGGGATCGGGAATATAAGCAAAAGAGAAAGAGAAAGAGAGAGTAGAAAAAAAAGGGAGGGATCGTAGAAGTCCTGCAGCGGACTATAAACGTATTCATAGTCCCTCGGGGGGATCCGAAATGACGTCATGAAATCAGAGTCAATATGAAAGTTTGCTAGGTAATAAAGATTGATGGGTTTTAATTAAACGCTTAATAAAAACGTTCGCGCGGTCACGGAGCTGTTTAACAAAGACCGGAGTTAGACGGTATATTTTAAAATTGATCGACAACGTCAGCCTTGATGGGACCAAAAACCCACCCCGCAATGGATTTAAGGATCATTTTTTTCAAAGCTATATAAATTTGATGACGAATTTCTCCGGAATCGAAATTCTGCATTGGAGACGTTCGTATTGTTTCTATTGTCAGAAGCCAATATCTGGCTGAAACTCTATAACATCTATGTGTAGGTATAACATCCAAGTCCTGCGGCTAATGTGACTTTTGAAAGGCGTGACTTACGACCTTTTATTTTCCGCCATCTGCCCATTGACAAAAGCAATGGGCGTGAAATATCCGCAGTCTTTTATACAAACGATCTATTTTGCGGCTTCCAAACGCTTAGCAGAAAGGTTAGCGTAACTACTTTGGTCCTTGGTCCTTCGGTCCTTCGTTCTTGTACTAGCCAGGCTTTTGCCTACTAGTATAAAGGACATGTGCGCTGACAAATTTTGTTATATTGCCAAAGGTCCAGGTGAGAAAAGCACCTAGGGGTTGGTAAATGGTAAAAGGTAGTAAAAGGCGACCACCGTCGAAGGAGAATTTGAGGATTTGTCACTTTTCTGATTTATGTTCATCCCGTTGATTCGCTGACCTGCAATTATCGAACTGATCGAAATAAATGAGGTCAGTTTATCAAAATTCTTGATCATTTATTGGCAATCGAGAAATAAAAGGATGTGATTTTTTTAAAACTTAGTTTCATCAAAAGGACGATAATCCGGAATCGCATGCCTCGAAGAATTGTAAGAGATGGTAGCGATCGGTATGACGGAATTCGAAGGACATTCTCTGGGGTATTTGAGCGACATTGGTGCATGACTGTACGGCTGTCCAAATCACAAAGAAATTGTGGCAACGAAAACTGGGCGGACAAAGCTAGGAAAATACAAATATTTTGGGTCTGGGTGGTTTCATGGCTCGTCGCCCTTTTTCAAAGTAATAAACCGTGAAATTCGTCCCTTATTTTCTCCTTTCCTAATACCAAAACTCGGCTAAACTCTTTTATCAAATTAACGCAGGACTTTATCAACGATTATTACGTACAGTTTGATGGATGTGTCAATTTTTAGGGTAATCACAGAGTGTCCTTGAGGAAGATTAAGGATCTCGTTTTACAGCGTAATCAAAAAAGTAGGGGGAAATAAAGGAAATTGAGGGTTGGTGAATCCTTGACCCGGTATTTCGTCGCAGCGTCTATCTATTTTCAGGACGACAGGATCCGGCAGAAAAAGAGTAAAGGTAAAGGGAGCGAGAGAGAGACACAAGGATCTGCTTAACGCGAAGGAAGAATGGCGGCCCTGGTACCGAAGAGAAAATAAGAAAAGCCGTTACGAAGGTCTGCAGGGAAAAACTCATAAGTTTCAATTTAGCAAGGATCAGTGTCTACAGATGAGCTTAGGCTAAAGACGGTCTTATTGATTTTCGCGCATTTGTCTGCCTCATACTAAACCTCGTATGTATACACGACGTGGCCATTGCCGTCGCCAAGTCGTTCATCTTCTTTGAAAAAAAAAAATGTAAAAAAAGTCAAAAAAAGGAAAGGAAAGGGATCAGTTTTATTTACCAATAAAATTGCACTTTTTATGTATCAAATTAGTTCCTTTCTTTCATATGAAATTAAGCTTTCAGAATTCAACCCCTAGGGGTAAAAATTCTTGAAATTCCTCTCTGTATAGACTGCAGGGTTATTTTGGCACAGACTTCTTCTTATATAATCTAAAACCCAAAACTGAAGTTATATACAAATCGGTAATAATGGAAAGCAGAGATAATCAACAATAGTAAAGCTGAATCTCGGTGGCATCGCGGCGTTATTTTAAGGACAACGATCTCGTTATCGTGGGTCTTAGAACTTCTCAAATAAACATAACGATTCACTGTTTATTATTTTGCCAGTGCAAATTGGATCATAGAACTGAATGCATGCCTGGATATATATAGGTGTCTGAATATATCACCCATACATACCTATATCTGTAATCTACAAAATCTCTACTAGTTTTCATGGGATTTGGAATATTTCGTATTACTCAATTTAAAAAAAAATAGAAAATTGTAGATTTTTATCGTTTTTCAGAAAAGTGCATTCATTTTTTTTCTTTTTTAATTCTATTTTCATTTTGCAATCAAACTGGATGAGACTACAATCATTTCCTTACGAAGGAATACGAAATATTCTCATTTCCCTAATCATTCGTAGAAATTTGTTGAATTATTTTTGCCATGGTAGATATTTTCACTAATGCAAAGAAGCTTTGTACAAAAAGATATAGCTTAAGTATATTTGGGCAAGAAATCTTTTGTGAGAGTGATCGATCGATCATTCATTAGACCAGCGTCAATCAATCTGCTATAATTTTCGGATGGATAAATTATAGATCAAAAGTGATGAGTCTTAATTTTTACTTTACGTAACAGCCGATCGTATGTGAGTAGTAAAAAACGATATTGATACCATGTGTGAGAATTATTTGGCCTACGTCGTTAAAATTTCGTCGAAAATTTCTCGCCTGACAATGAGAATATTGAAGCGTTAAATTTCACTCGTACTAATTGAGTGAAGACGGACTAAAACGGCCTTCGAAATTCTGAGAACAGTTTAAAATTAGTAAAAATTTCATAATAATAATAATAATAATTATATGGGGATGAGAAATACACGACAAATAGATATAAACCATAAGGAATTTAATATTTCATTGCGAAATATGAATGAGAAACTGACGATGATCTAAAATTAAACAAATTACAAATGACGCATCCTCTGCATCATGAAGGTTAAACCGTCTGCACGACGTTTATTTTTGGTCGCGTACTTCTCGTTTGTGATTCAATCCCCGCGACGGAGCTTTTATAATAGACTTCTTTTTTTTTTTTTAATCTTCAATCTGCTCCTAGTATGGGACACATTGACGTAAAACTAATCTAAGCAAGCTCGTGTAGTTAAACGGAATAAAAAATGAGAAAAATATCCTATTTTTGTTTTTATCGTTTTCCAAATCCTAAGGGTATGAAAAATTAATTTTTCTTTATTATGTGACGGAGCTTGCAGCGCGGATATAGGTACCTACCTACTCGGTTTACAGAAACTTTTGAATTCCACTGTGTGGGGGTGCCTTGAGCATCTAATTTTGAAATGAGACTGAATCCAATATGAAAACTGGGTCAGCCGGCAAAAAGTAGAATATGTGTTGTAACGAACACTCGCGTAACAATAAGAGTAAACTAGGTATATAACTAGTGATATAATACGCTAGTAGTACCGTATATTTGATTTAAAAAAGAAAAAAAATGTCATTTTGGCAATGAAGAATAAAAAAAAATAAAAAATTTGATATTTAATACAAATGGAATATGATTCATCGAAATTCTTCTTGATGCAATGTAGGGTACTCTAATGGTTGATTAATTTCATCCTATTATAAAGATACATATCAAAGATGTTTATCTCTGCATCGGTTAGAATTGGACGCGCAGTCTATGATGTTATAATATTTAAAATTAGAACGGTTTATTCTTATTTCTATTTATTTTCTGTATATATATATATATATAGTTATAGATAGAAATGTTAAACGGGCAATGTCCCTCGAGATGTTTTGAAGGTCAACTAACTAACAGCAGTGGTAATAGTAGGTGGTGATGCGCTTGGTATAGGATACAGTAGCTATTTAGTTAGACAGATATATGCCATTAGACAAATACGTACCATCGAAGAGTTGAATATTTACAATTAGATCGATCTTGGCAAGCGAGCTTTTCCAAACGAATCTAGAACCGATCATTTCTGGCCTCGGTTTTTTTTATGAGACAAATAATAAGAAAGAAGAGAGCAGATGAATAAAAATAAATAAATAAAATTGGGTAAAAAGAAAAAAAAAAAAATTTCGCACATCTTATATTATTGGAACTGTACCTATAATCGTTCGACCGTGGCCCGAATAATTGAAAATAAAACCAACAGCCGAAAGAAATATTTTATAAAAATATCTCGTTGCAGCATATGTATGCATACATTTATTAAGATCGATTTCGTACGTCTTGTACCAAAAATTACAATAAATAGACCGGTAATTGTTGCATAATATATTTAGACAGGTGTACAATTGGCAAGCAAATAAATTGCCAATTATTACATTATGTAATCGATAGGGCGACTTGTTGGTCGACCTTCTGCGTAGCTAAACTCTTCCCATCTCTTCTCGGTGAGAATTGCAAAATTCGATCCATCTGTCACTTTGGAAAAGAAAAACAAAAAAATTGATAAATTTTATAAATTTTATAAATTTAAAGCCCTGTGTACACCCCTGTCGGTTCCGCCTTTGAAATTGTCAATTTTGCACACGGTAACATTATTTTAGTCGAATGACGTAGTCGGCGCTACAACGTCATAGAAAATGTCGTAAACATAGTACGTATACGTATCTTGCATTGGGGCGTAGCATATTTCGATATATCATACCCACTGTCAACTTTCTTAGCCAAAAATTAAACCCACGAGGTATGCAGAAGTGCAACGTAGAAAGTAAACGATAGAATTTATTTTTTCTTTCAATCATTTCGGCATTCGATTAGCCGAGTAATTATAATGGGAAAATAGATTCCAAAGGAGTTTCTTTTCTTCTATTTTCGTTTCTTTTATTATTGGGGAGCGAAAGGGTTGGATTTGATTCTATGAAACCGTGACGAATTCCAGAGTCGGAGACGTAGAGATGAGGGGTGGCTTTTCGTTTAGGGTAATTTTTGACCAAACTGACAAACGAGAATATATAGGAGAAAATATTTTGGCTAATAATAAGTACAGAAAGGTGGTGAAGTAATAAGATAAAATCCATTGAACGAAGGATTTCGATGTTTTGACCAATCGGAGGGTGCTAGTGGGGGTTGCCATAAATGTCTCGCAAGAATTTTCAAATTTTCCCGTGGTGCGGCAGCACCGAGCAACCTATACTAGTCAAGCTTTTTTCGACGCGAACGCGCAGTGTAAGGTCCAACCCCCGAACCAAACGGTCATCCGAATCCGAATCTATAGGTAAAAGAATAAAATAATTGATCGATAATCTATCGATTGATTTTATCGAGGAATTTAAAACTAAACTATTTGTATTAATATAAAACGCAACTTTTACAACAAAAAGAAACAAAAAAAAGAAACAAAAAAAAACAAATTATGTATACCGCTACTGTGAGTGCACGGACTAACTACCCCCGCCCCCCCCCCCCAGCCGCCCCAAAAAAAAAAAATTTAATTAATAATTCAATATAATTTTCTTGTACGATTTTTCTTAATTTTTTTTTTTTGGTTCGCAATATACACCTGGTGCAGCTGAAAATAATATTTTTAACAAATATTTTTACATCCTTGATTATTGTTATTATTATTATTATATTGGTGGTAGTGGGACAATCATATCAACACATATTTTGTCTGGATGTACATGAGATTACTTCAACTTATAATTAGTATGAAATATACTATTTGTAGCTAACCCGATTGTTAATTTGAATTTTCAGAAATGTTTTCTTTTATATTCTAATAAAGACTAACACATAATTACTTTTGCATGGTTTTGTAACACTCTAACACCTCTGCTCGTCTCCTTTTTCCCGTTTTTCTGTTGTATTTTTGAAAACTAAATATTTTTGAAAGGCGTCTCTTTTTGTTTTCTTTCTTACGTTTTTCGATTAACGCGTGTTTTTGATTTTCTTGCGTTTTATTTGCCTCGTAAATTATCAAGTTTCGTAAGACTCGAACCGAGTAAAAAAAGAGAGAGAGAGAAAAAAAGAATAGAAAAACAAAAATGAAAGAAAAAAAAAAAGAAAATAGTGATATTTGAGAAGAGGAGGATACAAATGTATTAATAAGTTTGTTTTCCGAAGCCGAGAATGCACTCGAAACTATTAGGAATAAATAAGAATGAAAAACGAAAATGAATAATCGAAGTCTGCACAGTTTCAATTATATCTACTCGACTAGCATCGCGATTGACGTTCCATTTGATTAACGTCAAAGTTTATACTATAGTGAAGTTAAATATTAGTCAACATATTAGGTTGTTTATCATAATCAATTTTACATTTATTTAAAGTTATATAACATCGCGTATTTATATATATAAGCTCGCTTAAAAATAGAGCGCCAGCAACTAGCGATTGCTGGCTTACTTTGCCGGACCTACACATACCTATACTACTGTCAGCCGTCAGCCTCGAGAAAGTAGTACAAACTTATTTGCATCGGACTCGTACATATCACATCGTTTAGTCATTCTTTAAAGAAATTTGACTCTTGCTATAAATGATTTTTAAAATTCTATCAGATGTTTATCTTAATGACCGTGAATCATTAGATTCTGACAAATTTCAGTCTTATTCGAATTACGCTGGCTGTACTAAACCCAGTAACCTACTTACGTGTATCGGGGTGAAGAATAATCATCATAATCACGCGATACGTTGTCAGTTGTTAAAAAAATTGTCGATAAATGTTACTAAAACATTTCTAATACCGTTAGATTTTTGAATTCCAATAACAATTAGCCGTTTTAAGCAAAATTCAAATGACGAGTTAAGCTCGAGCCACGTGCATAGCTGGGATTATCGGTGCCAAGAATTTGATAAAATATTATGAATTAGAAAACGTGTACCGGATGAAGAGAAATAGTCTTTTAACCCCGTTTCGGATCCGCTATATACTTAGTATTGTAGTAAAATTGTGAAAGCTCAATAGACGCGGGTCAGACGTACATAATAATATGAAAGTAGACATATACAGGGCGATAACTCGCACGCCCGAGATGTATTTCAGTTTTTGGACCTATGCCCTAGATGTTTCATTTGACCAGGCCATACCTATATTTAGAAGACCGTTAATTCACACCCGCTTAGCTTGCGACTAGCACTCGAACTTTTCAAACCTTCGAAACTTCGTAGATAAGTGATACAGCTTATTATCCAAAGACTTGTGAAAACGCGCTAATTATAGACCACTGAGTAAATGGGTACCTGCGGTTTACTTTTTCAGGCGCAAATAATATTCCCGAAAAATAAATCGCTGGTCAGGTTTTTTCAGGGACGATTTTTGTAAACGGTGGTATAAACCGCCCCGAAGAAGAATAGACTAAGAAAATACATCGTTTATTAGGTCATTATCAGCGAAAGAATAGCGAAGCCCATTTCGCGACTCGGAAATCGGTCAAAGTCAACGGCGTAGAGGATGTCGGGATTGGATGTCCACCTGTTTCGAACTAAAAATGGCCGCGCCCCGGCCAACCTAAAATTAGAAACTCGCGAATCTGGGCCTCTTGCGTCACACGACCGCGAGTTGTGGGCGCCTGGGTGTGTGAAATCATTTATTTGCATCTTCGTTTGCCCCTTTTTTCTTCAACATCCCCACAAGACGCCTCGCTGTCTCAAATTTTTTTCAAAATTTCACAAAATTCTCTAATTCAAATGAGTAATAAAAAATTTGCAAAAAAAATAAAAAAATTGGTTCTATCGCGGAATGGGAAGCCGATCGGTTTCCCGAAAGTATTCGCATCTCTTTCCACAGCGATATTTGCAAATATATGAAATCACACGAGATATCTAGCAAACTACTGAGCGTGTAGAGTAAGGAAATCGCTAAAATTAGAGCCAACGCTATTGCGTAAACAAAAATAAAATGCGACTCGGGTGTCTGGGACGAGGTTCTGGATTGGCCATCCACCCAAACGTCAGGGCCAATTGGAAAAGAGGTTTCATTCGAGTGGGCTCTAGACGTTTTTAAATGATTATCGCGAATATTTCGTACATATATATTTATAGAATCGTTATACCGCTGGCTAAAACGAACGATATACATACATTTTTATATCTATGTGTGTATACACAATGAGATTCAGATTCACGATCTATGCGAATAATTTCAACAAAATATGTTAACAATAATAACGGACAAGAATATATATCCGCTGGGAATAATGGGAAATGGAACACGATTTTTGCACTTGGAATTTTCCACCCCAGTTTCCTAGCGAAACCACATCCGATTATTCCGAAATTGATATCAGTGATGGAGAACAAGTAAACGAAGGGCATGACGCTCTTTGATTTCCAAAGAGCGAAAATGTTACGGGTGTTTTCATATTTATCAAGTACAACGTCAGTAACAACGATTATTCGTTACAGAGCACTCTTTATAAAAATCTGTAAATTTCAGTTTCGCTTTTTCGACATCGAAGAGCGTCATCCCCTTCGTTCACTTGTTCTCCAACGCTGATATCAATTTCGCGATAATCGGATGTGTTTTCGCTGAGAAACTAGGTTTGGAAAATCGTTTATCATTTTCCCTCAAATTAAATCATAAGCATAAGCATTATATCTTCATGGTACTCGCAGATTTTTTACTTAAATTTAAGGGTGAAAAAATGAGCGCAAGAAAATATCGCGATTTTTTGAAATGATATTCTAAGCAATTAACTGCGATGCTGCTGCAAGGTTAGAGAAATATAAACGGGGGATAAATATAACCATCGTTTATGCAATCGTACGTAAACAGGAACAGTGCTTATAGCTTATTAGCTAACTAACTATTAAATATTTAAATAAGAAATGAACTGCTTGTGAGATTTTTTACACAAATAGATATTTTTTTAAACCGATTAGTGATAAGACTTAGATATATTCGGATCACAGGTTTCAAACAGCTAAATCCCCTTTTTCATCTTCTTCTTCGTTTTCGTTATCGCAAGTTCGCGATATTAATTTGCAATTATTTGATAAAAAAAAAAAAATTCTTTTTCAGCGAACGAGTGTGGTTAGCAGATCAGTAGAGCGGCAAAATGGACGCGCGATTCAAAAGCAACTTAGACATGATTGGTCGTAATGAACCCATCACAAAGAAAGCCAAATTTTGGCAAAGCTATGTCCGCGCCCTTAAAGGTGAGTCTCGACGGTGGGTGATAAGAAACCCTTTCAAATCTACGGTCATAATGAATTTCCATCACTCCTTACACCCATCTATACAATTTTCGCGTAATCAAACCGAAACCAAAAAAAAAATGGAAAAAATTTAAAACACAAATGGATAGATTTTCGAAATTCTATAATGTATATTAGGAACCGACGACATGAGGGCTCCCGAACACACCCACAGGCCCCGTAGCATCTACCGCTCCGATTTCCCTGAGCTGCATTCCACCTCGTGGCCATGGGGCAAATCCATCTACGATGACCCCACCCATGCCGGAGATCGCATCAACGTGCCTGGTTACAGGTAAGTTTCCATACATTATTTTATTTTCTGATTTTCTTGTTTTTTTCTTGAAAATTTCAACCGACTTGTAATTATAATTAATTTTTTTCGAATTTTTTTTTCTCTGTTTCTCCTCCTCTTAAGGTACCTTCCCGTTCACCGTGAGATTTACGGTTACTCGCCCAGGCAGCTGTACCCCCATCAGTACAAGCCAATTGAGCGCTACAATGGTACGTACTAAACAGCTAAGAGAGAAATTCGAAAAAAAAATAAGGAAGGAATTTTTTATTTTTTTTTATTTTCGTTTTCGTTTTTTTTTTTCTCAATAACGAAAGAAGAAAATAAAAGAACAAAGATATTCAATTATTTCGAAAGTAAAAACGAAAATGACGAAGGGAAAAGAAAATACGAAAAACAAAAAAAATAAAATAAAATAATATCAAAAAACAAAAATCATATTCGGTCATCGCATATAGTGCCACGCTATAACCACGCTATAAATACCAAAGCAATGATTATCGGGGGAACGTTATAATTATATATACCTATTTATATGTATGTGTATAATGTGGGGTGAAACACCTTGTGAGCCTTCGTTTTGTAAGATCTAATTTGTGTACAAACGGGCGTTTTTACTTAATTTCATAAGATATGATGATTATTGTTGACTGATTTTTAGAAGAAAAAATAAAATAAAAATAATAATAATAATCGGTAGATAATTTTGGCTCGTTTGTTATTCGAGTCGTGAAATTGTCGAGTTTGCAAAAAGTAGAAAAGTAAAAAAGGAATAAAAATAAGAAAGTATAAGTAATGATAACAGAAAAGTGGAAAAAGTAAAAACGCAACCGTAGATAAGATCTGGTAACACCCTCAAATCATACCTACACTCAAAAACCAAAAAACAACAACAAACTATGTCTTCGATAACATTATCCACACGAATGATTAATAAAAACGGTTTACATATACCAATATACATCTAGATCGTATACCACTTGTTAGTAATGCAATAATACCTATATTTGTTATAATAATAATAATAATAATAATGCATATTATTAATCAGACATCATATCATAATTATGATAAACTAATATTACTATCTTTGTATCTAAGTTATTATATTTAAATACAATATACAAATTTTAAGTACTGATACATGAAAAAACAAAAAAAAAAAATCTAACGTATCTTCCATCCATATATACAAAAAACCAAGAAGACGAAAAAAAAATTGAACACCAAAAATACTGAAAACTACACTATAGCAAAAACTTTAAGTTACACTTGTATAATATGCAATTATATATGTTTCAATTTTCGTATTATCTAAAATTATTGAAAAGAATTTTTTTTATCAAAATTTATCTATGATTTATATAGAGATAATTATAAAACCGGAACTTCGAAACGGTATAAATATACTTATATAATAATAGGTATACGAACGAAACAACAAAAACCAAAATGAAAAAAACAGAAAGAAGAAGAAAAAAAAAAATCATAATGGATAACAATTAAGACAGAGAAGCATTAAGAATATAATGAAAAATAAAACGTAAATTTCGCATAAATTGCCTAGTATTTTCATATACTTATCGTATATTTCATACCTTATATATATATTTACTTTATAGTATTAAATTTATTAATGTTAATGAAAGAAGGAAAGAAAGAAAAAAAAAAAACGAGAAAAAAAAGCAGATAACATCGCGATTTTTGATCACATCCGCGGTTTTTGAATAAAACGAGATATCTCAGTATATCTATGGATACATATTTTTCAGACATACGAATTGAAGTTTTTTTTTTTTATTCTTGTTTTGAAAACATCATAATTACGAAACAACGAAATCATCCATATATGTGCAGAAAACAGTGAAATTAACTAATTTTTTGTTGATCGTGAAATCTGTCGTACTCGTCCCATCGTCAACCCCCGTTGTATGTATATACCGTCAAACATTTTTACCCTGAAGTAGAAAAATTTCTTTCAATCTGCATGCTTCTGGTTCTGATTTTTTTCAGGATTATTGCCAAGCAAATGGTTATTTTTGAAAAATTTCATCGAATTGAGCGATCTGAAACGTAAACAGATCGCGCGAAAGTGGGAAGTTAAAGAAAAAAATCTTAACAACATGATAGTGAGCCAGAAATATTTTAGAAAGTCACGTTTCACCATCAGTTCCTATACTAAATCTTCGAAATAATTATACGATTGGGTATCCCAAATTAGATACTATTCCTAATCAATCAGAGTAGAATAGCAAAAAAGAAAAAAAAATGGTTCGCCCAGTCAAAAAGCTTAGTATATATAAAATTTTGAAATCTGAAATAATTTTTTTTTTTTTTTTTCAAAAAGCTGAACAAAAAAATACCGAAATACCTTCGGTACAGATATTTTGACAAATCATCAGACAAAACAGTTATTACAAAATTTTTTGCAGGTTTATAATATCATAATCTGTACTACTTCGTGACTATGCGTGATAATAATTTTTTTTTTCACCCTGGGTATACCTAAATCTGTATATAGTTTTAACAAATTTACGTAAACTTTTATCTGTAATGGGATACCACCTGTTCTCTGTGTCTCTACTATGATATACCTCAACTATATGATTTTTTATTCAACGATCGAAGATTTAACGCGAGAAAAAAAAATACAATGCCGAGTGGATTTGGATTGAAAAAAAAAAGACTATTTTCAATCCAAACGATAAAATATGAAGAAAATTCTGACTATACCTAGTCTACCGAAAAAAAGAAATAGACGAAAAAAAAAAACCAAAAACAATACCATTCAAGATGGCCGCCAAACTTGAAAAAGCTGGAAATTTTAATAAAGCTTCGTGTTCTAATTCTGTTTCCGTTTTTTTTTTGTTGCCCGATGGATGTATAGATTTTTTCTTTTCTTTGATAACCGATTATTCACGTGATTCGTGAATTTTCAGAAAAAGAAAAAACGAAAAAGTTTAATACACTCGGCACGAAAATTTACGGAAACATTTAATACATACGCTCTAATAAATAATATGCACGGAAACGGAAGTGTTACTAACAAAAAACAGAAAAAAAAAAAAGAAAAAAAACCAATTTATATATAAAAAGTGCAAAATTAATTTCAATTAATTCAACCACGATCCAAAAATTTCTGTCTTTTTCAGGATATGGCATGTTTTCTTTAATACCTCCCTATATATATATAGCTTAAGCTATCCACGAAAACCAAAATATGTAATTTTTGTTTCTAACACCCTGCGAGAGAATGAGAATGCAGATATATACGATTAACAGCAATCGAATTTAGTCGACATTATTTATTACACGGATATTATACGAACAATGATATTCTAGTATGATATGCAGGTTTCAAGATGAATCAATATCTAATCTTGATAATCGCCGGTTATAAACTTCAATACAGATTTTGGAATTTTCTTTTACACCAAAGACACGATAATGAAACAAAAATTATATTTGGTACAGCATATAATGTATGGCAAAAAAAAAAAAAAAATAATCCTTTAGTATTTTGGGCCAAAAATGACCGTAGAGATTTTGAATCATTTTTTTTTTGTTCTCTTTAATTTCATCGATCTTTTTCAATGTCACTATTATGACGCCTTGAGAATAGAAAATAGAGAAAAAAAAGAATCAATTTTTTTTTTCTTCATCCCGAGCCCACGGGATGATATGAAGATTTTTGACACGGACTTTATCTAAGGTTAGTATCTATGCTTTTTAATTTTTAAAGTGACTCGCTTCATCAAAACAGACACGCTTTATTCATATAACAATTTGACAAATAATTATTTTTTATTCTCATCTTAAATAAAAAATAAATAATAATAAAAATAGATGAACAGCATACCTACATCAAACGGGATAAAGGCCCCTCTGATTCCCCATAAGATTTTTTAGAAGAGATAAAAAGAAAAAAAGCGATTGAAATCCTTCATTCTAATTTTTATGAGAAAATAATTCTATGTAAAAATATAAAATTGAAAATTATAATCCGAAAGAACTTTATTATCTCTTGTAAAAAAATCTCTTCGTATCCTTCGCTTTGCGGCTCTTCATACGTTTAAAAAAAAAAATAATAATAAAAAAGCACGAGGAATGTTGCATGTTGTATATAAATAAAAATAAATTAAAATTAAAATTAAAATCAAAAAAAGAAAAATCCTCTTTAAACGCAGTTCAAATACTAAAATACTAAAAGAGCGGATTTATTTTGGCAATTATTAGCAATTTTCGAAAATCAGACAAAAAATTGAAAAAGAAAAAAAAAAGGAAAAACCATCACTTCATAGCAGGTTGTGTGCCAAATCGCCATACGTCGATGTAAAGAAGTAAAAAAAAAAAGAAGAAATATAAGAAATCATCAGTTTCTTTGAATACGTATAGTAGCTATAGCTGTGTTGAAATGTGATTTTCTGTTCTTTTAGAAACATATGTAATGTATGTATATTATCTCATGAAAAGTGTTGAATATAAAATACGATCATCTCGTTGATAAAACACGAATAAAACGTATGAAAAAAAAAAAAATAGCGAAACGTTTTCTTCGTGAAAATCAAACGAATCATAAAAATTAAAACTACCCTCAGAGGCAGCGAGAGGATTTAATTATTATTTTGTAATTATTTACGATCGACTTGATGCGGTTTTTTACATTTATATAATTAGTATAGATATTAGATATGGGTTGCCTCTCAGGGAATACGATCGCATATTTAAATAATTATATTATAATGAAATTGTAATGTAGATGAGAAAAGAGCACGTGAATGAATGGACATCAATGTTTTAAATAATCTCTCTTATTATTTCATTTTTAAAAATAGCGAAAAACTTCGATGCTGATAGAGCTTGGAACGATCATCTCGACCGTCTCGGCGATATCGATAGAATGTATCCTTCCTCATCTCCGCTATTGAATCGACACAGAAACCGAGCCGGAACTCCCCTATCGACGAAGCCAGTTTTCGACATCCACGGTAATGAATTAGTTTCAATGACATTTTTTTCTTTACACTCTAGGAGATCAAAAATACATCGAGGAATGATGAATAATTGAAAACGAAGTCAAATAAGTCGAAGAATCCCATTTTTAAAGATTCCTATTCTTTTTTAATACGATTTTTCTCTAGGGGCTGCAGGGTAGAAATTCCGTAATTACAAATTCTCGGACGGTGAAATCTCCGAATTTGAATAACGTCGACTCACAGTTTTCAGAAAGGGTATATTACCCCAAGAATCTAAAAAATTCAAGAATTTAAAAAACTTATAACATCCGAAAGGCCAAAACCCCGAAACTTGAAATTTACGCATGTATCAATTCAGTAAAAAAATCATAAATTTCACATAAGTATATAAATATTTATTTTCTCGAACAGGAGGTTTGCTGGATGATTTGAAGTCCCTAATCTCGTTCCCTGCATCATCTCACCTGCGCAAGAAGCCGGTGTGGGATATGTTGGAGCCAATACCATCGGCACCGATTAGCGCGTTCTCGAGGGACCCATGGTGGTACCCAAGCTACGCACCTTACATCCCGAACTACGCGCAATACAGGACTCCCTTTTATCTGAGAGACAGTTACCTGAGCCCTGTGAAACGTCGTTATTTGTGGAGCAGACATCCCCTCAGGCCTTTGGGTAGGAAAATTTAAATTTAAAAATACACAGTAAAAATTTATTTAATAATATGAAATTGAAAATACTTTTTACTTTATTTAGAATCAGGATCATATACTTACTATATCATCGGATTAATTCACGGATTATATTATTAACACACGTGGCAATCAAAGAAACGTATAGAATTTATTTATATATTAACACCTGCAATACTTAGACTAGACACGTTAAACATTCCCGACGCCGATGCCACGCGTCACTATAAACGCTTGTGCTATGCGAGACTAGGAACGCGTTCCTTTGAACTGTCTTAGCCGGCACCTAAAGGTGAACCCCTTTAGAGATATACACGCACAATGTACATTATACTGGGATGCAGAATGTAAACATTGCCGCACCTTAAATAGTACAAATTTTTGACGATTTTTATCGTTTTTTTTCTTTCTTTAATTTTTTATTTCTCTTATTCGAGAGATTGAATTGTAAAATTTGGAACTACAAACGAGAAAAAAGGAAGAAGAAGGACGTCTTTGCCAGAATTTAATTTTTTTGATAAAATAGTGCGCGTCTAGGATCGTAATTTCTTTCTTTTTTTTTTTTTTTTTTAAGTAATGGTAATTTTTAATCCATTTATTTGCAGAATTGTTGGAGGACCTTTATGTTGCCAGTTTGATTTTGTGAACGAAGTGAGCAAACAATATTTTTTTTCGTTCCACGCGAAGTAATGTAGTTTTTTTTTTTTTTGATAATTCCTTGTTGTAGTTTTGCTGCAGAATTTTGTCTCTCCTTTTTTTATTTTAAGTATAATATACGATTTTTATATCTAGTTGTAGATCTAATTTACATTCACACACCTTGTAGCTTGGAAGTGTTTTATTTTCGTAGAACGAGTATAAAATTATAGGGATTTAATTATTGAGAGAAAACAAAAAATTAAAAAAAATACCACAATTATATAGTGGCCGTAGAAGAATAATATATATATTTATAGAGCGATTCTGTGGAAAATCAGGCGCCTAGAAGGTAGGCTAACGAGAAACGCCTACCTTTCAGGCGTACGATTTTCCACAAAATCGCTCTGTACATATACACCTGCTGAATAATGATTAAATTCTAACGCACGGATTAGAATTTTGATTAAAATAATTTAGGTATATGCTACATGTAGGTACATTGGAATGTATTATTTCAGACTATTCATGCCCGGAATTTTCCTATTATACAAAGCCCAGTCCACGAGTTCTTTTTACGACACCATGGTACAACCATTGGTAAATGATAACGTGAGGTCAGAAAAACTATATGCTTATGGAGAACGCTTGTCAATAATCATTAAAAGTTTATTTAATTCAAAGAAAAAAAGGGAAAAAACAGAAACAAAAAAAAAAAAACCAAAAAAAATGTAAGAGTGAATAAGACCCCTGTTTTCCTGTATCTTGCGTACCTGTTATACCTTATTTTTGATAAGAAAAAAAAGAAGGCGTTCAATTTTACAAATTATATCCATTTTACGATATTTTTGTACCCTGATTAAAAAAAAAAAAAAAAATGAGAATGTTCTATAACGTATATTATACATACATAATTCCAGCTTGCACAGCTTTCCGAATTGACAATTGACTAATAAATATTACCGGAAAGGAATGCGCCCCCGAATGATAAATTAATAATATTGCGAATTGAAGTGAGCTAAAAAATGAATATCCCATATATGTATATGTTGGAATTGCGGCCCGAATGCAGTTATTTTTCTCCGAATGATATTAATGATTAAATCACGTTCCAAAAGCCCCATAAACAATAAAAAAAAATCGTTTGTTAATTCATATATAATATGTAATAATATAATTTGGTAAACTGTTCTAATAATGTTTATAATTTACAGCTCACGTATTCTAGGGACTCTTCTTCACCACCCATGAAAGAAACGCGTGAAAACAACGAAAATATAAATTAAAATGAAAAGATGAAAAAAGAAAAGAAAGGAAAAACGAAATAAAAACCAACAATCAACACGTTATCATCATCTACTCAAAATTTGATCTTCAAAGTCTGACTCGCTCCCCGGAATTTTATTTATTAATTAACATTTTCGTTTACCTCAGAATTATAATGATTATAATTTCATCAATATTATCAATAAATCAATATATTTAATAAATGTCAAATAAGTATGTATTGTCATTTTTATTCAACCCTGAAAAAAAGGAAAAACAAACTCGGCAAAAATTGTACACTAGAGTGCTTCTCGAAAGGGTGATTGTTTACATTTCCACGCTCCACCTATCTCAATCGGTTTCAAATACAGAAAAAAAAAGACTCCCCTAAAACTTTAGCTCCCAATTTTAACGGGAACACGTGCCACAGAATTACCTCGTTTTTTTTTGTGAATAAAATTGTTTTTTATTTTATTTTTTTGACTTCGTATTCACTCGAAATAATTTCAATATCATCCTTGGGAGGACGATGTATTCTACTGTAGTCGTAAAAAATAAAATAAGAAATATATGACAAAGATCAAGAACTCATCAATATTTACAACAATATGCATGTTTATTATTTGAAAGTTTTACATCTTGAGATGCTATACAGCCCTGTTGCAATTCACCGTTTTAATATACATATATAATATATATATATATATATATATATATAATGATTTGAGAATTAATTTTTTATTCAATTTTTTTCATTTATCAATTAAAATTCATCAAAATTATTTCACTCTCTATTTTTTCTTCAATATAATTATGGAAAAAGTACGGATTAATCAACGATATTATAATTATAATTATAATTATAATAAATAAATTGCAACAGAAAAAACCGTTTACAAATAATAATAATAATCATATAATATATATATATATATATATATAATATATATTTTTTTTTTATATATATCATACCTTGAGGAAAAACATTTCAACCGTTTATTTAAGGGGGGAGCGTTGTGGGAAGGAGCGGGGGTGTAAGGGGTATATTTACCTATTTAGGTGATTTAAAGATATGCTAAGAATAAAAAGATAAAGTAAGAAGTAAACCCCTATAAAGGAAATATATATAGGTATATAGGTACTACGACGAGAGTTGATTGAAATTAAAATAAATACACGTTATTTAATTCTTCATTAATCGAAATTAAATTCTCTTCATTTCTATTTATACGTTCGTCCTAATAGATTTCTTCCAGTTTTCTTTCAAATACACACACAAATACAATAATACGAGAAAAAGTAAGGTACCTTAACTTTGTACAATAGCTGAGGGAGTGCCCCTTATAAGATTTATTATATTTTTATTCACCGGTGAAACGAATAATCATCGTCATCATCATCATTTTTATCTTCATAATCATAATCATAATAATCAACCAGCGAGTAGTTTATATTTACTTTACTAACATTTTAATATCCCCTTAAAATACACGTCGAATAAAGGCGTATTAATATAATATAATATAATATAATATAATATATATATATATATATAGAAGCATCGTCTTAGTATCATTAAAATACTGTGTTTTTTTTTTGTTTTGTTTTTTCCCTTATTTATTTATATATTTTTCAATTCTATTTATCATTATTTTGTTGTTTTAAATGCATAATAAATCATGTGTAACTAGAAAATTTGTCATATCAAAACAAAAGAAAAAAAATACAAAAACCAACAAAAATCCAATTTTTTTTTCTTGTTGTTTGTAACATTGTGTCCTCTTTATACAGCTACTTTTTAAGCTATTACATGGAATCATTATCTTGGCCTTGGTCCGTAGTTATAGGATACAATGCTACAACTTGAAATAATGAGGAGTTTAAGGCCCATCCCTTGTAGCCTACCTCCTTTTGCTCGAAAAAGGACAAATTTCGATTATTATCCGAGCCCAGGAGTCGGAAACGCGAAAACAAAATGCACAGTGCCAATTCAAATTCAATTCCGAACAGATACGTGGAAAAACATGTTCGTTTCGTGCGAAAATACAGTATAAAAACCATTTGTATACTCTATTTCAGCACGGAACGAACATGTTTTTTCGATGTATATGTTCGGAATTAAATTTGGACTCGGATAATAATCGAAATGTGTCCTTTTTCGAACAAAAGAAGGTAGGCGACTAGGGATGGGCCGCAACTATAGTGGCTAATGATTCTCCGATTAATAATTTATACAAGTATTATGGTATGGCGTGTGTCTCCTTAATATGCTGAATATCAACAATAAAATTAGGCGCAATAACTATCTGGCGTTTTAATGATATAATAATAATAATATAATAACAATAAATAGTTTAAATGAATATTGAAATGCTTGTTAAACGCAAATAAGATCAATCTATTATTATTTTAATAGATAATTATTAGTATAAAGAACCAAGAATCAGAAATGATATAATAATTATGAATGATAACGTTCGAATTTGAATTTTATCTAATAAGTCGGTGACTGATAAATACTATTTCTCTATTTCTAACTCTTAGTGCTCTCATTATACTAAATCAGGTTCTAGTAGGTAATTAAACTGTAATATTACTATTAGGTAATAATAATCGCGATAAATTCATTTCTAAAGGAACAAAATATTAGATATTCTCGGATTAATATTTATACAACAAAAAGCATATCCTGATAACTACTAAATATTAATTTTTGTTGTTTCTTTCTTTTACTTTTTTTTTTCTCTCGAAATAGGTAATGATAAGGAAGAGGTCGTCGTTTCTTATATTTAAACTATTCAAAGTTTCAATTATGAGTTTAGTACTGTACTGTAGTAACACGTTCCACTGCTGAAACATATAGAAAAATAAAATCAAGTACAATATACGTCTACGCATCCCAGTCAACTCTTTAAACAAATCAATTTATACCTAGAGTAGCAACTAGTATTTCCTAAATCATCAATTTCATTTAAATATATAATTTATAGATAGGTGAAAAAAAGTTGACTGAAAACGTCTTACGCAGCTTTGTAATAATAATATAGTAGGTATTAATCATTATCACGCATCAACACTTTCCCTCCTAATCCCATACTTTATATTATATATAGTATTTATCAATATTATCGTCTATACTTGTCACGTATTTCAAATAATAATAATAATAATTTCATAAATATAGTAATATATATATTATCATTAATATTTATAATCGTAGAGACTAGTTTTTTTTTTTTTTCCTACTTCCTCCAAATGTGTATGTCACTGAACCCTCGCGTCCTTTCCTGCATTTATTTTTCAATAAATGTGTTATTAAAACGCAAATTATGAGGAAAAATTTCTTTTTCTGTTTTTCTTTTCTTTCTATTCATTTATTACAGTTAGTATAAGAAATCACGATGGAGGGTACGTATCCGATTTCGAAATATTCAATAAATTTCCTCTCTTCTTCCTTTTTCATAAATAATCATCTTACCTAGAACGACAGTGTTTGCTGCTACGCGGGATCAGCAGAAGGCGGTCATTTCTTTTTCGTCGGATTCCTCTGCGGCGTTGATGGTCTACCACCTTGTACAGTCATACCACTGTATTGGTATTTAGCTTTCTTTTCAGACGGTTTCAATATCTGTAAATAATAAAACTGAATAAAGCATTTATTACGAAAAAGGAATCAAGTGATACTCATCAGTGAACAGATAAATTGAAGAAAGTTGAATACCATTAAGTTATTTCATTCTACAGTTTCTATATGGAATACACTTTCACTGAATTATCATTTTCTCAGTATCAGAGAGTATGAAGAAATTCCGAAAATTGTATGAAAAACTTTGTTTAATCGGGATGAATTTTATTTATCACCTGAAAACTGCACATCAGAGTTTCATCGACGCTCATCATTCCTCCAGCGTTGTCAAATTCCCCGCAATAATTAGGGGCTGAAAATAGTGTGACGAGTTGTCTTTTGGCAAAGAATTCATAGCCGTCTTCTACGACCTGATGAGCTCTGCATATTAAATCCATGTCGTGACGACTGAGAAATTTGGAAACAACGTCAGGTCCAAAAGTAAACGATACACCTCTGTCGTTCTCACCCCATCCCTGTGGAATTTAGAGAATATAAAGAAAAATACGTTCCAAAGATGCAAAAGTAAATCTAGATTGTAAATTTATTTACAAAGTAACACGTAGGCTGCTGCAGACTATTTCTTTCACTTATCTGATAAAATCTTTGATTGCCTAACGGTATAAAGATAAGTATACATAATATAATGATCAAATTTTGTGTGTCTAAGAGCAGAGGCTTTTCTTCAGCCTTTAATGTGAAATTCTGAATTACTCATTCAGAATATTACCAAAAATTCGTAGATAATGATAATTCTTCACTTTCTTTTATCTATTTATGGTAAAACGAGTCTGTTTCTTTTAACCAAGAGTTCATATTACCTGAACATCTTTGTCAGGGTCGGACCAAAGGAGATCACAGAGAAGTCCTGTATCCGGGACGTCTGTTGGGCGCATAATTCTTCTGATTTGTTCCATTCCCTGAAAATGTCAAGAATTTGATTAGTGCATTGGGATTATTGAGTTTTGCTAATGCTAGGCTTTGATTTTTGAAGCTTTTTTGTAATTCTTTGTGAATCATGTAGTCCGATGATTACCTGAAGGTCTGGACTTAGTCCTCCGTGGCAACAGAATATCTTTTCATCTATAATAGCAGCGATAGGTAAGCAGTTGAAACAGTCGGTAAAAGTTTTCCACAGTTTGATGTTATATCTGCGTTTACATTCGTCGTAAAATCCATATATCCTGTTTATGCTAGCGCACTCATGGTTTCCTCTTAATAGAAAGAAATTTTCAGGGTATTTTATCTTGTACGCAAGTAGGAGACATATCGTTTCCAGAGACTGTTTTCCTCTGTCGACGTAGTCACCTAGAAATAGATAGTTTGCTTCCGGAGGAAAACCTCCGTACTCAAAAAGCCGTAGCAGATCTGTGTACTGGCCGTGTATATCCCCGCATATTTTAAGCGGAGCTTCAAGTTCCAGTAAAATTGGTTGCTGAAGGAATATCTCGCGCGATTTCAAGCAGAGGCCTCGAACTTCTGCTTCCGTCATCACCACGGACTTCCCAGGTCTGCATCCTCTCACTGTGTCCAAAAGGTTTTTTGTTTTTTGTTTTTTTTCTATTTTTTGTGTTCAAGTTTTATTTATTTTTTACTAGACAAACAGATTCGAATAGATTTCACATTCTGATTTGAGGAGAAATTCAAGAATTTAGTGCCTTGCTCTACGTTTCTTTGTACAATTATTATATATTTTTGTCTGACATTGTTAATCAATATAATATTGATAAAGGAAATTCTACGCTATAGGGTAATCATATTCTTTGAATCTGCTAGCTAGTAGTCTAGTCGCTACGATATCTACTTTATTTATAACTAAATAAACTCCGTTATTAATAAAATGATGATAAAAGATTAAACTCCGAAATTATGTGACTTAGTGCCAACAGAAAAAGCTTTTAAAACTACTTCAAGGACAAGAGATTCTGGAACGGTGTCCAAGCCTCTTTTAGTAACCAGATATTTCAGTATACTTTGAGACAGAAGATTCTATTCAGAACTATTATTTCATTCAATAACCGTCGTGATCATAGATATTGATATTTAATTAATAAAATGTGAAAAATTCGAGTAGAAATAGATTATATAAATATATACAATATGTATATATGTACAATATATATATAATTATAGTATGATGTCAGCAAAATCCACCAGATGTTCTCCAGCTCAGCGGTGTTAATTTCTTATTTATAGACGACTTTGAAAAGCGCTTTGCAGTAACGGTTGAATAACTTTTCATCATTATTATTTGGTGATAAAATGCATAGGTAGTGTTTAGCGAACTAGGCGCATCACCGAACTAAGAAATATACTTTGTATACATATATATATCTCATCCATTCAAGCATAGTAATAATATGAGTATAGTAAATTGATTATGAAAGGGTGTTTAGTTTAAGTAATAGAGGAAATATTTGTCTTTAGTTATTATCTCATGCTAACATACATTTCAAGCATAAAATAAAAGGAATAGAGTGTTACAGTATATAATATTGAGCTTAAAACAGAAAATAATAGACATCAGGTCCTATTGATATTTGATATGTAACTTATTGTGCCTTGGTGACAAATTGAATTTAAAGCCTAGTCTAATCTGAGTGAACGAGAAGCCACGTGGACTTTGTTAGCCGAGGATATAAATCTATATTGAGTAAATCTTGTAAGGTAAATATTTGGGGGGGGGTGGTTTGGTGTCGATCTAGTGGAATATAAATACAATTAAATAGGTGAGATATAGGTACAGTTTTTATTATTATTATAATACAGAAAAAATGTTGGTGAATTAGAATATCGACAATAAAGATAATATTTGAAGTGCTGATTATTTTTTTGGCAATAGAATAAAACGAAAAAGTGTAACGGCTGTTGATATTTAAAGAAAGAAAAAACAAATGGAAAAAAAAAAAAACAACGTGGATGCATTTTGAGGGCTGAAATATTAAGGTGAGTGAAAAATATTTAAAAAAATGAATATGTTTAATGTATTATATAAAAAAAAAAAGGTTTTGCATACCGACAAAGTCTGGGGTAAAAATGTCTTTTAGCTTAGCCTTTTTTTGAACCTGTTCTTTCTGAGTTTGATATACTTTACCGCAAAGATCCCCAAAACGTAGCATGATAGAAAAAACAAAGAGAAAGAATTTTTACGAGAAAAATAAATGAAAAATCAATATTTCAAGAAGAGTAGTATGTAGTTCTACTTAAACAACAATAGTACGTAGTAAGTAAGTAAGTAAGTAAGTAAGATACATACATACATACATACATACAGAAGTGTTAAATACAATAACAATCAAATTTTTGGAGATATTTATTTATCAAGTGTTTTCTCATTCTTCATTTCTTTTCTTTTCTTATCTTTTCTTATTGTTGTCTATTCGTAGGATAATAAACATTTGGCAACGATAACTAATAGGACGTAACATTTAGAGATAAGATAGTTATATTATTAATAAACATAGGAAATTAAGACCTAAGAGAAGAAAAAAAGTATAAAAAAAAAATAGAAAAAAAAAGGTAAAGTAAAAAGAACGATTCTTCATTGGCAGCAGAAAACACACTAGACAGCACGAAAAAATTATTGGTACGCGTTATTGTAACATTAAATATATATCACGGGAAATACGAGGCTCGTCGTATTATGAGTATAGGGCTACGATTATAAATAATAGTTTATAAATAGCGACAACATTGTTATATTATACTTTCACGTACCTTCAAGCAATCTTTGTATAAGATTGTCGATATCCAAGTCTGCATCCGCCATTTTTTCTGCACTACTCTCGGAACTCGCAACTCGGAACAAGTCGCTCTATGTATACACATACGTAGATATTTTTTTACCCCACTTGTATTTCCTTCACGGTTCCATAGCTCTTATTTACGTCATGATAAGCTCCCAGATGGCGTCACCTGTTATATCATTGTTACTCTTTGTTGACGGACTTAAATTCAGGAAATCAACATCAACGCTACTCAACACTAGGTGGTAGAATCAAACATTAAAGAAGATACGCTAGGATCGCTACATCTCGTTATATGAAATATATTTGTATCAACGGAAACAAATATTGAATTAATAAATGTACCAAAAATGGTAGAATACTATTTTTGCATTTTAATTACATATTTTATTTAAATATAGCATTATTCGTAACTAAATATCGTCAGATGACAAACATGTGTCGCCTCTAGTGGATTTTCTAAAAACTATGTTCATGCCTTCTCTTCCCGACTCGTCACTCTTCACTCTCGTCTCTTCTCGGGTATGTAATGTAGATTTTTTTTAGGTTGTGTGTGTCATCGGTGAGTTAAGCATCGTGTATTCGTGTATCGTAGCATCGTCGTTGATTCGAAAAAGCATTTAGATCTATTTTTGTTTATGCTTGTTGCTAAATACCGGCTGAAATAACATGTCGGACTCATCGGAAGAAGACGAAATTGAAAGTTCTTGGACACTTTATGGTGACAGAAATGATTGGAAGGACGTCACCCCGATACCACAGGATGATGGGCCTTTCCCTATCGTCGCGATTGCCTATTCCGATAAATGTAAAACATTTGAAATCCGTTTATCAATTCATTTATTTATTTCCCAACAGATAAACAGCTCATAATCTTATCATATCAATTTTTTTAAATTACACATGAATCCATTGTTCAACATCTTGCGCGACTATAACCCCAATTCTGTTTATTTCAAGGGCCGGTGTACGCCCGAATTTTTTTCACTCAAATCCACTTTTATCAACAATTCGCTAATTTTCTGAATTAAGGCAAGGGTACACCCGTAGATTCAGGTAGTTGATGTAAACGTCATGCTGAAGCAATGATTCATTTTTCTCTTTTACCTTTTTACATCGAATGAAACGCCAAAAACCGCAGATCCGGAAATTTTATTTTTGGATGATTTTCAGCTTTTGAATTTCGAAATAATGAACGTTTCGCAAAATCTGTACCCTCATTTCTCTAAAATATCATTTGAAGATAGGATATAAAGCTACAATTTTTTTTGACATTATGGCCACACCAAATACTTGCTTTTCTTTTATTTTGTTCCCAAATTTTGAATTTTTTAAACCCATTTTCCCAAATACTCTGACTCTTATATTTTCATAAAACAAAAATCAATGGTGATTGTTCATACCCGATGTACCTAATGTCTGTAATAATGAATTTCCTCCAGTCAAAGACGCTTACGATTACTTCAGAGCTATACTTAAATTGGGAGAAAAGTCTGAGCGAGCATTAGGCCTGACTGAAGATTGCATAACGTTAAATCCTGCCAATTACACAGTATGGCAATACAGGAGAGAGATATTAAAAGCATTAGATAAAGATCTTTGGGAAGAGATGAAGTACATAGAAACAATGACCCGTAATAATCCCAAGAATTATCAAGTATGGCATCACAGAAGAGTCATTGTTGAATGGCTACAAGATCCTAGCGTTGATTTACCTGTTACAAAAACTATACTAAAAAAAGATGCTAAGAATTATCACGCCTGGCAACACAGACAATGGCTTATTAAGACTTTTGAGCAAGTATTTTTCACATAATTAACAATACCTTTTTTTCTCTTTAGGGGATACATGGGCACACCTTAGAAATAAAAGTTTTTTTTTTTTTTCAAATCACTCCAACCGAAGCTCATGGAATCCCAAATAATTCTCAGAGTTAATATTTGACTAAAGACTCTAAAGAGAAACAAAACTGCAAAATTATATCCCAATTATTTACATCATTGGGTAATAATTCGGTATTTTTGCTTCACAGTTTGTTTGACGGAGAGCTTGAGTATGTTGAGCAGCTCCTAGATGCGGATGTGAGGAATAACTCTGCTTGGAATCAGCGCTACTTCGTATTGAGTAACACGACTAAGTTTGAGCAAGAAGTTGTTGAGAGAGAGGTCGATTTTGCACTAAAAAAAATCGAATTAGTCAAAGGAAATGAAAGCGCTTGGAATTATCTTAGAGGGTTGGCATTAAATTGTATAATCTTTGATGTTTGAAGGAACATTCTTGCCCCTTTCTTCAGAACCTTTATTTCTATCTCCCTTTTTCTTCTGCTTAGGATCTTGCAGCACGATGCCGAAGGCGGACTGGGAAGAAATAAGAGAGTCCTTGAGAGTTGCGAAGCATTGTATGCCGAGGGAATAAGAACTGTTCATTTATTAGCATGTATGATTGATATTTGTCAGGAAAGATACGGTGACAATGAGCAACAAGAATCATCGTTCAGTATTCAACGTGCCTTGGCGGTAAAAAAAAACTCTTCATCATGTTTAATTGATTTTAATTCCATATAGAAGCTGAAATACAGAAACAGCAATTAGTCAACTTTAAAATATGTTGGAGATAATCGTGAGAATCGATTTTCTAATGCCTGTCAATACTTTCTTCTCTTTTCTTTCAGTTGTGTAAAGAACTGGCCGAGGAACATGATGTAATAAGAAAAAGATACTGGGAATACATGAGCCAACAACTGCACAAAATGTTGAATAGCAAGTCGTAACACTGGCGCAGTGTATCAATGTGAAATTTATCTTCAAACCAGGATCTTATATGTCCTGGTGCTCATTTGAACTAAGATTAATTAATCAATTAATTATTCACAGCGTTACACCGATGATTCATACACTCGTTACTAAAGACTTTAGACTTTGATATAATACCTATATTAGCAATGTAACTTGTAAGGTATTGACGAGTTTCAATACTTTATTAGTTACGATTCAGTGCGTTTTGTATTTGCTAATTTTTACTACATTTGACTAATGGATTCCTATACCCTGATTTAGGAACTAGATAATCGATTTAGCGTTGTAATATTCAGTTTTAGAGATCGTTTAGACTTTTAGTTTATTATCTTCTGAAATATTTACTTAATTAATTACCTAAATCTAAATGTACAGAAATAAATAAGATATTTAATCAAGTTTATGGCGAATTTTTATTGAACCGCCTTTTTACTACAAATAATTATGATTCCGTATTGAGGCAAAGAATTGAATGTCTTACCCCAAATCCTGAATTTCATCCGCAATCCTTATTTTTTTAAAATTCATTCCCTACTGGCGCGACTTTTGGATTCTTTCAGTCGAATCTTTGAAAAATTCCCATTCATGTATGAAAGAATTTTGAAAAGGTCTGCATGATGTCTATTTAATGAAAATCTAACAATGAGTCGTAATGATCAACGATAAATAGGATGTCTCATAGAAATTTGATCAACAGTGATTATGATTCAAATCGATTGATTAGAATGATTATGGAGCCATATGGAGGGATAATGAATATACGATTAAACGGTAATTACTTATTTATTTATAAAACAGTTACATATTCCCAGATATAATACAATTGTTAATAATAATTAACGCCGGCTAGGTTTCGGCTCGACTGTAATATTTTTTTTCTTAAACAATAATAATTTATAACGGGGTGATTTATGGATAACGTTAAATATAAATATATATATATACGTGCTTAACAAAATTTTTTTAACTATGTATTTTTCTTAAATAAAATTTTCATAATATATTAATAACGTACATTTATTTTTTCAATTTATGTATTATTGTATAAATTATTATGACTGATCGCATCGATTTTATTTTAAAATTCTTTTCTTTTTTTTTTTAAGTTCGCTA
The DNA here is from genome assembly GCA_914767705.2 of Tenthredo notha. NCBI lineage: Eukaryota > Metazoa > Arthropoda > Insecta > Hymenoptera > Tenthredinidae > Tenthredo > Tenthredo notha. The sequence goes on along the minus strand of OU611908.1, from coordinate 21,330,054 downwards.
ATTAAGTATATATATATAGATATATGTACTTAATTTAATTAAAAACTTCAACCTAATTGCTATAAATATATACAGGGCGAATATTCTCCGAGGTCTGATTCGGGGGAGCTTCGACGTTCCGAAGCTCTCCCTTCTTCTATTCCTGTGCTATACGTGTGGATGTAAACAAATTTGGAGATATAACCCGGGAGAATATTCACCCTGTATATACGGTCACACGGATATGATATTTTCTAGCCCCTCGTCGTGAATAAGGATATTGGTTTACACGTAAGCTAGCTAGCTAGGTGTTGCAATTCCATACGGTATATACGCTATATATTTTGGCAAAATTGTATAACAATAATAAATATGCGATTTAGATATATGATAATATAAATAACATATCTTTATTGTATAATAATCAATACAGCGGAGCGCGAATCTCGAAAGGTATATATTCATATATAGGCGTTTCAATAATGTAATTAATATATTTATTTATTAAATAAACTCATAGCTTCTATAATATCGTTTGATTTATTATTGTAAAATTATTATCATTATTATATTTATTAGATTATTATAAATAAATGTGATTGAAAATTCATTATAATAATTAATAAACAGGTCAGCATATATTATATATATATGCAGGTCAGGCGCGATCTTGAACTGGGTATACGTAGCCTAAACATTTAACAACCAACATCCAAACAATTATATTACACACTTGTTCAGATTCTCGGTTACACATAACTATATGCAAAGAAACGCCTGCTTCGAACACGGGATGAATAAAATTTATCATATTTATATTTAAATGTATTAAAATTCGTTGGTCAATTTCATGTTGTAATATATTATAGCGGGTTATTTTATCAATCGATAAACACGATTTATTAATTTATATCAGAATCAGAAATATAAAGTAGTCTCGACACTAAGGGCATTATTCAAAACATTAAATCAGCTATAACGTGGAACGTCTGACCAAACTATGACCTGCACTACTGTATGCAGGTTGTTTATTCAATTTTCACTAACCACTAGACGAGGCTTTTGATAATTCATACAAATTTCTTTACATCCGAGTCCCAAAATGTGCGTAAACTTTATTCTAAGATTGAATAAACACGGCGTTAAACTTTTCAGTAGTAAAGGCATAGATGCGGTCAGCCCGCTGACTAGCAAGTAATAATCGGCGCTGTGGCCGTAACATATTTTGATATTTTGGGACAAGTGGTTGATTAGATATTGAAAAGGGAATTTTTCTTATTAACAAATATAAGTATTTGTTAAACAATTTTCAAACTTTGCAATTAGAGATGTGTTACCTAGCAATCATGACGTCAAGATTAAAGCTATGAAACACGTAGTCTTGCCACGATATATACATATACACTTGATTTACACTGAAAATATATCGCCATGTGAGTTTCACTTTTAAAATCCTTCATTATATTTAAATATATATGTAATATATATTTATATATATGATATATATTCAAATATATCTATAACATCGTATTATTAATTTATCTATCTTTGTGTGTATTTGTGTTTGCCTATGCGTGGCATATACAGGGTGTAATTCTTCCTGTATATGGACACACGCATAAACGCACGTTGTTTATATTATGTGTCTTGTATAATTAATAACTATAATTACCATCAGCACCTGATAATCATAGAGGATTAACTCCGCCTTTAAACGATCTCTATGTATTATTTATCCGCGCAATATTCGATTGCTGATATAATAAAAGTTTTGTATGTATATAAGCTTGGTCCGTCAAAAATTATATATTTCAATATAATTATATTATAATTTATTATAATTCAAACTCAGATTCAAAGTCTAGACCAGTCTATAATTATTTACTTTATTAATCGAAACTTAAAACGACATCGTGCTCAACTGCATGATATAAGAGCTTTTCCATAATATAATATATATACTATATGCCGAAGCGCGCGGTATATCAATTAATTAGCAGAAAAGTTTTGCCTCTATGATGAAGTAGGTACCGCGGTACAGTATATTATATGTTTTTTTTTTTTTTTCTTTATAATTAATACCTTATCATAACGTCCTTTGATATCCAATTCGTTATTATGCCAGTAAGTTGTTGTTACTCTGCGATTGGATCCGTGGCTACTATTCCGTGCGATCATATTAAATCGTCGGGGGGGGCTTTATATTAGCATATATATAACTATTTATATTATTATTTATTAATTATTTAATCAGCGTGAGAGACGTGAACGCTGTAAATGATCAGTTCGTGCGAACGATTTGAAAAGGAAAAAAACATAAAAAATATAATAATTATTCTTAGGCAGATAGTTGACTCTTTTTTCTCTTTTTCTCTCTTTCTCTCTCTCTCTCTCTCTCTCTTTCCGTTGAAGATTAAAATACATGTATACCTACATCGAATATGTATTCATAGAAGATAGATTCAAATATATTTCTACGTTCTACGGATGATTAGTCAAAGTAGGGAGAGGAGAAGAACAGCACGCGGTTTTAGATAATTTTCTATAAGCTTTCTAACGTGCATTATGCAACAATGCGTAAAGTTTCAAGCGTTATTTAGATGAACCAAGACTTGTAATTTTAATTTAGCCGCAATAATTTTCTATATAATAGATAATATTCAAAACGGATCATTATTGCGATAAATAAACTGAAAGTTAGAATCGTATATTGTTATAATTTCTAATCATGATTTTTCGTAGGTTCGGTAGCGCCCTATATAGTTATTAAGAATAGTGGGATAAATTCACGATATTTTTTTTTTTTTTTCTTTTTAAGTAAAGATAGATTTTCAGAAGTATATAAGACAAATGTATATAACTACCTATTAAGATAGATCGTTGTTGATCATTATACTATAAGGATCTACAAACTATTATAGATATTATATAGTATAATAATAATAATAGATTTCACAGATTATAGAACTATCGTAGTACGTACCTCTCGTTCACATACATATATATAGATATATTATAGTCATCGATTTTAATTATCTAGACACTTTATATCTTATATTATACATTTACGAAATAACGTCAAAGACATGCGGTAGTGATTGGGTTGATACGAGATAACATCTGATATTTATCTCAATTTATATATTACCTTACTTATACTTATTTATGAACGTGGCACTATTCTAGGTCTCATTTCTCACTTTCAATCTCACCCCCCTTTTCCCAAAATCATAACTTCTATATCCTAAAATTTAATTTACCAAAATCTCAGATCTTTAAAAACTCGCGTCTTCAGTTTTTGGCAAATCAAATGTCAAATAGAAATATATTCAAATTGAAAGAAAACACAATAAAAAAAAAAAAAAATTAAATAAATAAGGGCCTAAAATAGTGCCATCCGATTGCACATATTTATTAGTATATATTCTTACGTCGCACCGCTGAAAGAGACCCTATATCGAAAATTTTTTATCACCAAGATTGTGTGTTGCGTAGAGATTTTTAGCGGAAATTTTTCTTTAGGATTGAATTATTATTTCGTCAATGCTGTATGTGTTGATTATTTTTTACATTATACATTTAATTATATGATATACACACATGGGGGATGATCGAAGTTCGTAAAATTTGTTTTTTTTTTTTCCTTTTTTCTTAGTTGGTTCGGCGATGCAACGCGCTAGCCTAAGTATTATATTTAATATATAATAATTAATTACCTGTCACAAAAATAAATATTTTGTTTTGTTAGTTTAATTATATATATATAATATATGGTATATAATAATTATATATATAAATATCGTTATACCTCTATCGCGATTATCTACTCCAGGCGGCACACCTACACGTTGCGTGCAACTGGGGAGTTATAATAAATTTTTAACTCAATTCTCCAATCCGCGCGTAATATTTTATATTTTAATAATTCAATCGTATATTATAATAATAATTATTATCTATAACGAATTTGGGCGATAATTCGCTGTAGATTACAGACGATATATAGAATATCAATAATAATGATAATTATGAATGAATAACAATATTTTCAAATTTTATCGAGATTTTAAACTATAGAAGACTCATAGATAGGTAAATCAATTTCGACATATACAATTTCACAAATGAATTTTGTTTTACCATTTTCCCTTTCATTTTTCACAATTTATTATCACGTATTGAAATAATTACGAATAAATCGCAGATACATAATATATAGGTACACGGGGTTGAATCGAACTGAAGATTTACGAATAATTGGTAAAAGTATACATCAACGTTTTGTTATTTTTATCTTTATTCTCTTGTTGCTTTTCTCCTTTTCATCATATCGTCCCCCCAGGCCTCGATCGATCGTATCCTCGCATTATACATATAATTGTTTTAAATTAACAAGGGTAAATATAAAAGTTCAATTCGACAAGGGGTTAAACTCAGATTTCATTTTTACCATAAGATTGTCCCGAGCTTTTTCATTCTTGGATAGTATAGTTTTATTCTTCATACGAATATATAATTGCGATTAATTATTACAGTTCATTTTAATGCCAATAATTATTTATTTATACAAAAATTTAGAAATTTTTTTAGTCATCGAATTAATCACGTTATTTCTTCCTGTCTCATTGGCAGTACATAATAATTAATGCAGTCTTTATTCCCCCCCAACTTGATTGTGAGATCGTATTTATTTTAATCATCAGTCACGTTCTGTATAGAATAATAATAATAATAATCTGTATAAATTACAATGTCTCTGTACCTCCGTGAACGATTAAATTGATTTTATTTTTTGCCTGTTTGTTTTCCCAACGAATCATACACCCACGTATATGGGTATGTGTGATTTACACCAATCACAAAAACGACGAGCCCAATTACTCGACTAACCCCTTGTCGCCGAAATGTTACGTGAAACTTCTACATATGTATATAGGTACTTCTCTGTATTTCGATGATATACCGGGTATTTAATCCGCGAGTTTGAGCCCTAGGGATTCGATATAAAATCAAACCACATTTTTCCCTGTCATTTATTTTGGAAGGGATGATTTTCGTGAGAAATGAGACGAAACAAAAAAAACAAAAAGGAAAAACGTTTCATTATTTTACCCGCAATCTATTATCTGCACTGAATTGTTAATTCATATTCGATTCAACCCCTAGATATAAAATTTCTGCGACTATCTCGAAACTCTGTGTTACCCATTCTGATGAAACTCTCAAATATATCTGCTTAGAAAATTAAAAACGATTAAATCTGGGTCCGAAATCGAAGATCGAAAATAATTTTAGATCCTGTGGTATAGCTTAACGACTCGTAAATTGGTAATGATTTAATCTGAAATCATCACCTGGTTGCAGACCAACGGGGTCACACCGTCTAGTTGCTGAACTGCCATAGGGATCGCGTTTATGTAGGCATGAAAATTAATTGTACACAAATATCTACATATATTTCAATACAGGCTCTGACATTATGACGGTGCAAAATGTAAAGTGTCACAAATCACATTTGCGAGTCGTTACGGAGACTCGGTAGAGTTCCAATTTATCCGTCTAGATTATTATCAATTTATAATAAATTTCATTTATTTTGCAGTTGTGTTCATCCATCTGGGTATGTGTATACATACCAGATACCAGCCTATCTCACATTCACTGTTCCTTTTCAATCGTCGATAATAATAATATGAATAATGTTATTAATATAATACGTGAAATTTATTTTGGCACCTTCGTTTATGTTGAAAAATTAATAAAAAATAATCACGAAAAATCCACCTTTCCGAATTTCCCAATTATCATCCCTCGGGGAAGCCGGAGCCGAGCCAATCACATTTGTATCATTTATTCCTTCCGTACAGTCCGAATTGAAAAATATTTTGGCTTGTATTGGCGATCATATAGTTCGTTTGATCTTTTTTTTTTTTTTTTCTTACCCCATTGAGGTAATTGATAGCCGCGTGAAGTAAGCCGGATATTACTGGTGCAGAGGAATTATTTAATCTTTACTCATTTTATCACTTTCGATTTATAAGAATAGTGGAATTCGAAAAAACCGTTCGAACACCCGCGGAGATTCAATTCGCACGGATATTTGATAGAAAAAGTTATCCTCCCTATTTCTTCTTCTTCTTCTTCTTCTTCTTCTTCTTCTTTTTCTTCTTGTTCATCTCCTTCATCTTCAGCGCCAAACCTTATATCCGCCTCGACTATCGCCCTGTGAAAATTCAAACTCGTCTCCAATGATTTCGGGGAGAGTTTTGCTCCCGGCAACTCGGACCCGGGTCACCCCTAGTTCCTATTTCGTTACCGAGTCAAAATTGAGGCACAATCGATCCACGATTATCATAGATGTAGCGACGTTCAGGTCCAGGGGGTGTATCGGGGTCGTGCCGAGTGTCAGAAGGCCGTATCCAGGGCTGCCATACTCGCAGAGATGTCTTCATCCCCGCGACAGGCTTCAAGGAATTCGTTTAACGTCACAACGCCGTCCCTGTTGCCGTCCATTTTCTATAAAAAATGAGAAAAAAATAAAATAAAATGGAAATAAAATATCGATCACAAATCGAATTCGACACCCTTGATGAAACGGGCGTCGTAAGAGAGCGGAAGAGGCATACCAGTCGAATTAGCTAATGGGAACTGCGATTTATTTCACTTATAGTTCACAGAGCTTTCAATTTTGGTTTAATATTATCGCGTATATACCATGCCACGGTCATTTCGTCGCGAAATTAAATTGCGGCTACTATACCTGTATCAGGGACGTCCTCGTTTGCGTCCGGACTACCGAGATAGGGATAATTTAAATTAAAGCCCGGGTCAACTGTTGTAATAGTACAACTATATACACAGGATTCGGATAGACTGGTTGAGGTACATAAAATCCGCGTTAATCACGCACGCAACACATACGCGTATAAGGGTGGTTCTTATTCAGGGCTCGGACGAATTTTTTATCGGGGCGCCCCCCAGATCGGCTCCAAATAATTAAAAAACAATGCCCTAATTCTTTCAGATTTTTATATCAACTCCAACCCTTCCCATCATTTCGCGATGTACGCGAAAAAACGCGAGAAAAAAAGAAGAAGAAAAATTGATTCCAATTTTCTTTTGATATTTGGAAAACATGAGAAGATTTCTTTGAACAACTTGGCTCGTTTGCTATAATTTTGTTCATCAAGTTCTTTCATCTTCACTCCAGTATATACGTCTTGTGAAAAACCGTGTTTTGCATATACCTAATCTGAATGAAAAATGAAGGTAAAAATTTGTATGCATAAATTGAAAACTGTTTAAGGTAAAGATAGATCGAAAAGTTAGTAAATATACGTAAGTACCACGAAAAAAAAAAAGGAAAAAGCGCTCTCGTATACATCAACATCGGTCGAATTCACGGCAAGCTCAAACTTTTACTGAAAGAAGAAGAAGAAGAAGAAGAAAAAGAAAACGGGAAAAAAGGAAATAAAAAAACAGGTAAAAAAAAAGGAGATCGCGGTCCAGCGCGACCCTGTATCCACCGAGGTTCGTGCTCGCGCGTCGAAATAACCCCAGTCGTTGGTTCCCGAGTAATTAGCAGCCCCAAAGTAAAGCTTCTAGCTCGTCAAACATAATTACGGAAGGCAGCTCGCTAATGCATCCTACGCCTCTTCATCGTCACTACGAGGTTGATGACGCGCAGCGTTAGTTAGGCAGATACGCAATTTCGTCGCTTTGTCATATAAGAACGGATAGTGTATATCAAATTTACTTCCATAAATTTCATTTCATTCGTAACAAATTCCGGGGTAGTTTTTTTTTTTTTTAATTTTTTTCCTGTCTTTCTATTCCTTTTTTTTTTCTCTCTTTCACACCCGAGTCGATTGTGCACGTAATGAGCCTCAGGGGGATGAGCTTCCGATCCGATCCCGCATAATTACATTCACATATGTCATAGCTGCGTGTCTGAATGTGAAATATTTTGCGATATGAGATTCTACATACATGCAGCGATGATTCTCGCAACGCCTAATCCAATCTAAGTATAGTTTAAGATATAGTGACAATAGAAAAAATAAATATATATAATAGCTACTGCCAAAAACGGCTCTAAGAGATAGGGGGTAGCCTTGTTTCTAATTGCGGTTCGTTTGCTTTTCTGCCAGAATAAGACACGCGCTGTGTCCCCGAGTACCTACTGTGTCCTCGAGAATGCTAATTGGGAAACCTTGCCGAAGGCGATTCTCTCCCGCTATTGGGTTGGGCCCTCGTATTGTCAGACTCGTTGGTTATACCCGCGTGCGGTACATGAATATACGGTAATTAATGTTTTCGTAAAATTTTCAGAAATGAATGAGAAAAAAATAAAATAAAATAAATACGATGTAACCTCGAGTTTGGGGGTTGTTAGTTCGTTGATTAAGAGCTGAGGGGTTGTTAGAGGAAGGAAAATAACCAACTTCCCAACTCTTTGCACTAGTTCGAAACGGAGCTATTTTAAAAGCCGTGAAAAGTAGAGAAAAGTGAGTTATACACCCGGCAGGGGAGAATCCATTTCCTGTTACCCGTACCTCAAGCAAACCAAACCTATTTCCACTATTTTGTTTTAGTTTTGTTGGTTCCGCGAGATTTCTTTCTGGGTTTTATCTCACATACGGAAATACGCGACGGGTGGGTGCGATGTTTATTCGTCTGTAAACCGCTCTACTGATACATGTGTATACCCGCATGTGTACCAGATACACTAAAAACACATACCGCAATAGGGACATTGCACGTACCGAACGCAAGTGTAAAAGGAAACCGTAAATAAATCCGCGGCTTTGTAGGAAACGGAATTTAATCACGAAGTAATCTCACACATACATACATATATATATATTTACGTTCCGTTGCCAAAAACTTACACATGTAGTATATGTACATGCGATACATACGGACACGGAGCAACGAACCGCGGGTTGTTCATCTTCACATTTATACTCATATGACATATTACATCCACTCCCTTCGCACAATATATTTCCAACCATCCGGAGATGGACTGACAATGTCACGTTGACATTTTTCCATCATATCTCTGCTGTTCGAATTTGTCTCGCGTCTTTATGTTTTGCATTTTTTTTTTTTATGGTTTCGTTTTTCGCTGGTTTTTTTGCACGTTTTTGCCTCCACATGATACGTTATTTCTTTGTTACTTTTTATAACACTCTGCGGACAATTAATGTATTTGTCACGAATTCATTAATTACCACGAGTAAACATATAGAAAAAAAGAAAAAAAGAAAATTGATCATCTACATACCTGAAACATTCGGTCAACTTTATCTCGTACTCCTTCATGGTCGAGATTTGGATCGGCAAATTTACCCATTAGATCGTAGACTGCGGTAACTATGTCAGTCATTTCATCTCGCGTTATACACCCGTCTCCGTTGATGTCGTACAGGGAGAATGTCCAGCGAAGTTTTTCGTCCATTGAACCACGAGACAATATGCTTAGACCGGTCACAAAGTCCTGAAAAATATTACGGTTTACTTATTTAACAGCGAAATAAATAATGAATCGAGAGCGCTGAGTATCGAAGTTTCGAACTTTAAAAGTTCTGAATTCGTTTCAGACTATTCCGAACTTTCGGAAACGTTCAAGTTTAGAATATGAAAATTCTCATCGGTTTGAAGACAGACAGCTAAAAAGTGCAAAAGTTCAGACCCCCGAAAGCCCAAGGTTCTGAAAATTTTGGTCTATTTCTCAGGATGCGAAGACAAAAAATAGTTCATTTTGATCGAGACTCCTCTTCGCGTAAACCCATTTCATATACTTCAATCGATAACTTCACGATGTCAGAAATAATTTGTAGGATTTTGAATCTTTTTTTTTTCTCACATTGCGTGAATTTGAAATTTCGGAGGTTTGGCCTTTCGGATATCTAGCTCTCAAAATTTCGAATCTATATGGTGTTCTTTGTTTCAAAGTTTCCGAGAAAATACGCTTTCTAAAAACTACGTGATATTCGGTTAAAAATATTTAAATTCGGAATTCCGACCGTTCGAGACTTTCAAAATCCTGAATAATTATTTGAATTAGTTGAAAAAGACGAGAAGTACTAATTGCATTTTATTTGCCAAACTAAATTGGCTCAAGAGCGTTTAATACGATCCTGGAATTCTGGATCCCACCTTTCGTTCAACAGGAATACCTAATTAGTGAGGATTATCGCTTCATGGCTCTGCGGGTAACGGGCAGCGGGTAATTTAATCTAGTTAGGTGATTATAGCTTCTAATATGTATAGATGGATAGTAAATGGCTAGGAACGGGTTGAGGTTTGGTTTTGCCCAAAAAACACGCAAAGTTTGGATACATCGCGTGACATATAGTAACCAACGCTGTGGAAAAGGGAATAAGGGATGGGGTGAAGTCGTGATGTTGCCACTTTCAAAGACGCCACTTTAAACGTAGTGTACGTAGGTATAGACGTCTGTAAAACTCATCGTCAGATATTCAATCTCACGTTTCCCAGATATCGCGGAGTATTATAAAATCTCTTTCATGCAGAGAGCTAATAGGATTGGGGGCGAAAATAGGATTCGGTTAATAATTGGAAAGCGTTGTATACATTCTTCACGAAAAGTAAACGTCATTAGCTCTCAAGCCTATCTTATGATCTCGAAATAATTGAGGATTGGGGTTTTTGAAGAATCGAAGAATTTGGGTCCATGTAATGGGCGCATTAAAGTAAGCTTTCCGTAACTAGCGGGCAGGCTTTGATAGGATTCATGTATACGAGTATGGAGGAGTAAGTGCGGCAATGGTCCAGAAGCAATGAAACAAAACAAGACCGTAACTGACGGTAATAACTCGGAGTGCGCCGAACGACGAACGACGAATGAGATCGATATGGCGATTCCCATGGCAACGACTTCTGTCAGTTATGTATTTCGTCTCTATCCTCGAGATATGAATACCCATATACCCTTTCCAATCATTTATTACATTCCCTTGATGCATGTGTATACATATATATCGAAGAGAAATTGACCGGAACCACTTTTGACCCTATACTCAAAATTCAACCTTTTTATCTAACAGGATTTTAAACGCAGTGATAAAACGTTCAACTTTTACTGTGTCGAACACAGCGTCGAGTACTATTCTCTCTCTGAAGTCTGAACAAACCACGTTGCGTCCCGTGAAATTTACGGAGAGAAATTTTAGGGGCAGAAAGCTTCCTCTTCTATACTAGAAATGAAATAAAATCCGAATACTCGAATCCTCAGACTCCTTTCCCATCTGATTTTGAATAACTTTGATCCCCGTAGGGAGTTCGGTCTGAACGGATGTATCAAGGTCTGAAAATAAATGACATCTTCGACGAAACCAAGTCGGTGTAGCGGATGTGAGGAAGTAACTTGTTTTTCTAACTATTTTTGCAACCATTCGGAGGACTGCCCCCTTATTCTCCCTTGTCTCATTGTACGAAAACCTTTCAGACATGGAAACTCCTTTCAGTAAAGCTTTACGCGTCGTGGCAATCTTATTTTCCGTATGTTTATTTGCTCATTTTTCTTCCTACTTTCTTTTACTGACACTATAAAATAGGTATCCACTTACAACGACTGTGTATTTTCTTGTTCTACCAAACTAGAGTCAATTCGTTCGCAAAAAATCCTTTTTCGAAGTTAAACTATTTCTCAAATAGAATTCCCCTGTACTCGTTCTATACACGATTAATAATTATTATTATACAGGAGGAAAAGAACTGTCGAAGAGCTACGGATCCTTTTCTGATAAACTTGTCATATAAACGATAAAATGAAGCTTAAATAATATGAAAACGAGGTGAATGAGATTCGGCAAGGGATTTTCAATAAAAGAGAGCACTTCCTCCTCGTCGGTATTCCTACCATGACAGGGTATAGACGCGAGGATTTTTTGCGGGTAGCAATAACGAAGAATTCGAACTCTGCACGTAGCAGAGTATCACTGTCAGTGACAGGATGACAGCTTAGTAATTCGCGAAGATTGCCGTCCCGTCGATCCATCCTCTATCTTTATCTCTCTTTTTATCTCTTGAAAAAGTAAAGTCGATAAATTTTCGTCATCATTTACCGAAATTACGTCCCGATAATTTAATACTCTGAAAAAAAAAAAAAAATATTGCTACGCCATCGAGTATTTCAGCCGATATTGCGATAATTCACCCGTCTTGACGTAGGGGCAAAAGCATTATATCGTATACTGCAAAACGCCCCTTCTCCATTTACGTAGTTACATGTAAACAGGGCGAATTATCGTTTCCGAAGACGCGCGAGGTCTAGGGTTGTGTAAATTTTAGCTCAGCCGTTAATCCAGGACATACGTTGTTCTCGGCGCCTACACTCAATCTTACTTAGCATCCGGGGGATCTAAACTCTCATCCTTCCTTATACAACTCTCAACCCTATGGATCTAACTCTCTCTTTCTCTCTCTCTCTATCTCTCTCTACGACCTGAAAATTCACACACCAAACGACGCGCCTCGTGACTTTGCTTCGTGACCTAAGTCCGTCAACTTGTACCGCAATGTATCTGCACGATTGTCTTACGAGCCAGGAACCGTGCAACTTCCTCAGTTGATTAATCCAAAGATTCTATTCGGTAATAAGACGCCTCGAAATTTGCTCCTTTGCACCCGAAGAAGATCAATACCATGTCATTCATAGTCTGCGTAAAAAAAAAAAATTGGCAAAAAAATTCCTCCACTTCGTCAGGTTACACCAGACTTCACCCTGAAACGACAAAGAGCGTTTTTCTACGAGTATAATCATCTTTCTTTGGGGACAAAATTGCGGTCAGAAAATGGCACTGCATTAAACCAGACCAAAGGTTGCGGGTGAACCACTTCCCATAGTCAGGCTAGCTAAAGCCACCACCGTGTGTGCTCGCGTAACACCACAGGGCGCCACAAACCACAGCCGCAATCTTTCCCTCTGGTAATCGCTACTCCCGAACTGTGGTTAGTGGCTGTTCTATCGTAGAGAGAAGATCTGGCTTCTGACCTACTAGTTGTTTAATATCAAAAGATTTCAGCTTGCAAAAGCCACATATGGAATATGGATTGTGATAAGGTAGCAGACGAAACAGATTTTTATAAAATTAGTTAAATTCTTCTCCTTGAGAATAGCAATGACATGATCAGTCTCAAGCATTAGTCAAAGGTCGAACTCGATCAGTGAGAAATTTGTGTAAAGCCAATTGGACTTGTAGGGTTCTAATGTGGTAGATTCGCGGTATAGGGGTGGTTTGGGGTTTGTAATGTGGGATTCGATTACAAACGGTATAGGAGGTGGCGTGGCTACCCTTAGCGACTGAAACTGGCTGCGTGTCACACCCTGTGTCTGTGTTCCCAGAGGCACGTGACGGTTTAGCGAATGAACACCAAGAGGATGAGGGATTAAAAAGTTCAGGAAGACGGAATTTATTTTAAAGGTGACGATGAGGATCAGCGGAAAAAATGAACGGTGCGTAAAGTTGGAGAACTTTTTTTTTTGAGAAAAGAACCGAGAAGAAGATAATTCATGAACTGCGGCAACGACCGTTTTGAATTCCCCGAATTAAAGGGTGCAGGGCGGATTTTATTCTCGAAATTTAGTTTCCTCGAGGAAACTGGTCGGAGATCCAACAACCCGGGGTTTAACATTCTTCTTTTATACCGTGCAGAAGAATGAATCGGTAACTTTTGCTCCGAAATTGTTCAGGCGAGTGGATAGGATATCGGCAAGGGAATATAGAGGGTTGAAATTTCGTTGGGAAAGAACCGCTCGTCAAGTCGTTGGTATTAGTAGGGAAATTATTCCGGAGTAGGTAGGGTAGGTATTCTGATAGGAATGGTCGAGGTCAAGTTGGGTGAGTTGAATACATGAAAAGGCTCTCACGTCTCGTGGTGCATACGATGCTCCACAGGTAACAGTTAACTCATTTCGGACCACCATCCCTTACCCTTGCTTCGTTTACCTCCTCGACTGTCAGTTGCCAGTTTTTAGAGTGAATTGATATCCGACTGCGTCCTCTTTCCTTGACTAACTTTATTTATACTCCGGCATAATCGAACCAGCCAGGAGCCAAATGCTCGAAAATTTTTCAAGATAAAGTCACGAAACTCAGAGAGAAGAGATAAAATCCACATTTCATGATATCAAAGTATAGTTTGTATTGTTTCATACGATAAAAGTAATGGAAACGAAGTGAAGAACGATGGGCTTCTGGTAAATCGAAAAAATTGAATTTATATAACAGAGACTTTGAGCACACTGGGCGATATTATATCACAGAGGACGTTTTCAGCTGCAGAATCCTTGGGAGTTTGAGATTCTTATTGATTCTGACCTGCAGGTCTGCATCGTGATATAGTAGATCGTGAACCATATCACGTAACACCTGACAGGAGTAATTGAGCCCCCCCTCCCCTATGTGAGAGCAGTACGTGATTTTTGACAGCCAGCCAGTATAACAGACCTAGTTTTATCGTGCAAGTGGTATTTTTATTTTTGTTCAAATTTATAGTAGCCAACCGGTTTTATTCGATGGATTTTATTCGGACTGTGTTCGCGGTAGCGTGCGGTCACTCGATTATTTATACCGCATCGTTTGAGCACCATGAAGAGTTTGGTATTTGAATTCAAGGCATGGTCCTGAGCGCAATTTTACGAGGCTGTGTCCAAAAATGGGGTTGATACGTTCACTTATACCCTCGCCTTTTCGAGAGAGGGTATTTTTATCGTACTTAACACCGTTCGCCTGTTCACACCCCGCGGGTTAACGGTGGCCAGATCTAGTCGAGGATGACGTAGTCCCAATGCTAGGAGCGTGTAGTTTCAAAAATTACTTATGTAAACGAAGAGAACTGTAGCTTTTCGAAATATTTAACATGAAGGTGGTACAGGGTACAGCCGAAGCTTGAAGGTCGTGAAAAAAAATAAGGGTTTAAAAAAGCTCCGAAAATTATAGGGGTTGAAAAAAAATATTTCAAAGTAGCCCCTGTTGGGGTAGCTATTTTTAACCTGATCTCATAATCATGCACAGTACTTTATTTTTTCAATTTAACACCACCTCGTCTGTTTTCTGCGAGAGGGTGAAACTGGAATTAGAGAAATTGCTGTTTCGCTTTTCTTCAGCCCCCTTCCGTTTAACCTCATCCGCTGATCCCATTTTCTAAAGGAAAAACTGTCTCGGTTACAATATGAGCGACAAATTCCCGTATCAAATGAATCTTTGAGTAAGAAGTGTCAGTTCGGAGTTTCAGTTTAGCAGAACGTAAGATCCGGGGGTAAATGTTTAATGCGTTAAAGTCGGTCAGGTTGTCTTTATCGGGAGCGTCTGGAACGGAATAATCTCTTGGGACGCGTTCCGCTCCAGCTGGGTAGGTAGAGTCGACTTCGGTTCGGTGTTCCCACTTCCATGCACCCTTTTCCAACATCTTTTATTTATTTTCGACTCTGGTGAATGCAAATTGTATCCAACATTTTGGTATTATAAGGAAGGAAGAGAGAGGGAAGGAGTCGAAGTTGAGAGATGAAAGAAAAAACAAAAAAAAAAACACCATCCCAAATCTAACTGATCCTGAAGTGTTGACCTTCGAAGGCAACGCTCTGAATGCATTTATTAACGTTATCTTATACGCAGGGGATGCTGACCCGACAACAGCCACCCTACTCCTATTTAATATGCATAACCACTTGCAGTGTAGACGTTCAAGACTGGAACCGCTGCATAACCGCGGATTAAAAAGCAGGGAGAAAAAGCCAGGGAAGTAAACATGTTCAGGCGTATGGGTGAAGTGCAAAAGCTCGACTAAAGTGGTTGAAAAATGAATGAGAATAGGCAATCTAAAGCTAGGAGGTGAGATTCGGAGTTGGGTTTGAGCTGCGGTTTTACCTGAGTAAGGAATGGAGCCAAAAGTCTTCTATTTGGAGAATAACGGGGAACGGAAGGTCCTATACACACCATGCAACCCATAAATTTAGGTGAAAACTGTCACCTCAATTATACGCGTCCTTGTACTCGCCTTTCGCGTATCCAGCTAACAGGGTTGATCTATTATTACGTGTAGTCGGTGGTAACGCGATAGCACATGACGTGGTACGAGCTTGTGAATCGCTTATCGTATTTGTGCGAATATATATAATGAATGGATACATTCTCTGGAGTATAATCTGTGACAATAATTGCTCAAAGAAATAGGATAATGATATTGAGACTTTGATCAAAGACTTACCTCGAAGCTAAGTAGTCCGCTGTGATCCTGGTCCAATGTGTTGAAGACATAATGAGCATACTGGCTTGTGTTGGCTGTAAGAAAAAGAAAAAGAAATAAAAAATAAAAGAAAAAAAAAAACGGCAAAAGGAGGACAGAGATTAATTAAATTTTATCTCCAAGGTGGGATGAAGTCTTGGTAACAAGATGCAAACGAGTAATGCAATTTAGTGAAACTACGGTAGTTTCTGGATATAGAAATATATAGGTATAATATGTAATTTGAAGAGAGAGAGAAAGAAACAAAAAAAAATAATAATAATAAGGAATTATTACAGCAGTCGCCTGGAAATGACAGCCAAGGCGAATCTTGTCTTATAGTAGTTAAACTTTGTTTTTATCAAGCAATCGCATTTCTATGTATACCTATATCAATCCACTCCAATCGTACCGAGAGAAATCGTAAACCGTATACAAAACTCAGCAGTGACTCAGTTCAATTGTGGATAGATATTTATGTACACATGTGGTAAGTATCTCCACATACGGTTACTATGCAGCTACCTATGTTCGGTACATTCGTCTTGACTCCTTGGAGGCTGACTCTCAGCGGTTTTCACGATAAGGAATATTTTTCTTCTTTTATTTCAACAATTTATCGTTCCCACTATATGTGATATCTCTTTAACTTATCTTTAGCGAAATTTTTCTCCGTTGTTAAAGACGTTTTCACACACATATATGTATATTGTATACCTATATAGGTATATGGAATATGGAAGAAATTAATCACTCAACTCCATGTAGTAAAAACTCCATGTGATAAAAAGTTCGTAATTGAAATATGAATTTTCGTATTCAATCAAAGCGACTAATTATTCATTATTCGAGTTTAGTCTAGCTTGATTCTGTCATATGAAAAATCCCGGTTTCACCTAGCTGCTGTATAATTTGCGTCTGTGATGATCTACGCTGTGCCACAGGCCGCATAAACTACCTAGGACAAAGGCATTCTATGCATTTCATGTTTGACTTTTTATTCAACCCCTGCGTGCAGAGTTGGGTTATAAAATGTCCTCTTTGATGTGGCCAAAAGAGAAACACAAATAGAACGTGTCAGCTAGGTCTCTGTTAAATGTCACTAATTTTTCCTACCCTTTTTTTTAAATTTTTTATGCACATATAGTAGAACGACGTGAATGCTGTAAATTGTTTGCGCTCTTCGGTATTACGACCCAAAAATATCCTAGTATGAATTCACGAAGTACTTTCAAGGATTTTTATGGATGCGAAAAAAAGGGGCTTCGAAATGACGGCTAATCGAGTCAAGCCTACCTGCGATTTCTCAACGGTCGAATAAACCCCCGCCTCCCGAACTTTTCTTTTATTATACCGAGTTAGAGAGAACGATGTTTGATTTTTAACCCTTGTTTTACTTTCCCTCAGGATTAAAGGTCCTCTTTATTTATTCGACCCTGGTTGATGCTTCATTGACTTTTTACTCTCGATATAGACTATCCATCTGAGGTTGAGTTCACCCGACAATAACTTCGAAGGATACACGTGTCCCGGATACACGTCGGTAGTACCCACGTTCTGGATGATCGGCTAACACGACACGTACGTAATTTCAGGTCATGCACGTACGCCTATACGAATGTATCAGATTCATTGGCTTTCCTACTGCAAAAAGTAACAAGAATGAAAGAAAAAGAAGAAGATATCAAAAAATCCTGCGCAGATTGGAAGACGGTTGAAGATAGTCTCGAGGTGAATTAGTATCGTAATCCTCTTTCGTAAGGATCAAAACGTTTATCCACCTAGAGCCACCAGTCAGTCTTGGAATTAACTTTTATGTTGGGATTGGTCAAGCGATAGTTACAAGCTCAATAGCTCGGAGATGATCATGGGCAGAAAATAATAGAGAAATAAATCGACGGATTATACGCGCAGCGACATATTGTTCAAATGAGTTTCCTCTGCTATAGAAACATGATTTGTATTAAAAAAAAAAGAAAGAAAAAACCAGCGTTGATACTGCTCTCGTTCTGTTCCCTCGTAGTCGGTACTATTGTCACGGGCGCGAGAGCCAGATAATCACGTTGCTGCATGGAGAGGATTTGCTGTTGATTTGATTTCCAACGCGTGGCAGAACATACATATTACATTTTGTATTATCAGACTGTTCGTTAGTTCGTTCGTTTGTTGGATCAATGGATTTCCCTCAATTTCATGAACAAAATCACACCGAAATCGGGAGTAATTAGGTTCACTCGAAAAACCTGGGCTTAATTAAGTAACAAGTATTTTGTACATCGAGTGAATCGGACTGCAGACGAAGCCCATGAGATCACAGATCGTTTTCACGCAATCCCTGAGATATGAAAAGATCGGAAGTCCTTTGAAGTAAGAAAGGACCAGAGGAATATCTTTAGCTAGAGCCTAACTTGTGAGTTTGCCGGGGATTTCCCAGGCGAGGAGGTGCCGGTTGGCCAGCCGCATCGCGGTAGCTGGTGGCTTCTAACTCGGGGATTCCCGGGCTACTCTCCGGGTCCCTCGACCCACTCGCCGATCAATGTTGAAGTAGTCGTTGATCCCGGGGACCTTCCTAGCCTTCAAAGTAGGTAAACAATATCTTCTATCTAGGCAATACGTCGCTTTCCGTTAGCAAGGTCAGGTGTAATCCATAGGGAAATTGGCAAAGTTCATTCTAGGCGAAGCTCGACTAAACCGAGACACTAGCTTGGGGTGTATTCGTTCGGAAAATTCAACAGGTTAATCGGAATCCGCACGAGATAAACCACTCCAGGACTATACGTTGACTAAGTTTTCTTTAAGGGATGATATTCCATCTAAGTATAATACCTGCCGGGTCATATAAGTGACTTACCACCCTGGGGGAAGAACTGTGAGTAGATGCACTTGAAGGTGTCTTCTCGTACGACTCCCGTGGGACATTCTGCCTTGAAACCTCGATAGATGCGCTTCAGCTCAGCCTCAGAGAACCGAGTAGCTCGGCAGAGACTCGCGAGGGAGTCGGGTCGGTACCTTGGCGTTTGTTCTTCTTCGTATTCGGAGTCTGTGGAAGATCAAAGATCAGAGAATAATTTCATTTTTGAAATAAATTAGCGATCGAGGTTCATTACTGCGATTAAAAATTTTCATCCGTCATTAATTTTCCCGCTCATATATAATCCGTCTCATTCCGTAATCGCATTTGTCACGTTAACGTGCAGAATACGGCTTTAACTTCTACCACCGGTGGATGCTGAAGGACTGTTTACCGGATTCTAGTAATCTGATTGTTCCGGGGCTGCAATGTTTGCACGTGATAATTAAAAACGGTACCAAATTTCCAAACGCTTCTCCCCACTCATTATGTTCTTCCATTAGCTCTAGAGGCTTTTCCCGCACCCTCAAACATTCACGAATGATCACCAACCCTTGTTTTATCTGAAATTCGAAGAACACCAAACAACCACAATACCGCATGCCGTACACAGTCCAGCCCTACACGGAAAACAAAAAAAAAAAAAAAAAACTGGGTCAAAGCTTTTTTGATGGGCGCAAGCTACGGCGGCGCACTTTGCACCTCTTACAATTAGCCCTTTTCGGCCCTCTTTTTCTTCCATAGATCACATAGCCATTAATAATGTGCTTTTTGGAAAGTCTGGACGATCCCAATAGTCATTTTAATATCAAGATTAATCGATTTTTCTCGAGCTTTCCGGGGGCCTTCTTAAGGATTTTGACACTGTAATGTATGTCGATAAAAATTTTGAGCTTTTCTCGATCAATCAAACAGACATCGCCGA
This sequence comes from Tenthredo notha, assembly GCA_914767705.2. Lineage (NCBI taxonomy): Eukaryota > Metazoa > Arthropoda > Insecta > Hymenoptera > Tenthredinidae > Tenthredo > Tenthredo notha. The sequence goes on along the minus strand of OU611908.1, from coordinate 21,310,042 downwards.
TCGTGTAGAGAGAATAATGGGGCAAAGAGGTTCGTCGTCTTTTGAGAAAGTTTTCTGAATCCCCTGAAGACAATGTTGAACACGTGTTTCACACGGACGCGTATCAACTATGATGAAAGGAGCGAGTCAATTAGGGGGGTATAGGCATCTACAAGCACGTTTGAAGTAAAATTAAGAAGAGGGCGGAGGGTGAGAAAAGGGAGAGAGACGTCGTGAATAAGGGTGAACCGATTAAAGGTGAAGCAACAAAGAGGAAGCCGAGTATTTGTATATTTCGCTAGATTGGTGGTTTGCCTAAGGGCGGCTGCGCCCCAGGTATCTTTCGTTGCTAGGGGCGCGTGCAGGGGTAGGCTTCAAGAAGACCTGGGGAAGTCGGAGGTCAGGAGGGAGTTGGAGTAGGCTTCTGTAACAAAGTGGCCTCTGTGTGTAAGGCACGGACTCTCGCCAAACTGGCGAACCCTCGGGGGTTTTGAGAACCTCATCCCCTTCAGAGATTCTTCTAGAATCTAGACTATCTCCACAAAACATCGAACTCCCCCATCCCTCATCCCCCATTCCTTATCCGCTATTCCACCTCTACCCGTTCAACAACTATAGGGGATGAATCTTGAGACAACAGCGAGGAAAATGTCAACGAAATAATTGACAAAAGTCTAATATGTCTCCTCCGATGCGTAATTTGATTTTTTTTTTCTTTTCTCCTGACCAGACAGTTTCTAAGCCATTTTGATACTAATACAGAACAAAGTCTTTGTATCCAAGATATTAAACCGCCTTGAGGAATCGGTTGAGTGAGACGTAGGAAACCTTTGAACTCTTTTTCCCTTTTTACTTTTTTTTCAAAACGAGTGTCACGATGATCATATATATTCAGTATCGGATCCCACCGCTTGAGGTAAAGAGATTTTTTTATAAGTATGTACTTCGTAGCTAATTGGAAGTAAAGAAACGTACAGCATGCACTTTGACTCGACTTTTGAATACGGTTCCGTGTTCCTGAGTTAGAATTTCCAACTCTTAGCTAGGTGGATAATCGTTTTCAATTAAATAAGCTGTCAGACTACAGTTCAGTTCCAGCTTTGTAGAAGATATTTTATCCCATAATAGCGAGAGAATAATTGGCCTCAGTGAATAGCTATAGGGTATGACTTTATTGTGGCAAAATTTTAGCCAGCTTGTCAGACGTCGTCCGATTAAAAAAAAAGTTAACTTCTTGTTGGTTTCTAATTTGCGTACCGTAATTGCTCAGGAGAGTAAAAAAATAAAGAATAAAAAATAAAATAAAATAAAGAATAAAATGAACCGCGACCTCATGAAGTATCGCACAGAGACCCGTAAGGCGAGATAATGAAAGAGTCGACCTGCCCGGATGTCGCGTCTCTGCTTTACTTCTATTATTTAGTTTTTTTTTCTCTTCTCTTTTGCAAACGGTAACATGAAAGGAAGGGCGTCGACGGTGGCTCGGCTGACGTCTGTGCTTACAATCAGTGCTTTCAAAAGGAGGAAATGAGCGATGACTATACATGTTGGCAGGAAGGGTTTGTAGATTTTCAAATTGGAAAGAAGAAGCATGTTGATTCCTGAAAACTGGGATCGCACATTTAATTATTTAGATTCAATAATCGTCGACCGAACGTTCAGCGACGCAAATTCGCGGTTTGTACCGTAAAACTCTGCCCGGTATAACATAGTAGGAAAAAAGTCCTTGTCACGCAAATGCATGTATTTGAATAGCGGTGAATTAAACAGGGTGGAAGTGGAACGAGCGTAGGTAGGTACGCTAAATTTCCCCACAATGGACGACGGCAACGGGCCCTCACCAAGCGTACGTTATGTCGACGCAGCATATAGGAATATACATATATCCGAACAACCAGCTGGTCGATTCTAATTCACTGAAGTAATTTACTCAAGCGTGAAATAACGGTTATCGTTGAGGAATTTTTTTTTTTTTTTTTTACGAACAAAAGTATTACCAGATGAAAGAGAACTTTAGTGCTGGTACTTCGAGGAGGGGGGGGGGGGGGGGGGGGGGGGGGGTAGAGAATAGGGGAAAATAAGAGGGAAAATGCGGACAAAAATTGGTATAGTTGAAAACTAATTCAAATCGTCGAGTCTTCAATGCACCAGCTTATGACTGCCATACGAACGATAATAATTTTCAATAATTAATAATCGCGAAGGTATGAAAAAAAAAAAAAAAAATTATGCCGGATCATGAATGCCATTTTATCCATTCATTATTACATGATGAATTATTATTTTTTTTTCTTCCTTTCATTTTCACGCCCGTCTATTTACCGCTATCAACGACTCACCCCTTGCCAATTTATTAGGATTTGTTTTTTTCATAAACCATGAGCTAGGGCCTGTGATAAATTGTATGGAAACGTTCGTGATGGTAGCGCCATTTATTTCCCTTCTCGTTTATCTGATCGCTGACACTAAGCACGACAAGAATTGAGTGTATGCATGAGGTTGCGATTGCCATATCAGCTCGGTAGCATACTGTAAGTGCAGTTCTATCCGATGTCAAAGGACCAAGGGATGAATCTGGAACCGTCACAGACAACCCTACTACTGCTACTGTGAGCACTTAGGGATGTTTGCTTCAGACAGACGTAGAAAGATATTCTCGAATTCTAGTTGCCATCTTCGAGGGTTGGAGTAAACAAATGAATAAATAGACATGTGAGATGCTGTGGCATAGCTGTAGGTATGGGACAATTGAATGTACTTAGCGCAGTGGGTTTGGTTTGGCTACAGTAAAGCCACCCTCTTTGAAACAGGAGTATAATGTTCGTCTGGTGTTTAAATTGGTAAAGCGTTGGGTAATTTTAAAACAGCCTCAAGCCTGAAATCTCAGCTTTCCCTTGGTAGATACTGGGAATTTAAGGAGTTTGGCTTGAGGCTCTGCGGTTATAAAATATGCAACAAATGTGACGATACTGCAGAGGCAGCTGTGGTCGCACGAAATACTTTTTAGGTCCTTTACTGTTCCCGATTCGGTCGTTCTACAAAGGGGATGAATCCCACGCCTCTGTTAAAAAAATCGTTAAATTCGTCCACCAAATTCTCGCCGATTTCGATCAATCTATGTGTTTTTTTTTTCTATCTTCTATTTGTGATGCCAAACGGTCTGGCAGTCGCTAAAATTGCGAGTTTAAATTTGTTAATTTGTTTCAGGATCAGCATTGTTTTATTTTGTACGGAATTCAGGTCGAACCAATCTAAATTTTTCCTCAATATCGACTTTACCGTTGATATTCACGATTCAATTCGAGCTTTTATCTATTCACAGTCGAACACTTTCGACATGATAATTAATTCCATCCACAAGACTCAGCCATGTGTTGAAAATAGCGAATATGTGCTACTTTCCGGCAACACAATAAAATTATTCATTCGTCCATCTATCTTGATCATTCATACATAATGAGACTTTGGCTCGTTCGAAAAAACTTGGTCGACTTGAATTCTGTTAAAACAAGAACAAAAAAGTCTACTTCGGTGAAAGAAATGACAAAAATATAATCGATTTTTCGAGTTCGAAATAGGAAATTCAAACCGTGCTAAGGGCTGAACACGTAATGTCTTTACAAGAGCATGCTAATAAAAATGGAAAGGGTTTTGCGATACCTAGGGCGAATTTAACACCAGTCCAGGCCTGTCGTACGTAGTTGAAGAGTCTCCTGTACAACGGTCTTGGTGGCCTCTTCGGCGAGGTTCCTTCTTCCTCGTCGAGATCTTCGGGATCCGATGAACCCGGCGGTGGTCCAACACCGGTCAAAGTTCCCGCTTGATTTCTCTCCCCCAGGATGTTCACGACCTCTCGTAGCCCGGGTCCAACGCCCTGAAGTCCTGGGGGGTAAGAACCGGGGGCGGCATTGGGCCCAAGAAGGATCCCACTTCCACCGCCCCCGACAATACCCCCGCGGCCACGACCTCGTCCACGTCCTCCACGAGCCCAGGCGTTGGCATTTCCTTGCCGTTTTTTGTAGGAGGGGAGACCCACCACTGGGCCACAACCCCCCGCACTTCCGGCGACAGAGGAGCTGATGGTGGCGAGGCAGGTGGAACCCCTGCCGCCCCCACCGTGCTCCAAGTCACGCCGTCGGCACACACCCTCACCTCCGTCACCACCTCCGCCGCTACAACCCCCGGCGGACAACACCACGGTGGTCCCGACGATACGAGACCTTTTTCTTTTTCCCTCTCTATAAACCTTCCACTTTTTTTATTAATACTCTTGCCAGTACGGGATCCTGCAACCCTTTCTCTATGAATAATCCTCTCGATTTTATGGAGTGGGTCTAGTTTTCTTTTATTTATCACTAATTTCAAGCTGACATGATCTTCGAGTAGTTAATCATCGAGGAGTCAGCTTGTTCTGATAGTACTATGACAGAATGTACTTTAATGCGTAAGACAAACGGCATGGAGTTAGCGCAGAAAGTGGGTGCGGTGGAAGTAGTGCCCACACAGCTTGTGAGCCTTAGGTCTGTACCGTCATCTGGTGGACCCGGGCAACTAAGGAACGGCCTAGGAGTTAACGGGGTTGACTAGGGATTCCAGGGACTGTCACTAGAGGAAGATCCGCGTTAATTGAATCCCACCTAGAGCCACCACCCTTAATCTTTCCTGCCGTTTCTATACCCGGGCTCGACTGCGCCTAGACCTTAAGAGTCGTGGCACAGTTTCTGTCTTCTGTTAACGTAATATCAAGTTAAAAATGTGGAACGATTCTCAAAGGGAAAACTATGACGACGATGACGGAGGCCAGAATATCAGGGCTTGAGACGGTGCGGTTTCCGTGGCAATGACATAGTGTGATGGGCGGGCTGCCCCTCAGGGCTGTGGTTAGTCTGTTAGTATCTGAAACAAGAAAATTAAAAGCTATTGTTAGAATACTGGAAGTCAGGAAAAGCCGAGAGGACGATAACCAGGGGATTACATTTTCGATGCTGCTCTTTAGACACGAAGAATACGCAGTTGAAAATTTGGTCGAAAAAAAGCTCAGCATTGTAACAATTTTTATCTGAGAAGAAGAATAAGGGTATGGAGAACATATCAAACAACATAAACGTATAAATACTCATTAGATTGTGACGTACTCAGTATTTGAGTATTTTTTCGACACATGTTATCGCAACTACGTGCCGATTTGAGCAACAGTTATGCCATAATAAATTAATGCAATGATCCGTCTTCGTTATCATATAAACTTGATGAATGTGTTTATGTCAAATAGTGTCAAAGTTCAACTAATTACCAGTTATCTTCTCAATGTATCCAATCTTTGTCAAACTGACGATATTCATGTCCATGCGATAATTATGCTCTTTTTAGTACTTTTTAAGCTACTGCTGCAGTATGATAATGCACAGTTGACAATCGTGCTATGCGAAACGAACTGAGTGAGACCGACTTGTGAGCACTCGACATCGTAATAACTATAAGTCATAAATTTGAAATTGATCTTTCGGTTTAATTTCGAATAATCGACAATGCAAGGTGTGAAGATGCGGTGCTACTACATAATAGGGATGCTGTATTTAACAACTCTAACATCAGGAGATCAACCGAACATCGTGATCATTGGAGCCGGTGCTTCCGGGATTGCAGCTGCATCTAAGCTTTTCGAAAATGGTTTTAAAAATATCGTGATCCTCGAAGCTGAGGATAGAATCGGTGGACGAGTAAATACTGTATGGACTGGTGAGTATTTCTGTGATATTTATGGTGACGAGGAGAAACGAGATAGTTGAAAAATTAAATATTTCTAGATGATGGCTCGATTGAGATCGGCGCTCAATGGGTTCACGGAGAAACTAACAATATCGTCTTCGAATTGGCCTCGCCTTTGGGAGAATTGGAAATTCCACTGGAAGCAGAGGTCGACAAAGTTACCGTTTATGATTCCAATGGTAACCATGTACCACCTTCGATCGGTGACAACTTGATGGAATTCTTCTTTGGTGTCTTGAGTGACGGAGATTTTACTGGCAGTAATGGTTCCATCGGAGAACATTTGACAAGAGTGTAAGAATAGCAGTTACCATTGAGTACCGTGTGATGTATTGAAGCTTCGGGAATTCCTGAACATTATTAATCTTACTGTTAGGTCAGTAACGTGACTAACATAGTTCGTGTGAAAATTGACATTTTTTTTCTGACAATTTCATACAGGGTGAACGATGAAGTAAAAAAATATCCAACGGTCAATGAGACCTTGACCAAACAGTTTTTGAAGCTATTCGAAGGCTTCTCGATGTCATCAGATGCCTCAGACAACTGGAACGAAGTTTCTATGAGGGGATACCGAGAAAGTTGGCACTGCCCTGGAAGCTATAGAGTCATCTGGAAATCCAAACGGAGAGGATACGCGACCATACTTGATATTTTGATGGTATAGTAAATATGTGTAGATCGAGTCTATACCATGCCGCATGCGACGATGATCTTTAGGCTGTTCATGAACGTAAAAAATCGCGCTATTCGAAACAATTCCCAATGAAATATTTTTAGAATATGAACCATTCTCAACAACTTGGGAAGGCACGATTTCATCCGATTTTGTTGTGGCTGTAAATAATTCTGTAAATACATTGCAGAAGAAGTTACCAAACCCTGAGGAAGAACTACCGGTTCTGAATAACACCAGACTCAATACAGAAGTCGTCAATATTGATTATCATGGATTAGAAGGTAAAGCCTTGGTGGTAACGAGTAATGGACAACTGTATGTAGCAGACCATGTAATCGTTACACCGTCTTTGGGTGTGCTGAAGGAACAATACGAAACTCTATTCACACCGCAGTTACCAGAGTATAAAGTGAACACTATAAAAGTAAGGAACACGGTGTGACAACATGAACTTGATTTTTACTGAATTTCTGTACCAAGTGACATACAACGGTTTAATTTTCCCTATAGGGTCTAGAGTTTGGTACGATCGCAAAAATTTATCTTTGGTTTCCGGAACCGTGGTGGTCTAACAATTTCACTAATTTTGCATACATCTGGGATGACAATGACAGACAGGAGTATGAAAATGATGTAAGCTATGGATATTATTTGACTCAACTTCATCAATTGAAAGCTACCCTTCGCAATGTGAATTATTGTCTTAGATTGACGTCAAAATTCTGTTTGTATTATTAGCCCAGTCATCTTGCGAATCGAATCATTCAGGAAAATAATTATTTCTGCAATTACATTTTTCTGTTCACAATCAAAGACGGACTTACTTTATTACAGCCCGATAAGAAATGGTTGGTGGATGTATTCAGCAGTAGTCACGTAGCCCATCGACCACATCTCTTATGTAGTTGGGTGAGCGGAGCAAGCGCACGATATATGGAAACGTTGCCTAAAGCTCAAGTCTTGAACCAAACATTCGCTCTGATCACGAAATTTTTGGGAAATTCGTACAACATTACGAGACCTTCAGAAATTCTACGGTAACAATAGCTGATGTCGTGGTATCATATACTTTGAAATAATTAATGTATGCGAACACGTATATCTCAGAAGGTTTATCACATAATTTGTAATTATGAATCTACAGATAAGAATATTATTCTTGAATTCCAATAAACGCTTTTGGAGTAGTTGATTGACGAAGAAATAAAAGATACTTGAAGAGTGCTTTACATTATGTGGACACTTGATAAGTTATAATCAAATTTCAGTTCGGAGTGGCACAGCAACAAACACTTTCGAGGATCCTACAGTTACAGAAGTATGGAAAGTGAAAGAGCTGATGTTTGGGCAGATCAATTAGCAGCCCCATTAGTGTTCAATAACAAACCGGTAAGTCAGAAATGATCTCCGAAGTACAGAGAACGTTTAGATATGTTCAACTAGGACTGTTATTCCATGTGGATATGATTTCATTAGTCATACTTTCCCATAGATGGAAGTGTATATAATAAGGCATTGGCATATGTTTTTTTGACAAGTTCCCGAATTTTTCAGATTGTCCTGTTTGCGGGGGAGGCCACGCATGCTCACTACAATGGAAATGTTCACGGCGCGGTAGCAACCGGGTTTCGCGAGGCCAATAGAATATTAGAGATGTACACGAATTCTACAGAATGAGATATTTTCGTTATCAAAATTTTGATTATTTCACTTTTATAACAATTTCATCGTATGGATATTGTATAACGTATCGAATTCAGAGATGCGATTCAGAAATTATTAAAAAAAAAAAAATGTATACCATATAGGACAGACCTGACCAATGTCGATGATAGATCTTCCTATAATTCTCCAATACCTTTCCTAAATATATTATATTTTAGTTGATATGGCATACCCCATATGCAATGAGTTCATAGTTATACCTGAGAACAATAAGTGTCAATAAAACTTCTCCATCATCCGACCAGGACATTCTGCACTTTTCTTGTGTCAATATTTATTTTTATCGTATCAACACGATGCTTGAATCGAATCATCCCCAGGGTATTCTCGATCGGTGTATTGTTGCTGTGAAATTTCAATTTGGTTTGCGAATCATTCATCCGGCCCATAAATTGTCACCGCTGTTGCAGCATCGACTGCAGATGACGTGTGATAAATCTTGTATGATATCGATCATGTTTAGTCATTCAGCACCGATGGTCACACTTTAAAATTATTTTGTATTTCGACACAAGTGAATGTTATAAATATTTATGAAACACGAGGCGTTGGCGGTTACACATCTCATCTCGATCTTTGACTTGGCTAACTACTTATCATGTGATAGGGACTTGTAAAAAATTCCATTTATAAACTAGTACCGCGGCCTAATAATGATCAGTTCTTAATCTTTTGGGTTCAGACTAGGAGATATAAGCGTTGGCGAGACTCACTATCACTTATAATACCTACTAGCAGTTGTTGAGTAATGAATGTGAGTCTAGTCTTCGAATTCAATTGTACATACGCAACGATATAATTTGTGAAGATGCGGTGCCTCAGCATATTAGGAATACTTTATTTAACAACATTGACATCAGGAGATCAGCCAAAGATTATCATCGTCGGAGCTGGTGCTTCTGGCATTGCAGCTGCATCTAAGCTTTTCGAAAATGGTTTTCAAAACGTCACGATCTTAGAGGCTGAGGATAGAATTGGTGGACGAGTGAATACCGTATGGTTTGGTGAGTATTTCATTGATATTTATGGTAATGAAGCGAAACAGGATATTGAATGAATTGTATATTGCTAGGTGAAAGCTGGGTTGACCTTGGGGGTCAATGGGTTCACGGGGAAACTGACAATATTGCCTTTCAATTGGCCCAGCCTCTTGGACTTCTGGATATTCCACAGGAAATCAGGAGTGCGGAAGCTGGCGTTTATGATTCCAAAGGTTATCAGATACCTAATTCGATCGCTAATAACTTCATTGATGTTTATTTCGATATCTTGGATAACATTGATTCTGGTGGAAGCAACGGTTCTTTAGGAGAATATTTTACAAGAAGGTAAATATAGTGCATCTATAGTATATTCATGTGCATATAATCGTCAGTACTGTGTACACCAATATTTTGGGAATGACTGAATTATTCGACATCACTCCTTATCAACATTGGCCTCACAGTTAAAGTAGGACTAACAGTTGAATTTGTGTCAATTTTTATATAGATTAAATTCCGAGACTGACAAATTTTCGACCGTTAATGAAACCACGGTGCAACAGTTCCTGAAGTTATTTGAAGGCTTCACCATGGCTGAGATTGCCTCAGATAATTGGTACGAAACTTCTTTGAAGGGATACCAAGAGAATTGGGAATGCCCTGGAAATACTGTTATCAACTGGAAAGACCGAGGATACGGAACCATACTAGATATATTGATGGTAGAGTAAAGCTATCGAACCCACCCTATGAAGATATAGAATGAGCTAGTTATATACTTGAAATTTGATGTCAATCGGAACAATTCGCGCCAAAGTATTCTCGAAATTTGAGCGATTCTTAATAACTGGGGAATTCACATTTTCACCCAATTCCGTTGCGGCTATAAATTTGAGCACATGCATTGTTCACCTAACAACTGTGAATAACTCCATGAATACATTGCAGAAGAAGTATCCAAACCCTGAAGAAGAACTCCCGGTTCTGAATAACACCATATTACATTCAGAAGTGGTCGAAATTGATTATAATTCAACAGATGGTAAAGCCATGATAGTAATGAGTAGTGGACAACAGTACATAGCAGACCATGTAATCGTGACGCCGTCTTTAGGTGTGCTGAAGGAACGATACGAAACTTTATTTACACCACAGTTACCAGAGTCTAAAGTGAACACTATAAAAGTAAGGAACACATTATGACAACGTGAGTTTTATATATACGTGCAAATTTTTTGTATCTAGTTACATGAAATGGTTTCACTCATTTCAGGGTTTAGCGTTTGGTACAGTTGCTAAAATTCTTCTATTCTTCGATACACCGTGGTGGCCTGCCAATTCTACGCGATTCACATTCATCTGGGATGACAACGACAGACAGGAGTATGAAAGTGATGTGAGCTACGGATACTGTTTCGCTCATTATTTGTCGAATAGAAGTTATACCCTCTGATTCCAATTAACTTGCGAATACCTACAGTCATTCCGCGAGATGCTTCTTTTATCAGGCATATATTGCTGTTAATAATAATATGAACTAATTTTATTTCAGCCCGATAAGAAATGGTTGGTGGATGTGATTGGTATTTTCAACATTGCCCATAGACCACGGATATTGTATGGTTGGGTGAGCGGTGCGAGTGCGCGACATATGGAATCATTGCCTGAAGATCAAGTATTGAACCAAATGGTGGAATTAATGAACAAATTTTTAGGAAAGACACACAACGTCACAAGACCTACAGGGATGAAACGGTAGATAATTCCGATAAAAATAAAAACTGCTTTGCTAGTATTCTGTACTTTTAAAGAATCAATGGAACCAGAAATGTACCAATTGCAAGATTATTCAAATCGTAATTGGATAAAGCTGTATCAAAAAATTGTTTCTAGAGTTCAATGAACGGATCAGGCGTTATCTAATGGACACAGGGGTTAAACCTCGAGATTACTGTGAATTATAAATAAAAATCTTTCGACATACTTCTCATGTTATAATGAAATTTACAGTACGACGTGGTTCAGCAACAAACACTTTCGAGGAACCTATAGTTTCAGAAGTATGGAAAGCGAAAGAGCTGATGTTTGGGCCGACCAATTAGCAGCACCATTACTAGTCAATAACAAGCCGGTAAATGAAAAATTATCTCCAAAGTACACATAACATTTGAATACGTTCAACTATAATTGTAAACCTCTGTGAATATGATTTCCTTATAGTCATAATTCTACATGGATGGAAGTACGTTTAAGAATGAATTGGTACATGTTTTCTGAATATTTCCTGCATTTTTCAGATTATCTTGTTCGCGGGGGAGGCCACACATACTCACTACTACGGAAATGTTCACGGAGCAATAGAATCTGGTTTTCGGGAAGCCAACAGACTCATAGATATGTACCCGAATACTCCGAAATAAGAATCTTCTGCTTTGAAAAGTTTCACAGTTACTTTAGCATTCATTTAATCGGATGTGGATATGAAATGAATTCCTATGGAGCTATGTGCTAGAAATTAATAAAAGTGTTCCAAAAATGTATATGTAAACGCAAGTTTATTGCCATGTCGAAGCCCATACGTATGTTGGTCAAAGGTTTTCTCAGCAGTCCTTACATAGTACCTTTCCTGGATATTTACTCCTTTCATTACCTGCAGAATGCTTGAATTCATTGATGAGGAAAAAAGTATAAATCTGCCAGTAATCATTGCTTCCAGATATTAATTTGGTCTCTACTTCATTCGTTGAGTACATAATGTGGCCTTGCTTGTATGACAGTCCAAGAATTTTTCATTGACCAGTGTTATCGCATCTTCTGTATTTATTTACGTGTTGTGGTAACAAATTTATATAATGTTACGATTAAAAACCACCAATATCATTATACATATATCATCATGAATTATACATGTATATTAATTTAAAAACAATACTCGCAGAGTATAAATAATTAAGAGCAACATCAGTTTTTGCTATCAGCACACTTTGCTGACCCCATGGTATTGACTTAGCACGTGTTGAAGTTCTGTATTCGGACTTTGAAAACAGTGCTGCGATACTGATTAAAATAGTATATCGTAAAAAGGCGAAGACGTGTTATATGCCGATTTGGCATACTTAAACCCAAAAGGCACATTATAGTTTTCTTAAAGTTTGCCTATTACTTGAAAAATATGAAAATAGTATACGAAGTCAAAAACGAAATTATTTTTCTAAAAATTGATTTTTTTATTACATCCATTCCGAGTTATTCTAATGCGATTCGCCGAAAATTTCTTTCATACCTTTTTGGCCCTTAAGGTAGATACAGCCCATATAGACTTTGCTTTTTTGGCATTGGAGACGCGATATATTCAGTGATTCGTGTTTGATCGAATGTTTCTGAATGCAACAATTAATTTATAACTTATAATCGAAGATTTCGAATTATCCTGTCATCTTAACGTTTCGGAGATTTCATAAGCATAGGATTTGCTCATTTTTATCTATTTGGGTCATGCTTCTGATGGCAAGCATACAGTTATGTCTGTTTCTCACAGTAAGAATTTAATCCGGATCTATTCGATCCCGGAAGTAATATGTATCCAAAGATATTCGATGGGATATATTTTGGAGAAGTGCGCATTCTACTAGGAAAATGATGTTTTCAATTTTTCATATATTTGAGAATGATTTCTGGGGTGGGAGTATTTGACGCCGAAAAAATAGATTGGGTCGAAATGACCCAGTGTGTCAAGGAAGGGTTAATTTTCCCCATTACATTTACTTATAAGAACACATTCAGGTTCAACCCAATCGACGTTGATGACAGATTTCCTGTTATCATTCGAACACCTTTTTTCAATATTCATATTTTGCATCCTGAGAATTCTCAAGTCGATTCATTCCCGGGGGAGTCTCGAATCTCTAGAACGTTTTAATGATAACGCATTGAGATTATTGCATATTCCGATAATAGTACAAGGCGATTGCGGTTGCTCAACTCAATAGAATTTTTAATTTTTTATACTACGTAATCGTGTGATAAGGAATTTTCTTGCTCTATATAAATGACAGACATCACTTAGTGATGATGAGTTTTGAATTTCGCTAGATCGTACTATGCGGGATACATTATTAACGACGGCACGAAATACGATTGTAAAGAATTAACTGCTCCGAGATTCACTAGCTTTCGTTACCAGTATTTACCCAGTAATAAATCTGGAACTGATTTTCGAATTCAACCGCATGTAATCAACAATGCAGCTTGTGATGATGCGGTGCTTAAATATAATAGGAATCCTATATTTAACAACTTTAACATCAGGAGATCAACCAAAGATTGTCATCATCGGAGCCGGTGCTTCTGGCATTGCAGCTGCATCCAAGCTTTTCGAAAATGGGTTTCAAAATGTCACGATCTTAGAGGCTGAGGATAGAATTGGTGGACGAGTGAATACCGTATGGTTTGGTGAGTATTTCGTTGATATTCATGGTAATGAAGCGAAACAGGATATTGAATGAATCGAATATTGCTAGGTGAAAGCTGGGTTGACCTTGGGGGTCAATGGGTTCACGGGGAAACTGACAATATCGCTTTTCAATTGGCTTCGCCGCTTGGACTTTTGGATACTTCAGAAGAAATGGAGGGTGCGGAAATTGGTGTTTATAATTCCAAAGGTTGCCAGATAACTAATCCAATGGGTAAGGACTTGATTAAGGTCTTTTTCGACATCTTGGATAGCGGAAATTTTAGTGGAAGTAATGGTTCAGCAGGAGAATACTTCACAAGAAGGTAAATGTAGTGCATCTATAATACATACATGTGCATAAAATCGTCAGTACTATGGATATTAATCGTCCGGAAACGTCTAAAGTATTGGACATTACTCCTCATCAATATTGCCTTCACAGTGACAGTAAGAATGACAGTTCTTTTTGTCAATTTTTATACAGAGTAAATACCGAATTTAAGAAATTTCCGACCGTTAATGAAACCATGACGAAACAGTTTCTCAAGTTATTTGAAGGCTTTTCCATGGCTGAGGATGCCTCAGACACTTGGAACGAAGTTTCTATAAGGGGATACCAAGAAAATTGGGTATGCGATGGAAATAATATTATCAACTGGAAGGACCGAGGATATGGAACAATACTAGATGTTTTGATGGTAAAGTACAGCCATCGGACCTACCCTATGAAGATATACAATAAGCTAGTTATGAAATCGGAGCATCATGTTGATAGAAACAATCCACGCCAAAGTATTCTCAAAATTTGAGCGGATCTTAACAACTTGGGAATACCAATTTTCACCTAATTCTGTTGCAGCCATAAATTTGAGTACATGCATTGTTCATCTAATAACTTTAAATATTTCTGTGAACACATCGCAGAAGAAGTATCCAAACCCTGAGGAAGAACTCCCGGTGCTGAATAATACCATGCTCAATTCAGAAGTTGTCAACATCGATTATAATTCAACGGAGGGTAAAGCCTTGGTGGTAACGAGCAGTGGACAACAGTTTACAGCAGACCATGTAATCATGACACCGTCTTTGGGTGTGCTGAAGGAACAACACGAAACTCTATTCGCACCACAGTTACCAGAGTCTAAAGTGAAAACTATAAAAGTAAGGAAACAAGGAATTTTCTGTATCCAGTAACATGAAACGGTTTCATTATTTTCAGGGTCTAGGGTTTGGTACAGTTGCTAAAATTCTTCTATTATTCGATACACCGTGGTGGCCTAACAATTCTACGTATTTCTCATTCATCTGGGATGACGACGACCGACAGGAGTATGAAAGTGATGTGAGATACGGATATTTTTCAGCTTATCAGACCGATTTCAGTATTCTGTTAATATTAGTTGCCTGTAACCTTGTGAATACAGTCATTCAGTAAGATACTCCTTTCACCTGGCACATATTTCGATTTGTAATAATATGAACTAATTCCATTTCAGCCCCATAAGAAATGGTTGGTGGATGTGATTGGTATTTCCACCATTGCCCATAGACCACGGCTATTGTATGCTTGGCTGAGTGGTGCGAGCGCGCGATATATGGAATTATTACCTGAAGATCAAGTATTAAACCAGACGGTGGCACTAATGAACAAATTTTTGGGGAAGGAATACAATATCACAAGACCTATAGGGATCAGACGGTGAATAATTCCGATAAAAATAAAAGCTGCTTTGGTAGTGTTCTGTATTTGGAACGAATCAATGGAACCGAAGATGTACCAATTGCAAGATTATCCACATTACAATTGGATGAAGCTACATAATAAAATTGTTTCCAAAGTACAATAAACGGTTTTGGCGTAAACTTATGACACAGGGCGTTAAACTTCGAGATTACTTAGAATTATAAAGTCATGGACATACTTCTCATGTTATAATGATATTTACAGTACTACGTGGTTCAGCAACAAACACTTCCGGGGATCCTACAGTTATAGAACTATGGAAAGTGAAATGGCTGATGTTTGGGCAGATCAATTAGCGGCACCAGTGCTAGTTAATAACAAGCCGGTAAGTCAAAAATGATTTTTGGAGTACCGATAACATTTGAATACGTTTCAACCAAAATTGTCATCCCTTGTGAATATTCTTTTCTTACAGTCATACCTCCACGTAGATAGAAGTACGTATAAGAAGGCATTGGATCATGTTTGCTGAATAGCTGCCGTATTTTTCAGATTGTCCAGTTTGCGGGGGAGGCCACACATGCTCACCACTACTCGAATGTTCACGGGGCGATAGAAACTGGTTTCCGCGAAGCCGACAGACTCATAGCCATGTACCCGAATACTCCGAAATAAGAATCATCTCCTGTTTCAAAAAGTCTCATAGTTACTTCAACAGTTATTTGATGGGATGTATATATGTGTAATTGAATTTATATGCGGAGCTATGCGCTAGAAATCAATAAAAGTGTCTCCAGAATTTCGATGTAAACGCGAATTTATTACCATATCGAACTCCTACGTATGTTAATCAAAGATCTTCTCATCAGTCCCCACATAGTGACTTTCCTCGATATCGGTCCGACAGCTTTCATCACCTGTCGAATGCTTGAATGAATTCATCGAAGAAGAACAAAAGTATAAATCGGCTCGTAATCATTGCTTGCAGATATTAATTTGATCTCTAGTTCGTTCGTCAATTACATAATTTGGCCTTGCTCTTATGACAGTCCTAGAATTTTTAGTTGACCAGCGCTATCGCATCTTCTGTGTTGATTTACGTATTGTAGTAACAGATTTATAAAATGGACCGTATTATAGTTATTATATGAACTGCATAAATACGTTTACGTAAAGCAGTGTCAAAGGTCAAGTGATTGACAGTTATATTTTTAATTTATCTAATCTTCGCCGAACTGACGATATCGACTGGCCTTGCAATATTTAGACTTTTCCAAGGACCATATACGCAGCATAGTGATTTACAGTTGACAATCGTCCAATGCGAAACGAACTTGGACCGACTTGTTAGCAGTCGACATTGTTAACTATAAGTTATACATTTGGAGCTGATTATTGAATTCAATTTCCAATTGAAGATGCGGTCTTACTACATAATAGGGGTTCTGTATTTGACGACTTTAACATCTGGAGATCAACCGAAGATCGTGATCATCGGAGCTGGTGCTTCCGGAATTGCAGCTGCATCCAAGCTTTTCGAAAATGGTTTACAAAATATCACGATCTTAGAAGCCGAGGGTAGAATTGGTGGACGAGTCCATACCACATGGTTCGGTAAGTATCCCACTGATGTTCACGGTAACGAGGCTAAACTAGTGAGTAAAAGAATTCAATACTCTTAGACGAAAGCTGGATCGACCTCGGAGGTCAATGGGTTACCGGAGAAACGAACAATATCGCCTTTGAATTAGCCATTCCTCTCGGAGTATTAGAAATCCAACTGGAAACGGAAGTTGACAAATTTACCGTTTATGATTCCAATGGTAACCATCTACCAACTTTGATCGGTGACAACTTGACGGAATTCTTCATTGGTATCTTAGGCGACGGAAATTTCACGGGAATTAACGGTTCCGTCGGAGAATATATGACGAAGATGTAAAAATAGCCCATATTATTCATAGGCAGTCGTGAATATTGATAATCTTAGGTCATTAACGTAACTTGCATAGCTCATACGAATACTGACATTCTTTTGGTTAATTATCACACAGGGTAAATACCGAAGTAACAAAATATCCAACGGTCAATGAAACTTTGGTGAGACAATTTCTGAAGCTATTTGAAGGCTTCACGATGTCATCGGATGCCTCGGACAATTGGTACGAAGTTTCTATGAGGGGATACCAAGAAAGTTTGGGCTGCCAAGAAAGTTGGGGCTGCCCTGGAAGCTATACAGTAAACTGGAAGGACAGAGGATACGGGACCATACTTGATATTTTAATGGTATAGCAAATCTATGTAGATTGAATCTATCCCTGTGACGATGGTCTTTAGGCCATTCATGAACTTGAAACACTACGCTTTCCGAAAAAAAAATTCCAATGAAAGATTTTTTAAATACGAACGATTCTCGGACGCAGAGTACACCATAAAATTGTGAATAACTCTGTAAATACATTGCAGAAGAAGTATCCAAACCCTGAGGAAGAACTCCCGGTTCTAAATAATACCATACTGAACTCAGAAGTCGTCAATATCGATTATAATTCAACAGAGGGTAAAGCATTGGTCGTAACGAGTAGTGGACAACAGTATATAGCAGACCATGTAATCGTTACGCCGTCTTTGGGTGTGCTGAAGCAACAATACGAAACTCTATTCACGCCACAGTTACCAGAGTCCAAAGTGAACACCATAAAAGTGAGTGACACGTCGTGAAAACCCAATTTGATTTTAACTTTATTTCTATATCAAGTGACGTCAAATGTTTTGATCTTCTTCAGGGTTTGGCATTTGGTACTATTGCAAAAATTTATCTTTCTTTCGAAGAACCGTGGTGGTCGAACAATTTCACGAACTTCGCATATATTTGGGATGACATCGACAGACAGGAGTATGAAAATGATGTGAGCTATTGATATTGTTTTACTTTGTTTCGTCAATTGAAAACTACCCTTTGTAACGTCGATTATTGTCTTAGAGTGACGTCACAGTTCTATGGATATTGTTAGCCGGTCATCTTGTAAATCGAATCATTAAGGAAAATATAAATGGTTCCGCAATTACATTTTTTTGTGTTCAATCGAATTTGGACTCATTTTATTACAGCCCGACAAGAAATGGTTGGTAGATATATTCAGCAGTACTCTAGTGGTCCATCGACCTAGGATTCTATGTACTTGGGTAAGCGGAGCAAGCGCGCGATATATGGAAACGTTACCTGAAGCTCAAGTCTTCAATCAAACATTCGCTCTGATCAACAAATTTTTGGGAAATTCGTACAACATTACGAGACCCACGGGATTTCTACGGTAATAATATAGCTACTGTCGCAGGATCATATACTCTGAAATAATCAACGTACCCGAACTTGTATTCCGGTTTATTACATAGCTTACAATAATTATTAATCAGCCCACAGATCATAATATCATTCCTAAAGTCCAATGAACGCTTCTGGAGTAGTCGAATGACAAGGGAATCAAAGATACTCGAAGATGACTCTACATAACGCGAACATTTTTTTATTTGATGATCAAATTTTCAGTTCACAATGGCACAGCAACAAACACTTCCGAGGATCCTACAGCTACAGAAGTATGGAAAGTGAAAGAGCTGATGTTTGGGCAGATCATTTAGAAGCTCCATTACTGGTCGATGACAAATCGGTGAGTCAAAAATGATCTTCGAAGTACAGATAACCTTTGAATATGTTTAATTATATTTATCATCCTATGTTAACATGATTTTTTACGGTTGTACCGTCACATACATAGAAATGCTTATAAGAAGGCATTGGTTTATACTTTTTGAATAGTTTCCGCATTTTTCAGATTCTGCTTTTTGCGGGTGAGGCCACACATCCTCACTTCTACGGAACTGTTCACGGGGCGATCGAATCTGGTTTTCGCGAAGCCACTAGACTCCTAAACATCTACGCGAATACTCCGAAATGACAATCTTCTGTTTCGAAAAGTTTTATAGTTACTTCAACATATGTTCGATCGGATGTAGGTATATGCGTGATTGAATTTATATAGAACTATGTGCTAGAGATTAATAAAAGTTTATCATGAATTTCGCAATGAATACAAATTTATTTTCATCCCGAACCCCGAACATATGTTCATCGCAGATTTCCTCATCATTTCCCACGTAATGCTCACCCCCAATATTTATACTTTCAATCACCTGCAGAATGCTTGAATACTTAAACTTATTGAAAAAAAGCATGAGTTGGCCCCGCTTTGATACGACGTACTGTAGGAATTTTTTTGACTTTCGTTATCACATTTACGTGCTGATTTGACCACCAATTATATGATATAAATTTCATATAATGGTCTGTATTAGTTATTATATAAACTGAATAAATATGTTTATGTAAAGCAGTGTCAAAGGTCAAGTGATTGGCACTTATATTTATAATTTATCTAATCTTCGTCGAACTGACGATATCAACTAGCCGTCCAATATTTAAACTTTTTTTAGGAAAATATATATGCAGCATAGTGATGTACAGTTGACAATCGTGCAATGCGAAACTAACTTGGACCAACTTGTTAGCAGTCGACATCGTGAACTATAAGTTATATATTTAGAACTGATTTTTGAGTTCAATTTCCAATTGAAGATGCGGTGCTACTACATAATAGCGGTTCTGTATTTGACGACTTTAACATCTGGAGATCAACCGAAGATCGTGATCATCGGAGCCGGTGCTTCCGGAATTGCAGCTGCATCTAAGCTTTTTCAAAATGGTTTACAAAATATCACGATCTTAGAAGCCGAGGGTAGAATTGGTGGACGAGTCCATACCACATGGTTCGGTAAGTATCCCACTGATGTTCACGGTAACGAGGCTAAACTATTTAGTAAAAGAATTCAATACGTTTAGACGAAAGCTGGATTGACCTCGGAGGTCAATGGGTTACCGGAGAAACGAACAATATCGCCTTTGAATTAGCCAATCCTCTCGGAGTATTGGAAATTCCACAGGAAACGGAAGTTGACAAACTTACCGTTTATGATTCCAATGGTAACCATCTACCAACTTTGATCGGTGACAACTTGATGGAAATCTTCAATGGTATCTCAGGCGACGAAAATTCCACTGAAATTAACGGTTCCGTCGGAGAATATATAACAAAAATGTAAAAATAGCCCATATTATTTATAGGCAGTCGTGAATATTGATAATCTTAGGTCATTAACCTAACTTGCATAGCTCATACGAAGACTGACATTCTTTTGGTTCATTTTCATACAGGGTAAATACCGAAGTAAAAAAATATCCAACGGTCAATGAAACTTTGGTGAGACAATTTCTGAAGCTATTTGAAGGCTTCACGATGTCATCGGATGCCTCGGACAATTGGTACGAAGTTTCTATGAGGGGATACAAAGAAAGTTGGGAGTGCCCTGGAAGCTATACAGTCAACTGGAAAGATAGAGGATACGGGACCATACTTGATATTTTAATGGTATGGTAAATCTTTGTAGATCAAGTCTACCCTGCAACGATGATTTTTAGGCCGCTCATGAACGTAAAACTCTACGCTTTCCCAAAAAATTCCTAATGAAAGATTATTCGAATACGAACGATTCTTGGACACAGAGTAAACCATAAAATTGTGGATAACTGTGTTAATACATTGCAGAAAAAGTACCCAAACCCTGAGGAAGAACTCCCGATTCTAAATAATACCATACTGAACTCAGAAGTCGTCAATATCGATTATAATTCAACAGAGGGTAAAGCATTGGTGGTAACGAGTAGTGGACAACAGTATATAGCAGACCATGTAATCGTTACGCCGTCTTTGGGTGTGCTGAAGCAACAATACGAAACTCTATTTACGCCACAGCTACCAGAGTCTAAAGTGAACACCATAAAAGTGAGTGACACGTCGTGAAAACCCAATTTGATTTTTACTGAATTTCTATACCAAGTGACGTCAAATGTTTTGATCTTCTTCAGGGTTTGGCGTTTGGTACCATCGCAAAAATTTATCTTTCTTTCGAAGAACCGTGGTGGTCGAACAATTTCACGAACTTCGCATATATTTGGGATGACATCGACAGACAGGAGTATGAAAATGATGTGAGCTATTGATATTGTTTGATTTCGGTTCATCAATTAGAAGCTACCCTTTGTAACGTCGATTATTGTCTTAGAGTGACGTCAAAGTTCTGTTTGTATTATTAGCCAGTCATCTTGTGAATCGAATCATTCAGAAAACTAATTATTTCCGCGATTACATTTTTCTGTTCACAATCAAATACGGACTTACTTTATTACAGCCCGATAAGAAATGGTTGGTAGACATATTCAGCAGTAGTCTAGTGGCCCATCGACCACATCTCTTATGCACTTGGGTGAGCGGAGCAAGCGCGCGATATATGGAAACGTTGCCTGAAGCTCAAGTCTTCAATCAAACATTCGCTCTGATCAACAAATTTTTGGGAAATTCATACAACATTACGAGACCCACGGGATTTCTACGGTAATAACAGCTACTGTCGTAGGATCATATACTTTGAAATAATCAACGTACCCGAACTTGCATTCCGGTTTAGTACATAGTTTACAATTATTAATCAGCCCACAGATCATAATATTATTTCCAAAGTCCAATGAATGCTTCTGGAGTAGTCGAATGACAAGGGAATCGAAGATACTCGAAGATGACTCTACATAACGCGAAAATTTCTTATGTGATGATCAAATTTTCAGTACACAGTGGCACAGTAACAAACACTTTCGAGGATCCTACAGTTACAGAAGTATGGAAAGTGAAAGAGCTGATGTTTGGGCAGATCAATTAGCAGCTCCAATACTGGTCGATGACAAATCGGTAAGTCAAAAATGATCTTCGAACTACAGAGATCGTTCAACTATCATTATCATCCCCTGTGATTATCATTTCCATACATTCGTACGCTCATATAGATAGAAATGCTTGTAAGAAGCCATTGGTTTATGCTTTTTGAATAGTTTCCGCATTTTTCAGATTCTGCTATTTGCGGGTGAGGCCACAAATCCTCACTACTACGGAACTGTTCACGGGGCGATCGAATCTGGTTTTCGCGAAGCCACTAGACTCCTAAACATCTACGCGAATACTCCGAAATGACAATCTTCTGTTTTGAAAAGTTTTATAGCTACTTCAACATATGTTCGATCGGATGTAGGTATATGCGTGATTGAATTTATATAGAACTATGTGCTAGAGATTAATAAAAGTTTATCATGAATTTCGCAATGAATACAAATTTATTTTCATCCCGAACCCCGAACATATGTTCATCACAGATTTCCTCATCATTTCCCACGCAATGCTCACCCCCAATATTTACACTTTCAATCACCTGCAGAATGCTTAAATTTATTGAAGAAAAGCATAAGTTGGCCCCGCTCTGATACGACGTACTGTAGGAATTTTTTTTACATTCCTTATCACATTTACGTGCTGATTTGACCACCAATTATATGATATGAAATTTATATAACGGTCCATATTAGATATTATATAAACTGCATAAATAGATTTATGTAACATAGTGTCAAAGTTCAGCTGATTTGCAGTTATTTCTTTAATATATCTAATCTTTCCACAGCTGACGATATTCACATTACGTATGCGATAATTAGCCTTTTTGTAGGACTACATAAGCTACTGCTGCAGTGTATTAATGTACAGTCGACAATCGTGGTCCGCGAAACGAATTGAGACCGAGGACATAGATCGAAAGTTCGAATAATCAATGGCTTTGGGCCTTGTCAGCACTTGATATAATTCAATATACGTAAAAAATTTGAAACTGATCTGTCGACTCAATTTCCAATAATTAAAAATGCAGTGTGTGAAGATGTGGTGCTACTACATAATAGGGATCCTATATTTAACAACTTCAACATCAGGAGATCAACCGAAAATCGTAATCATTGGAGCTGGTGCTTCTGGTATTGCAGCTGCATCTAAGCTTTTCGAAAATGGTTTCCAAAATATCACTATCATAGAAGCTGAAAATAGAATTGGTGGACGAGTGAATACTGTATGGTTCGGTGAGTATTCCAGCGACATGCATGGTAATGAGGAGAAACGAGTTAGTGAAAAAATTAAATATTTCTAGATGACGGCTGGGTTGAGGCCGGGGGCCAATGGGTTCACGGACAAACTAACAATATCGTATATGAATTGGCCTCGCCTTTTGGAGTATTAGAAGTTCCACAAGAGACAGAGGGCACATCAGTTTTCTTTTATAATTCCAACGGTGACTTAATACCGGAATCGATCAGTAACAACTTATTCGAATATTATTCTTATATATCAGAACAGGGAGATTTCAGTGTGAATAATGGTTCAATTGGAGATTATTTGACAGCAATGTAAGGATATAGTTCACTCTTTAGAACGGTGCACAGATTTCTGTGAATCGGTTATTACGCATCACTAGAAACATGATAATTGACGTAAGAACTAATGTAAGATTCTGTGTTACAATTTTCATGAAGGTTGACTGCCGAGGCGAAAAAATATCCAACAGTTAATGACACTTTGGTGAGACAGTTCCTCAAGTTATTCGAAGGCGCTTCGATGGCATCAGATGCTGCGAACAACTGGCATGAAGTTTCTTTGAAGGGATACCAAGAAAGTCATTTCTGTCCTGGAAGCTATAGAGTCACCTGGAAAGCGAGGGGATACCAGACTTTATTTGATATTTTAATGGTAAAGGGACTATGCGTATCGAATCTACCCGGTCATCAAGATACCAATGAACCATTCATGAACTTGAAATACCATGCTGATTGAAACGATTTGTACCGAAGTATTCTCGAGTCATAAGCATAAGCGACTCCCAACAATTTGGGGAGTCACGTTTTCATCCAATTTTATTCCAGCTATAAATTTGAGGACATTCAGAGTCCACCTAACAACTGTGAATATATTGCAGAAGAAGTATCCAAACCCCGAGGAAGAACTCCCGGTTTTGAATAACACCATACTGAATACAGAAGTCGTGAACATTGATTATAATTCAACAGAGGGTAAAGCGTTGGTGGTAACGAGTAATGGACAACAGTATATAGCAGACCATGTAATCTTTACGCCGTCTTTGGGTGTGCTGAAGAAAGAATACGAAACTCTATTCACGCCACAGTTACCAGAGTATAAAGTGAAGACTATCAAAGTAAGTAGCACCGTATGGCAACATGAACTTGATTTTTACTCAATTTATGTACCAAGTGAAATACGATAATTCAATTCTATTCAGGGTTTAGGGTTTGGCACCATCGCTAAGATTTATCTTACCTTCGAAGAACCATGGTGGCCCCACGATGCTACGCTATTTGGATACATGTGGGACGAAAACGAAAGACAGGAGTACGAAAATGATGTAAGCTAGGGATATTTTCTCGCCTATTATTCATCAATTAGATGCTACCCCCTGCGATGTGTATTGCTGTCTCAGAATGATGTGGAAATTCTGTTGATATCATTGTCCAGTTATCTCGTGAATCAAGTTATCCAGAAATATATCTACTCCAACAGGCTCATTTTTCTGTTCGCAATTATATGGACTTACTTGATTACAGCCCAGTAAGAAATGGTTGGTGAATGTGTTTGGCAGTTCTCTAGTGGTCGGTCATCCACGGATATTATGTAGTTGGCTGAGCGGAGCAAGCGCGGAATATATGGAAACGTTGCCCGAAGCTCAAGTGTTGAACCAAACATTCGCACTGTTGAATAAATTTCTGGGAAAGTCATACAACATTACGGAACCCACAGGCATATTGCGGTAAGTTAATTCTCGCATTGAAAATAGCTGCTGTGTTAGTACTAGTCATACTTCGAAAGAATCAAGAAACTTGAACCGGACCCGATGTATACCAATAGTCAAACTTATGACATCATCTGCATTTATAAATCTACGGATAAGAGTATCGTTCTCAAACTCTGATGAACGCCTATGGCGTGATTCAATGACGTAGAGACTGTATCTAGAGATTACTCCAAATTATACGGACATATCTCATACACTCCTATTGTGATCGTGAAATTTTCAGTTCCCAGTGGCACAGCAAGAAACACTTCCGGGGAACCTACAGTTATAGAAGTATGGAAAGTGAAAGAGCTGATGTTTGGGCTGATCAATTAGCAGCACCATTACTAGTCAATAATAAACCGGTAGGTCAAAAATGATCTTCGAAGTACTACAGATAACATTCGAATACGTTTAACTATATTTATCATCTCATGTGAAAATGATTTTTTACGGTCTTACTGTCATATACATAGAAATGCGTATAAGAGGGCATTGGTTCATGTTTTTTGAATAATCTCCGCATTTTTCAGATTCTTCTGTTTGCGGGGGAGGCCACACATGCTCACTACTATGGAAATGTTCACGCCGGGGTAGAAACTGGTTTTCGCGAGGCGAACAGACTTATAGAAATTTACAAGAATTCTACAAATTAGGAATTTTCGCTTCTGAAAGTTCCGATTGGAAGAACATCAATTTTTTAGATAACATTAAGATTATATTAATTATCATTTTTATTCCTAGTGAAAAAAAATATTTGTGAGACTCTTCTACACCGAAGATTTTTGTTGTAAGATGTGTTTCTTGTATAAAACATTCAAATAAAATATCGAATAAACAGTATTTAAGTGTTCCAAAATCTTTCAAAAATCTGTTTTACTTCCAGTGGCTGAACTAGAAGTTGGTTAAGAGTTATTTTCACGTCTGTATCTTTCGTTGACCGACGAGGAGTTGAATTTATCTAAGGGTTGGGAGTGATTTTTTATGCATGAAATAGCTCGGTTAAAGTTTCAAGTAGATTGTCAGTGGCCGAGGGTGAAAAGAAGAATAATATAGTGTGAAAAAATTTATCGGTGCCCTAAAGTGGAGGCAGAAGCTCGCAGCTTTTTTATCGCTTGTCAAAAGTCAGTCATAGTCTGCAGTTTCAAGAGTCTCTGCAGGGCGATGTCAAGGCTCAAATTAGTTCCGGAATTATGAAACAAATGTTTCCACTTTTCTTTAGATTTTTTCCTAACAATACTGACCTGCTACAACGCCCAGGATGTTGAGTATGAGACAAGCCACGTCTCGCATCTAGTTTTACAATCGTAGTAAAATAAGGGATGCAGCATCTCTACTGGGTCATTTTATTACCAAGAATGGAGTACCTGTTCCATTTTATCACCATTCCTTTATTTTATTCAACCCCTAGAACTATTCCGACACTCAGAAAAGAAGGAAAAGGTTTTACCCCGTCTAAAATGTCGTCGAGAATGTCAGTTTTTGAAAAAAGAAAAAAAAAAACACATGAATTCCATTCCATTTTATGTCATTTCATTCCCACATTGATTTTCGATGAACAACTGTTACCGAACGAATGTTCGTCGATCGACAATGTCTGAGTAGGTAGTATAGCGTTTCTAGTACATGTGCAATGCCTGTATCTACATGATAGAAGGTTTGGCAATTAGTCAAGCTTTCAATATTGGTCCAAGTCCAACGACGAGCGTTTTGAAATCAGCTAAATTGAGGGCAGTAATGATGTTAACTTGTACATCCGCGGCCCTGACTATGTGTCATTCGATAAGGTTATCACTTGGTAAATGTTAGTTGATTCTGGTATCAAATATCTGGCATGAAGCCGAAAACGATGCCAACTCTCTTTGGTGTAGAATATCAAAGGGTAGAATATCAAAATACTAGACGAATGTTATTCTTTTTTTTATTTCATTTTTATTTCATTTTTTTCATATCAAATGCATTTCATTCAGCATAACATAGTCTGATATAACCAGAAAAATTCTCTCTTCTCTATGAACTGAAATCTCTGTTTATTCTCGTCTATGTATCCGTTGGGAAAAAGCGAATCGGAAAAGTTCGAATAAAGGAAACTAGAAGCAGCTTTTCCTTCCACCCTTACAGTGGTACCGATGTGAATCAGACCGAGGTAGATTTTGAGAGAACTACAGAAAGGTAAAAAGAAGAGGAAGAAAGTAACTATTATAACTTTTGGTAAAGGTAGATTAATATTTATACCATTTAGGGCTGGTCCACTAATATAATACTCATACGTGACGGATACGATTTATGGGTATGTATTTAAATGTAGGTATAATATATTTTGGTATATCGATGGCGTGGAGATGCCTACTGCCAACAATATTTCTATTGATTTATTTTAGGCAATAGATTTCGTTGCCACCACCGCACCCGTGCCAGTTTCCCTTATAGCTGGGCGGTAGGGTGTGCCTTGACTGAGAATTTGAGATATATTTCAGGCTCCCCTTCGGCCACGAAACCAGTCACCTGTGACCCAACAAGAACACGTGCGGAACAGCCGTGCTCGAAAGTTCTGAGCCTGGTTTTGCCCGTTTTCCGCGATTATTTAACTGCTGCCTGCCTGGGCTATGGGAAATCTTGAGTTCAGGAGGGCTTCAACTTTTCGGGATTATCCAAGACTTTGAATTATACAATCTTAAAGTATACAAACATTTGTCAAGCTTCGAATTCGTGAGAACTTTCTTGGAATTGAAACACCCTCGTAAGACCAGAGATTTGACGTATCTAATTACTTATATTACACCCAGAATTTATTAGCTCGATCTTGATATCCAGGATAAAAACCTATTCCGGAAGATGAATGGAAGTTTTGGTCTCTCCTCGGCTGTCAAATGGTTTTTGTCAGTCTTCACACGTCCGGTTTGATTCTCATTGTCGAGGATAGGAGTTTAGTTTGCGGGATTATTTCCTACGATCATTTTTCTCCTATACTGATGAAGGGTAATATTTCGCGTGTCAAAGTTTTTCTAGCAATATAAAACAGGCAATCGAAACATCTCTTCGTTAATAATTGACGTTTGACATCGATCCCTCTGATCCCAGTATTAACGAGTACAGTTTTTCATGACATCGATTTAAAACGTCCCGTAGTGACTACTGGAGTTAAAAAATTCTCACACTCCTCACTCATCCACGTCGGGAAATGAAACGTCATTTAAATCGTTCCATTCTTGTTGTAAATATTCCTGGGGTAACGTGAATTTCCAACATTTTCACGCTGCAACAACTCGTCGAATTTATTTAAACAAATGGGACGCGTCGCTGAACCCTCTGTTTCATGCATCACACATTTCTGCTCCCCTGCCTACCTACTTTTCCTAATTCGCTTCAACAAACGTGTTTCCCACTCGTCGAGGCGGCTTTGTTGAAATTTATTTTCAATTTCGGTTTTGTGCAAAAAAAAAAAAAAAATGTAGTTTTTCCTTGTTTGTTCCTTTTTTTTTTTCACCCCATGAACGAAACTGTTTTCACAGTATATATTGCCTCACCAGTCAATGACTACGGAGCTGTGACGAGGGGTTATCAAATTAGATGCACCCCTTTTGTGAATAGGGCCTGCGTTTGATCGATTCGAATATCGGAAGGCATGGGGGACGCCTATATGTAGATCGGTGCGTGACGTATCTACATATGTATGTATGTAGTTTTTGAATTTCTCTGGTATCGAAGGATTGAGTCGACTGGGTCGTGAAGTGTAGCAAGAAATCCCCCATTCGAGACTTTACTTGCTGAAATTTATCGATTTTCTGTCAACCGTTCTAAAAGATCACCTTAGCCGCGAAAAAGCGCACCCATGAAATTGTCGTTCAGTTTTCGAGCCGAAAACATCTTTCGTACGAACCGCGAAATCGGTTCTTGGTAAAGAGCGATCGGACGAAACGATTAAATTGAGATTTCAGACTGACAATGAGAAAAGAGGGTCAATCGTGGCTGGATTACCAACACCCACGATTCGATCCAACTCCCTATCTCAAATCCTGAATTCCTATCACAGACACTTCAAACGATTCGTTAAAAATGCGGACAGCTTTGTAAGAGTTAAGAAAAGAAAAGGAAAGAAAAAAAAAAAAAGAAAAATCGATGGCTAACGTAAAATCTGGAAATATTGTTACTGACCAGTAGATCGTTTCCTGTTATCCTCGTGTCTAATGAAGGTTTAATTACCTGTTTAATCTATGATATAAAAATTCACTGCTGAAGAAAATTTTCCGCCTTTTAGTTTATCGATATTTCTATATGGCTGTGAAGTGGTTAGGGGTTTAATGCCTCGGCGTTCGTTCGTAAGGGGAGAAAGGGAGTGAGAGAGATCTCTCGGACCTTATCCATGGAATCTTGATTAAAGTTCTGATTAGAGTGGGCATATAATTGAAGCGTATCAGAAACGTTCGTTGGAAGTACTAAAGTTTAACAACTTTCGAAGAAGGGAGGTTCCAATTAATTAATTCCCCGTTTCGTTAGCAGTCTCAATAATTTCTTCCTCTATAAAACGAACTTTTACTAACGGTGTAAAATTCCGAGGCAAACTCTCATCTCCTTTTCTTAACCCACCTGTCAATCACATCGCACATTAAGGTTTAGATATTCCCTAATAAACGTCAGATTCCCTGTCATCGTGGTGAGTATTTATTCACCAGTTGATAAATCGGGGGTTAAATTTTCAATGAATTAAGTATAGCTGCGACGGGGAGGGGGTTTTACGCGAAGTAAAACTTCCCTGTCTATATAGGTACCTACATAGACAGGTAATGGCTGCTTCGAAAAGTTCGCCCGTTCAATTTCTCCGAAAGTTTGCTATACCAACTGCTTTTAAATTTGAAAGGTAGTAATCAAGGTCTGTTTGGTCTCCCGCGTCAAAGGGCAAAACTGGAGTCTGCGAGATCGCGTCGAAAGGATGCAGCATTTCAAGTGATTAATGAAAAGGGGTTGGGGCACTGGGACCGCTACGTTACGCCAGGTTAATTTTATGAACCTTCGGCTTACGCCGAATCCGGTGAGGTTTCGCATAATCCAACCTCATGAAATATTGCTAGTATTAAAAAATTAATTAAACGACGTTTCGTATTGACGCTCCTTTTCGCCTCAAGACTCCTTCTATACCTACTCATCTCGTTTACTCAGTTAATTCCTTTCATGATTCGATTCACATTAAATATGACAGAAATTCAGAGTCCAAGGGGTACGTGTCCACACTTACACTTTGGGAATGAATTTTTCTTTTTTTTTTTCTTTTACCGGCGATCATTCTGGCGTATCTTCATTTGCACGAAGATTCGAATTTTGGGGTGTGTTTGGGGTGGGTTAGATTTGCCGTACCGAAGGTGGTGGTGCTTTGGCGAGTGTGTAACCCTCATAAATATTCTAGAAACATCCCCGGTTGCGTCCGCATGGGTATTTATCAGGCTCCGAACGAATTTCTCTACCCAGTTCTTCTCGCTTCAAGATATACCCACGCTTTTCCAGAATCGAACCGTTCCAACAATTTCACACCCTCTGAAGCTCGCTTTTATCCCATGGGCGTTGGCGTGGTAGCTTCTTATTTCTCCAACGTTATCATTGATTTCAGAATATCGATTTTTTTCACGGCTAAATCGAAACACGTTTTTCTTCCCCCGAAACAAACGCCAGAACTCACATAGCCTTCCATAAATTTGGCAATGTATCGTTTTTTTTTGTTGTTTTTTTCTGTACAATTTTTTTTATCACCAAACTGAATCCTTGAAACGTTTCCTTAGAAAGAAGGTATATTAATATTCAAGAAGTACAAAGGACGGAGTACTTTAAGGCTCGAGAAGAAAGGATATAGTCTATTGTGAAAAGAGCATCATGCAACGGTGCTTGAAGAAGACGGGAGGTAGGTACTCTCGTATTTTTGTCACCAGAGAGCCACTCGGTGTTATAAAGATAAATAAACAAGTGGATATGCAAGGAGGAAAGTGAGGGTAAAGTGGAAGAAGACAACTTATGAAACTAACATGTTGCCATAAACATTGGGGAATATCTGTGAAAATAGAAAGTATAAGCATATAGCGTTTTGTAGCGAAGTCAATTTTTTCGTTCGTATTTTAACAACGAGACGAAGTTTTACTCAAGCTGATAAATACCCCGAGATATAGCGTATTCAGGGAGCTAATTTACCAAGGGGAGAATTTTAAAAGGGGTCTTTACCCCGACCGCCCAGGATAATCCTCAGCCAAGTATAGGTATCCTTTGTTAAACGTCATTTTCTCTTACGGTTTTACCGAGCTCTGCCTCGTCCAGATTTTACTTCCGTTATTTCCTTCCGACTATTATTCTCACATTTTCAAATTCTGGTTCACTATGTCCTTAGAATCTCCATGCTATGAAATTAGGGTTTGAAAAATATTTAAGTGCTGTATGATACCAGAAATTTTAGCGAAATACAGAGCCACTTTGCGGAACTAGGTATACCAGCATATAGCAGCGTCGAGAGAATGACCATTTCCCAATTATTGGTATTGCGATTTTAGTTTAAAAAATATATAATTCATTCAAATATATTAATACATCACGCGAAATATATTTTGATGGAATAATTCACTCTGTTAATAACTAATTTAAAAAATTTGCATAAATTTCAGACCCTAGAAAAAATAAAAAATAAAACAAATCGAACGCCGTAGTACTTCGCGGCTGTGTATGAATAAGTTTGAACGCTATTTAGATACCGGCGTCAAATTCCGACGTCCAATTATATTCCGGGACAGAATCTTTGCCGAATCTGGGTAATTGCGATGTATATACCTGAACTCGTCCAATTATCGTACCGACTACCCCAATCACAGTCTCTGGCACGCGTTTGGCGAACCACCGAGGCATGCGCCGATTATATACTACAGAATTCACCAGAAACAATAAGCGTGTGCTGCTTGCTCCTGTCCTGCAGTTAACTAGAATCAATTAACGACCATGAAGCGAGAGAGAATTTTGAAGAGGAAAACACCTTGAAACGGGGGCTAATCGAGAGACCAGCTTTATCGAATTGCATATTTCGTATGCGATAGCCTCTGGTGTACAAAATGTATTGACAAGCTGTGGTGCACGTCTCGATGGTTTAATTTCCGGTTAATTTCATCCAACTCTACGGCTACCTACACAGAAATTCAACATTAATAATTAACTTGGAGTCACTCTGACCATGGGTCATAATTGGGTTGAAATTGCGACGAAATGAGGACCGCGGTTTACACAGCTGTTAGGGTTTACATACTGTGGTTGAATTTTTTAAACTACAGGACTACATCATTACCAGGAAAATTCTGCCCTTTCCTTAAAACAAAATCAAAAAATGAGGGTGATAAATAATAAAGAATCCGGCGTTAACATCGCTATGGTTGCTTCTCAGAAAGTTCTCACTTTCGAATCCAATTCCCCGGGGGAGTCTTTGGCATGGGTTAAAACATCACGGATACCATAATTTCCCCCATAAAAGATAAACGCAAGCTTACCATGGCGTTCAATTCATTTTACAGAATATTTACCAACTCGAATTCATCCCTTATCTCACCCCATCACTTCACCTCCTACGGTTGATCACAATTTTGTTCTCCGAATTTCGCGCCAATATTCCGAAAATTTGACAACGACGCACCTTGTTTGCTGGGGATGAAAAAAGCGTTTGTAAAGTTTTTTACGATTTTGATAATATATGCTACATGACTGCGGGGGCTAATCTACCCGATGATATGGCATTTACGTAGAAAGTTTATGGGGTGGTTTCCGTCTACCGCAAAACGTGAAATTAATAGGCTGGCCCTCGGAAGGTAAACGCTTATGACGCCGGTGGCAACAGGTAGGGGATGCATTACTTATGTAACCCGTCGGCAGCGGCAGCCACCCCTCAGACTGAGCCTATAACTTTAACAGGTATACCTACCCTGGTCCACCCTGGGCACTAGACGCCTTGGGCCTACCTCGAACCTCGAAGACTCCCACACGGCATGTTAAGCTTGTCACATTTCAAACGCCGCGCGTGGGTGTCGCAATACTCAAGTGAACGAGCTACTAATCCCTTTTAATTGCACCCTGGCGTAAGAAGAAAGTTCAAGTACCAAAACAAGAGTGTAATTACAACGAGCCGGGTGCAGTGCAGCAAGATTTCAGTATGAATATACTGGTTTGCTTATAATATTCAGAAAAGTATGAAAAAAATCGATAGAGACAAATGGCGGAGCGAACGGAACGCAATTACTCAAATTTTACGTAATTATTTTACGTAATTTCTCTCACTGTCCTCTGAGGACCGACGTTGACTATCTGTCTTTTTGCGATCTACCGCTACGGTTCACTTATAATAATTGTTGACGGGGTGGTAAATGAAGTTGGTAATGTCGAGTAATTATAATAACGATTATTACGACGAGCGGAAGTAGTCCTTGGCGGTAATACCACGAGGAGGAATTGTCCTATCCATCTGGTATCGTGTGTTTGTAATTTATAAAGTGGATTTCGTACCTACTTCAAAAATCCTTTTTTATTCTGTAACCATTTTTTTTTTAATTTTTTTTTAATTTCTTTACATTTTCAGGGAGAGTAAATTCTGCAACTAAATTAGTGAGAGGATTAATTAATTGATTAATTAATTAATTATCTCTTATCCTCTTACCCTTTTT
Source organism: Tenthredo notha (assembly GCA_914767705.2). Taxonomy (NCBI): domain Eukaryota; kingdom Metazoa; phylum Arthropoda; class Insecta; order Hymenoptera; family Tenthredinidae; genus Tenthredo; species Tenthredo notha. The sequence goes on along the minus strand of OU611908.1, from coordinate 21,276,270 downwards.
CGGCATTAACTTCAGGTCAGTAAATCTTCTACAGCTAAACTCAACCGGTTCGTTTGATCCCGGTGTGTCTCTGCTTCATCATTCGAAAGATTTTTTATTTTTTTTTATTTTCCACTGAATATTTATGAACCTCTCAATTCCACATCTCGTTAACTCGAATTTTTGCATATAGTTCGTATACCCTGAATCATAAATTAAATTTAAACATAGGAGAATTTATATTATACCAGAAATGTAACATTGGCGAAATTCCAGAAAAACCAATAACGATCAGTTTCTTTTTTATACTTTATACGTAGAATAGTAATGAAACGTGTAAGATAACATTTTCACAAGTGTTTAAAAAGCTGCCCGGGCCTCTACCTCTCGTTCCTTTCATTCCAAATAATCGATCGTTTGCTCAGAGTCGAACTGCTGTCTCGCATAATCCTACTCACAGCCGGGTTTCGAAAGGTTTCTCTCATCCGCATACCTATTTCGTTTCAAACAGTATAAATGCATATACGGTATTACAGCTCTCGTCATTTATTCTGCAACTAAACCATGTGTGTATGTATATATTATATACGTATGCATATAATATATACATATATGGGTATCATACACCCACGCAGGCACGTATACGCTTCATTGCCCTAGGGGTGGATGATTCTGCTTTGCTCGCACGTAGGGTAGGGTATGTATAAATATATATATCTAGATATATACAGAAGATCTTGGATGGTGGATAGGTAAGGTGTATATAAATGTGCATGTATAATATAAATACATACTTACATCGGTTCTATGTACCTGGAATAGGGTGTGAATTGGGAATACGTTGAATTGTGAGAATTGGTACTCCCCAGACGTTATGTGAGCACGTTTCGAAGGGCTGAAGGCCCGAGTATTCCGCCCTTTGGTTCGGTCTGGGTTCGGGTAGATAGATGTATGTATATATCTGGGTTGGAATAATTGTGGAAATTAATATCAGACATTTTGCTAAATGACGGCACTCCCGTACCACCCGCGTTTCCGCACTCACCCCTCCGCCTTTTCTCTAATTACGCGCACATTGTTCAACGAGGTACCGTATTGTTTCGAACTATTCTATTATATGCATCAAATGTTACCCGGTTTTCATATCTACAGCATATATGATACGGGGTGTACTCGTGCACACAAATATCGTTTATAGATTCAAATCACATGAATATCGTAGGCAAGAAAATAAATCGCGAAAAAATACGTGAAATAAATAATCCGCGGGTATCCTCCCGTTTCTTATCGGTAATCGCGCAGCCCAGGCGCACGTAGGATCGAAATTGACACGCCTGCGGCATTGCCGATGGGTAAAAAGTTTATATCCCTAATTTATGAGTATTTCGTAACTCGATTTTAGGATCGGTAGAAAAGATACGGTGCTTTTTTAGGGATGGGGATCGCGGCTACGATCGTTTCACGAATCGGGTGAGAAAATTCTTCGGTTTAACACTCGATTTCATAAATAATCTACTTATAGTATGTACAGAAAAAAAAAAATATGAGCCGCGAATGGAGAAAGAAAAAAAGTAAAATATATAAATAAATAAACCATTACCCTTCAATCGAGCGATTGATTTACTCGTTGAGAAGCTCGTCGATGTCCTCAGTCGAATCGAGTTATCCTCGTGGTAAATGAATCGCAATTATATATTTACCTGTTAGATAGATGAATAAATATTTATTTATAATATGTGCGAATTGCGTGGGGGGATGCTGCCGTATTTGCTCGACGATATAAGGGGTGTTGAACGAACCGTTGCGTTGCCAAGGACAAAGGATGCTTCCTCGGGACGCGAACCTCGACTCAACTCGACTCACGCGTGATCAATACCAAAGGACGAGCCAGAACGCACCGATGTAATCGTGAACTCGATTCTGAAACCAGAGCCACGTAGCGATAGTTAGCAAGGAATTTATCGCCCGGGTTCAAAGTTCAGGCTAGAATTACACTGAACGGAATGACTATTATTTACTTGTCCATATCGGACCCCTACGCGTTTGGGTCAACCAATTTCTTTTTCTTGGTCCTTTTTTTTTGTTGTTGTTCACCTCCTCTGATCCTCTGATATCCGATTATCCTTCCACATAGCGATTAATGATTTTCCCCGCTGTATATCCGCAACAATATATCATCGAACAGCAAGAAGCATTCCTACGATGTCTAATCGCTTGATTAGTGTGAAATTTCAGATCGTCTATCCCGCGATGCGAGATCGATAATTAACACATTAATTAGAGCTGCGCACGTCAGGCTGGGCCCGAGGATTTGTCGAAAGATAGAATAACGAAGAGCTGAGGAAACTGCCCTCGCTGTTAGGGTGTTAAAAAATTCATAATGAATAATTATCCGCTTTAACCAGCAATTTTAAACGAAAATATTTCCATCAACCCTTATTTATCCGTGTATCTGATACAGCCGAGGGTGAGATAGTGGGAGTAATTCCTAGCTATAACTGTAGCTAGTAAGAGAAACGGTAGAGTTGGTGTACAAATAATAATTGGAACTCGGAATATTACGGGAAGTCAGTGGGGTTCGACGACGGGATATTGATTGGAAAAGAGGAATGAGAAGGATTCGAAGAAGAAATCTCGTGTTAAAATATACGATAGAGAAAAAGTGGTAGAAAAGTAATAAGTTTGTGAAAAAAATTCATTCCATATTTTTTATTGCACAGTTATTAGATTCGTAATATGAAATTTAATTTAACGAAGTTGTAAAATCTGTATGAACAAATTTTCCTATACAACTGTAGTCGTTGTGCGAAAAATTTCAAAACCGCACATAAAAATGATTGTAACCCAGATGATGGAGCAGAGATGATAAATTATTGTAATTGTTTGAAAATTTGAAAGTTTCGTTACCGCTACGTCGAACATTTTTATTATCCATTATACTGCATACCGTTTCGCAACTAGATGGATCTTCGGCATTGTCGACAGGCGAAGAGCTGAGAATAGTATGAGATCGTTGGAAAGAGGTGGCAGGTAGCCTGCATAAATCATAGTCTGATACCGGGAGATTTTCCATCATAGATTTATGTTATACCTTAGTAACAATATATTGTCTGCAGATCGGCTCGTGATCAAAAATTTTTAGCAGCGTAATATTACGAGCGGATATAACGATAACGATGGACAGGCCTCGACCGTCGTACCTATTAGTTAATTAGAATTTTATTGCGACGCGAAGAAATATAATGAAATTTTCTTCGATTAAGTTATTTTTAATAAAAATCTAATGAAACGTCGGTGAATTGGCACGATACGATTCGTACCTTCAATATTCCACGATCACATCGTGTGAATGAAGAGAGATTTTGCCTTTGAAATAATGATAATGATAATAATAATAATAATAATAATAATAATAATAGTAATAATGAAAAAAAAAACGCAAAAATCGGTGTGATTGTGAGACAATATTTTCGTCGAGTTGAAAAATATGAGAAAATTATTGTTCTACTTTGTTAGAAACTTTTCGTCCCGAAATGTACTTCCATTAAAAGAATGAAACTCAATTTATCAACAGCTCCGGGTTTTTTTTTTCTTTCGTTCTTTCTCGAATTACTTTTTCCAGTTCAGCCTGTGTCCACTCGAAGCCTAAAGGTCTCTCGGTCTCTGCTGGGCATCAGCTACCGCGAATTTGTCGTCTTAAAAGTTTTTGCGAAAACACCTTTTTCGAGAATTAGCTCGAATACTAACCCAAGACGACTTCATTTGATGATATAAAACAGGAGATAAGAAGTACAAAGACAAGCCTCAGTGTGATCATTGTCCCCGGTTAGTACGCAGCGAGATGTACAATATTACGTTGAAATTTGTCTTTTTTCCCTTATCCCTTCTCTCTCTCTCGTTTTTTTTTTTTTTTTTTTCTTTTCATTTTATTCCCTACCTTGTTGGATAAGCCGAGAGTCCTTTGTATCGGACGAAGACGAGGGATGAAAGTAGATACGATATTTACATTTTAACGAGTCGTCGAGATGGGGGTGTACATACCTATATTATTCACAGACGTCACGCCGCGTGGCTCTCCGAATTTAGAGTATGAGGAATACGTAAACGCATCTATATACCTATCTAGGTATGTATTATGTATCCATCTGAAGTATATCTGCCAACTCAAAACCAGACTCGTGAGTGCAGCTGAGAATATAATAAACAGATCGGGAGATTTTTTTTCTCAACACGCTGTGCGTAAAGTTTGATTTTGCGCACGCTTCGCGTTCATAAAATTCAACATAACGGGCGTTCTGTTAAAAAACAAAGCTTGATACACGTGCGAAAGATGATTCTCGACGCGTGTGATGATTGTCACCCTCGAGCTTCGCTCAGGCGAAAAACTTTATACTCGTCCGAGAATCAACATTTTCGCCCTAGTATCGAAAAGTACTAATTTCAAATACCTTATTCCGATCAAACATCTTCCGGAAGTAAAAATAAGGAATTGTTTTCACTATCAAAATAATGTAGTTTGAAAACCAATAATTCCAACTTACTGACGAGGAACACAGAGCATTTTGGAGAGAAAAAAATTTGGTTCATTCGGGTGGAAAATCCGGGTCAAACTATCAATCAGTTGGATAAGTTTTTGCCATTTAAAAGTAGAGACAAGGCCTCAATCACCGGGTTATTGTCTCGTATCTATCTAGACCTTGTAAAAACTTGGTTTAAGGATCCTGTAGCAAGAGGGTGAGATGTCCTGAACCGCGTCAGGATGCTTGCTAATTTCTTACCGTGGTAATTAATTGTTCTCAAGGATTCATCTGACAATGATATAATCTGGGTTACTAGGGTATTATGAATCCTGGAAAAAAATTTCTCCCTAATTCATTTCTGACGTTCTGTTTTTTTTTCTAATTTTTTAATTTTTTTTTTCAGTCTTTTTTCGTTTCCTATATGATTAAAGACGTTGACTTTAGTTCTATAGGCGACGAGACGAAGATACCATGTAATACGGTTTCGATTTATCTTATTTTTTCGACTCTTCGAACCAGGAACAACTTTTTCAGATAGATTATACTTTTATCGCTCGCCACTCTCGTAGTAATAGCTTAGACGAATTTCGCAGCCTTCTTGGCACCAATATCCCTGAACGTTGTGCGAGGTGACACCTAAAAGGAAGACAATTTAACTTTGGTAACAGGACAAGTTAGATTGGTGCCTTTCAATGAAACCTCTACAGCTTTTGTCGATACTTATCGACAGCAAAGCGGGAGCTCTTCGACACTCTGGAACCATTGATGATTAACTTTTATTTTTTTTTTGCTTCCCTCTTAGATGAGTGTGTCAAAAGATGAAAAGATCCGTAAACGTACCTCACCTTAGAACTAATTTACACCTAGAATAAAATTTCACATGAAATTTATGTGGCTCGTAAAAATCCTGAAATTATGCCTATATCACTGGAAAAAGGTCTCCGAGGTATGACATCGATCTGAAATATGTAACAGCTTGAAAGTCAATTAGAAATGAAAAATACTCTAGACATCTTGTGCCATTCTTAGATCCAATATTCCAAGGAGCGTGATTTATATCTCACGGCCTGTATCCTGTCAAACGATGTGCAGTACACGTTGTTACATGCATTGTATCAGTGGGTGGATCAATGCGGGTAAAACGCTCGGTTTCATGTATTATACTGTAATAATTTTCGAGTTTTTTGACTGCCACGCGATGACATTTAACGATATGGCCAAGGTACGTTGCTGTATGTCACGACACTCGACACCTGTGCAGGAACCTTTGTCACCGTAGACTCAATTCGATATTTGAAACTTTTACGATCTGAGGCCGTTCTCACACGTATAAACTAGCTGTCAACTCCACATTCGTTTCCGAACACGATTTCAACATTTTAGATCCCAGACACGAAGCCCCCTGTCAAGGCGCCACGGTGACTGCAAGAGTGTTGTTTCACGATCACAGATCACAATGAGAATCTCATTCTCGATTAAACAGGGTACGTGCTTTTCACGGTACATTTAAATACTCATAACGACAGGCTCCGAGCGACTCATCAGCCAAATTTAACATCACCTTTAATGCAGTACTCAGAAGTGATCGAGTCCCATAAAAACGGTCATTTCCTCATCCAATAAGTCTTGAAAAATATCATTTGTCGGAGATGAAAATTCTATCAAAAATTCACAGCCAAGTTTATCACTCGACACCTGTTAATCATACGTCTAGTTTATAACTACCCCTATTTATGGGCTACACCAAGGACTAGGGAGTAAGTAGCTCGAGTTACCACACGTGAGGACAATTTAGGTACATAATAACTTTAGTGTAGACATAAATCTATACAGATATATACATATATGTATATAAAACTGATTGGTATAAATAATGGGTAGTACTAGAACAGGCGCCCTTGAAGCACCCTCGTAGCTGGTTCGCCATATTCTTCCCCTACATAGGTTCGCGTAGTCATGGCAACAGGTGGTGAGAAAGATCTCTCGCTTGCTTGCTTGCTCGCTCGTTGGGTACAGGGTGCCTGGAAGCTGGAGGCTGGGGCCTGGAGCCAGCTACCTTCGATGCCCCAGCTTTTCCTTACACTCATTTTTTTCATTTTCTATACACAGCTCTTACCGAGCCTACCTACACCCTATCAGATATACACCTCCCTCGCTGTACGTGAAATTTCGAAGAGGAAGAAGAAAAGGTCCGATCAATTACCAAGCGACGTGCGACCAGTCGCACCTACCTCAAAAAGTCGTCTTTTCTAATCAAGAACAAGATGAACTTTTCCTTTTTTCAACTAATAAGATTGTTTATACTGACATGTTTACCAGATATTTGTGACTCATTTGTTCAATGTCTACTTTGGTCGGTGAATAAACTGATAAGTTACTGATTGAACAGGGGAGGATTGTGTGTCTATATGCAGAGACCACAAACGTATTTCGGATATTATACCAAGATCTGAACCTTGGAGATAACTATTTTTTTCAAATCACTCTTTCGATTTTCGAGATATATTTCGGAAGCGTCCAAGATTTCACGGACCACCCCTTACATAGACTGAGAATATTGTAAAATCATGCCATTTCAGGGGTGAATCAAATTTTCTTGGAGTGAAAAATTTCCACATCTTAAATTTGAATTCATTAAATATGTCATTAGTTTTTCCAAAAATTACATGAATGTAGAATATTCTTACGAAATTTGGATAATCTCTGATGAACAAATCCGTCTAAGACAAAGGCCATACGATCTCAAATGATTCTTAATTATTTCTGTAAATACCATTAATAATCTATGACAAAAGGTGTGTTTTGATCAAAAATTGTTTACAAGCTTAATTTTCGATTGGATTTCCAGATTTATATCAAATATTGGGGGGATATTCCAGAGGCTGCTACGAGGTCGTAAAATACGCAGATACCGTAAGGGATCATACAAGTCATATCGAAATCGTAGCTTTTGTGTATAGGATACATATAATATGTTATACACTAATACCACTCGAAAAAAGGAATAAAGGTAAAGCTCAGTCGTTGTAATATCGGTTAAAGTATATCAACGGAGAGCCTAGACCGGGGAAGCCTGATAAAAATTAGGAAGAACTTCAAGTTATCAAACCAGAATAGCGGCTTCTAGTTTTCACTTGATTGCCCTGGGGATTGACGGATCATAAAAACGAAGGGATGGTTTATAGATAGAACAGAGGCTTCAAGGACTGCGTCAATATAGACAACGATGATTCTTGAAACTATAACGAAATTCGTAACTTCGTTAACGCATCATTATGCAAACCTTCAGAAAATTGCTACTATTGCACACCAAATGAGGGTGACGAAGGATGTGGGACGTGGACGTGGACGTGGACGTGAACGTGGATGTATTGCCATGCGACGCGAAGCGAAGCGGCAGATCCGATGCCTATCGGACTAGGGATTTCATATTCCCTGGTCGTATTCACGTATATATTATGTACATATGCCTACATTTTACATGCATGCATTATACTGTGGCCAACATGATTGACGTGGGCCAACCTCGTCCTTTCCGGTTCTGAATATCTGGATTCCAAATTTTAGTGCCTCTATATCAGGTATACGGTACTACTAAATGCAAATTTCATACTGAATTTATGCTTATATCATCATTACGTCCACATAAAGTTATATCGAAACGATTCGGGCTTTGTTGACCACAGAGTATCAGTATATGGGTCGAAAAGTCATTGACTGCAGTGAATGGGACATGGATTCCTGATGGAATTGAAATTTGGAATTATTCATGAACCGATGAGAGAGCTGGATTGAAAAGCTAAACGGTACGTTCTCCGTTCTTACTTTTTGTTAAACGATTTTTTATCAAAACTTTTTTTTTGTGTTTTCAGTGAAATCTGTACTTCGAAGAAAGAGTTGTAAAACTTTTTCCTCGCAGATTCATTAAGATGTTCTCTGAAATTGGTTCATCGAGAGCTACCAAGACCCTCCTTACTTAATAGGTACTTTGGAATCGGAGCATCGTCGTGGTTGTTTTCTTCGCAAAACCGAAGAGTATACGTGCATTTCTTGGTACTTTTGTGATTCGTTCAACTGACAAGAGAATTTCGATCCCAGTTTAATGTTTCATGAGAAGAAGGATCTCTCGGGTAAAGGGGGAACGGTCCTGGATTACCCCACCCGTATTCCCGTATTCTGCACCGTCAATATTGACGAGTGATAAAAAAAAGTTCGACTCATTCAGAACCGAAGAAAGATCGGAGCGGCGATTTACCTCCTTTTTCGAATTCGAAGAAATCGAAATTCACTCAATTTTCTTTCTATTCCCGAGTTATCTGCTGTTAGTCCCAACGGGACGTTCCGTTTGTACATCAAGTTTTTCATTTTCTCTGTTGTCGCATCGAATAATCAGCGTTCGTGGATTAATCCTTGATCCTTGAAAGCTACGCGTATTCGTTAACCGGATTGTCGATATTGAATTCATTTACTCATTCGTCAATTAATTCGAGTGTATTTTAAAATTCATTTTTTCCTCCGAGCACAGGGCAGTCAAATCGCGATAGACACCAGCCTGTATTTCGAAGGACGAAATTATTTTTACTAATCGTTAGCTATAAAATGGGGCACTCTTCAGTCAAACTGAAAAAGGAATTGCGGGACGTTACCAAAACTGATCTTTTCATTGTGGTACTCGCGTAGTAGTTCCTGGCCATTCATTGCTAAGAAAATAATAACTTTCTAGGCGTAAACAAAAAGTTTTACCCCAGAAGAATTTTTGGCGCCGATCCATACACCCCCCCCCCCCCCCCCCCCCGGTGTCTTCTTATAGCTTCAGGGTGATAAAGAATCCTCGACGTTTTCGGATTCATCGTCTCAATTTGAGCAATCTTTCTTTTTACTCTTCGGGTCCAGACACCTCAGGAAACAATACATGGATTTTAGAATCAGTACAGAATTCGGTTCTAACAGCTGTGACACGATTACAGAACATTTTGTGGCTCGAAGCCAGCCTCGTGACAGACGTAGGTAGCTACACACGTCACGCGACACGCGACACGCGATGTATACCTCTTCGCCTCGTAAATAGGCATGTAGGTAGTATACACGATATGTATATGGATATTAGATGTACGAAAGCGGGGATTGATTTCCGCGTTTCTGAATTCTCTAGTGCAGAGGTAAAATCCCCGAATATATTATATTTCAGCGCAATTCATCGTCTCTAGACGATTTATAGGAAAGCTGTGAATCGTAGCACTCCGATTATACTCCGTGCAGCGAAGGCGGGACGAAACTATCTGGAGTTGATTGAAATTGGTGGAGAGTAGACAGGGGACTCAATTTCCAGTAATTTGTATTGTTGAACGCCCTGGAAACCCGGCTAAAACACGTTTACTTCCTAGCCAGTCGGTCGCAGCTGCACCATCGTAGATTGAAATGCAAACGGAATGTGGGTTCGAGTTTGTAATGCTGATATACCGACCAATATATCAGCGAAACAATCTACCATTACGGTTGAAAATTTTACTGAAGTGTTAACGATTTTTAAACATACGAAATAGCGCCGTAAAATACGATACCAAGTGAATAGAGAGACGCCGGTTTTCACTCTACGAAATAGACGTGGAAGATAATGATCGAGAATGAAGACATGGTGGTGAAGATTATAAATATATTATAAATCGAAGAATACGAAGAAAAAAAGGAGGAAAATTCTGCCCTGTCCATCGTCTGGCGTGTTCAAATTACCTTTGGAACTTTTTGCCTTTGATAGCAGTAGTTCAGACTTCATTCTGTTCGGATATTACGATTTCTTTGGAACGACGCAAGACACAGAGACCTCAACGTGTTCCGAATACTCGGCAAAGTAGGTATATCTACTCCAGGCAATGTCCAGATCAGATTGGCAAAAGTACGTCTCTACTGTTCACTGAGATCAAAGAGCACATTTTTAATATTCGACTTTCTTTAGTTGCGAGTCAGCACGACGTCATAGAAATTGATTGTCGGAGTGAAATGATTGTTAGGAAAAGTTCGAGGAATGAGAGCTAATCCCGAAACCGAAGGAAGGACTTTTATTTTTCTGCCTGGTAAAATACCTATGAATGTTATCTCCTGAATTACGAAATTGGACATCGTTTCTTTAGGTGAAAGAGTTATTACCGTGAATATACATTTTTGTAGGGGTTTAAACGTGTCGGGGTTTTACACCACTCCCCTTAATTTTGCGGAATGGCCATTCACAGGATGTTATCATTTTACGTTATTATTCTAGTCTGATTAGCAAACCACTCTAAAGATAGACAGGTAGGTGGGTATACGTACGCGTATATACGTCATAGCTATGGCTTTCTGAGCATGTGCATGTCTGATAAATATTTCCCTTTATAATTAACGAATAGTCGTGGAATTTAGTATATTTGCGAAAGGCATCAATCCGTCACGAACCCAACGTTTGACGTTCTGCAGAATAATTCAGCTCAACACAGATCGACAGAACTTACGAGGGGAAACATGAATTACCTACGTACCTAGTACTAAGGGGTTAACGGTTTGCATTTATGAAAGCACCCCTTCATATGCTCGAGTCAGACCTACTACGAGCTTTGTAGAATCCCAGTATTCACGGGCGGCATTAAGCCTTGTCGGAAAACGTACGCGAAGAGAAATAAACAGCATAAAAGAAGGAAAGAAGATAAAAAAAATTGTAAATAAAAAAGAATAAATAAAAAAATGAATGAAAAAGGTGGAAAAAAGAGGACAGAACCTTGTGCCTTCGCTGATGCGATGTTACAGTTACATGTAAAGCGGGAACGGGAACGGGAAAGAGTTTGTTGTTTGAACAGCTCTTCTTAAATTTTCGTACCGGTATAATATTTGCGAGCTTTCAGTATTTCGCAAATGGCCTGCTTCGACTGCTTTTTCTTTTTCTTATTCTTATTATTCCTTTTTCATCTCTGTTCTTTATTCTTTTGCTGAATCGGAGAAACGTCAAATTTCTGATAACAAGAAAAATATAAAATAAATAATTGAATGATTCACCCTACGAAGACGTTGATCACGTATGACTACCCTTCGATAGTGGACATAAAACAGAGAATGGACTGCCGATCACATAAACCAACAAAATCCAAAGTAAAACAGTATGTCTGTATTTTTGTTGTTTTTTTCTTGAGTTAAATATGAAAAAAATTAGATCCCAGGTAGTGTACTCGATATCGGATAACATATGCGGAAGCTACATTGGCTATCCATGCAGTTGACATCTTGATTCAACATTGATAAGCTATGTCGGGGTTATTGCCTGATTATTGCCATGACAGAAACCCATATTGCAGCGATGCTGCCGCCAAATTGTTGTCAATCCTCGTCGTTTAATATGGTCTACCGATACTATTGCCATGCTGATGATATGTGGCATTAATATGGCATGTGGACTGGCCATGCAGAATGTTATCCGAGTTTGTAGGGGGTCAAACGATGGAAGAAAAAATAAGAAAGGATCTGTTCCACTTGACTTGTTTAGTTTTCATGTTCATATAGCTATACGAAGAAAAGAAAGGCAAGCGATTTCGATTTGAATCAAACTTAAGATATAAATCAATTAAATGGTTGCGAAGTTGGGTAAGGTACGAATAACGGAGCCAAACCTCGAGCTCCTTAAGAGTGCCTGATGAAAAAACACTTTAAGGTGTTGCCACCGGTTGATTGCGGGGGCGCGTTGGCCACTTAAGAAACCCGGAGATGGTTTAACGCGTGCTTTCCAAGTTTTGATTAGAAAGTTGAGTTTCGTTCGAACTTTGTCTCTTATTATATTTCATCTCATTTTCTCTTTCCTTTTCCGTTTTCTTCAGCTTTTTTTTTCTTGTTTCCGGCTGGTAACTAGATGGACGGAAATAACCCCGGCGAAAACTTTATTTCCCCCAAAAAAATATTGCCATTTCTATAAAACATATTTTCACCCCTATTTCAAGTAACGCCCGCGTTCTTATAGGACGGATGAAAAATTGTGTACTGTGAATGAAAATTAAGAAAGAAATAAATTTCATACGAAATGAATGATTACCCAGTTTCCTGGACCATATATATTATATATATATATATATCATAATGACCGTGAAATGTTACCGGGAAGTAAATGGCGCCGGTTTTCGCAAACTTTATGAAAATTAGCATATTAAAAATATTCAAAATATCGGTGTTGCCCAACGCCTCGAGGCCAACGAAGGAGGCAATTAGGCAAAGACGTCGGCGCCAAAGACGTGGATATTGCTAACGATCTGGCAGTTTCGCAGAGCGCCCTTGATGAGAGAAATGCTGCGTTTATCGGCGTAATAACCGAGTTCTTCTTAAAGTACTGTACTCGAATGAATGACAGTTCTGTACAGTGTATACCTACAAAGCGGGTGAAATATAAACGACGAGCTTCGTTAGACTAATTCTCACAGAAGGGAGATTTTACTCAGCGCGATTTCTTTTCTCTTCAAACTTTCTTCGCTCGACAGAAATAAGAGTTAGAAAAAAAACGAGTCGCTTTTCCAGAGACGCAGGTAGGTATACGTATATATATTTAAAAATTTAATGCTTTATCCTCCAAGGGAATAAAAAAAAAAAAAAACCCTTATACATTTCCGAGCTGCTAACTTATTTTTCCTCGAAATGTTTCAATCCGTGGGATCGATAATCGCGAGGCTAATTTTAAGAACTCATAATTACTCGTTTGTTTAATGTATGAGTGATCTGTACGCCTTAGGGCAAATGGGATAATAAAATGTGAAACATATTCAATAAAGTAACAAGTGTGTTCCTGTCTGATTATATATAAAGCAATAACATTTTTTTTTTCGAACCCCCTGAGGAATATACGAGCTGGCTACTTCCCCCGTTTCCGTTCTATCCGTTTTTCTTTTTGCTATAGAAATTGAATCACAATGCAGTATTCATTATGAACGAAGTATTATTTGATGTAAAGCTTTCAAAAGACCTTTTCTCTCCTCCGTCAAACTGGAAGCTGTTTCGCCTTGAAAGCGTATATCTAAGTACTTTTAGAAAGTGGTGAGTCTCAAACGGTGTAAATCCTCCCGACGTCCCCCACTTTTCATCTCCTCTTTTCTGGACCCTTTCTTATTGCCTCGCACCCCTCGCCCTTCCTCATTTTTTGAGGGATTTGACTACTTCTATCCACGACCCCGCGTCATGAGTTTTAACAAATAGCTCTGCACGCTTCGTAGACGCTTAGTGTTGTTTCATATATAAAGGTCGTGTGGCTTGGTATACCTAGTGCACCTACATCGATGGGGAAAGATTGATCGAATCGGTTAGGTATACAGTTTTCTCTGCAAACGAATTTCCCGTCGTCAAAAAGGCAGCCTCCCATTTCCCCTATCATAAGAAAAGGATTTGCCAAACGATCCAGAATTTTGGGCAACGAACTCGACGAAAATGGGCATCAGGCACTCCGAATGCTTTGTTTTTCCTCGTTCTGTCGAGTTTCCCTCCAAATTTTAGACTTTTCTTTCCTGCTTTTCCTTCATGTTATCCAGAAGACACAACTGACTCTCTTTTCACGAATCAAACACCCGGTTTACATTCGTACCTCAGTGGTCCAGGGCTGTGATTACCTTCGAGGCATTTCAATTTTCTTTTCACTCGATTAGCGATGGTCTGGAAAATCGTTTAGTTGATTCTACGAACCGGAATACCGACTTGGACGACAAGTGCCCGCGGGCCTACAAAGGAAGTGGATTTCAGTATTGATTATTCGATGCAGGGGTCAAGAATCGGGGCAATTAGTAAATGCGATGGGGATACGGAGTTTCGGAGGTGATTTTGGCGGGATTGATTGATTTCAGGTGGCATCCCGATTCGACGTGTGGTGTATCGGTGTACCTACATGTATAGAATCCACAATCTCACAAGTCATTTTTGACAGATCACCTCGATCCTATCTCTTGATGGCCCTCGAGCCGTTTCATCCTGCCTCATGCCTCAAAATCTACCCCGCGGATATCAACCCTTCCTTAAATTTCCTCTCCCTCAGCCTAGTCTTCCGGACTTTGAATACCGGACGAGAAAAACCGGCGTTATTATACCTATATACGTATACCTTTTTCAAGGCGCTTTATAACTGACGTAATTACGGAGAATGGGGGTAGAAAAGGGTAAGGCTTGGCGTTCCTTTATGGAAGAGAGGGGAAGAAAAAAAAAAAAACTAAGTCAAGAGGATCCAAATCTTATTCTCAATAACATTTTCAATAATACTGAGCGGAACTACCGGAGTATCTAACGATTGCTCCTATTATTGATTAGAAAACTTGTTAAAAAGAAGAAAAAAAAACGTATGAAAAGAGTTTTTCGTTAATGAGGAGTTGCGTCCTTCTCTGTTGCGTCTTTGAAAGTCCTGACTGATCATTATTGCTTTTTTGATGAAGCAGTTAGGAATGTTCCTATCATTATATAAAGAGGTCAAGAATTTTCTATTCAACCTTAACAAGACTGTTGATTGTCCTCCTTAATTCATTTGTTCAGTATTTTCGGGCAGAAGAATCCAATGAGTTTTGGTTCTTTGTGAAAGTTCCTAAGTTCTGAATGCTAGAAATTCAGAACAGTGAAAAATCTGAATTTGAATATTACCGACTCACAGTCATTAGAAAGGGTATTTCCCCGGTAGTCTAAATAGCCAATTCCAAAGAAACTTTGAAACGAAGAACACCGGAAGTTTAACATTCCGAAAGCTAAAAATCCGAAAGGCCAACCTTCCGAAATTTGAAATTCACCCATGTTTCCATTCAGTGTTGAATGATTCGGAATGTCTTGATCGTATCGAAGCTAATAAGTGGTCAAATTAATCGTTCTGCCATTTACTTTAAAAAAAAAAAAAAAAGATTTCAAAATTCTACCAATTATTTACGACATCGGAATTGCCGATCGAAATAAATGAAATAGGTTTCCGTGAAGAGGGTCTCGATTAGAATTAATTATTTTTTCTCTTTGCATCCTGCGAAATTGACGAAAATTTTCAGATTTTTTGGTGTTTTAAACTTCGATGTTTTTAAAAGTTCGGAATTTTTAACGTTCGGAACTTCAAGCCGGCCCTAAGGGGTGAAGGTGGTGGTAGATACCTATTTATTTTTACGCGATCGATCTTCCGTGTGTAAGTATACTCTGAGGAGAAAAGAGACGCGAGACAAATGAGGGGAAAAAATGGAAGAAATAAAAAGAAAAAAATTTAAAAAAAAAAAAAAGGAAAGCAAAAAAAGGTGAAAGGAGAGGAAGCTCGAGGGCGAAACAGCAAGGGCTGGAAAATTTGGAGCGTTTAAAATGAGAGCTTTGAAAATTAAGCTTAGTGCCGCTTTGAGCCGCGACCGCGTGAACGCGGGCGGCCGTTATACATACCTACCCGTGAGCATGAACTTCCACGCGGGTCCGAAAAAAGAGCGGAGAAACGGATTGAAGGGGTGAGCGAGGTTCACTGGTGAACACGACCTATATGTATATATATATATATATATCAACGAGACGAAAAAAATTCTCCATGTAAAACCCGAAGTTGTACAAAAAAATGAAAAGAATCTGAGAAAACAGCCGCGTAGCTTTTGTGAAAACGCTTAGTTTTGTCGCGAAGGTGGAAAAAAGAAATATACATATATTTTTTTTTTAATAAAATGAACCTGCCAGGCAAGAATTTTATGGTCAGCAAGAGTTCAACGTTTAGACGAAAAGAGAAATAAAAATGTTATAGGATAAAGGTGAGACTAGGTTTTACGATTAAAATTAATGGAAAAAAACACACAACTTTGAATTCTCTGACATATAGTCAGCCTAATTTCTGTATATATGAGCTTTAGCTTGCGGGAAAGGATGAGAGCCGAGGAGGGATTGAAGTGAAAAAATAAAATCTTGTGAGATTTTTTAACCGAGTTAAGGAATAAGGGATAAGGGCAAGCGGAAGTAATGGCGAAAAGAATGAAAGTGTATGGGGAAAGAAAGAAAAAGGAGAAAAGAAGAAAAGGGGGAGAGAAAAAAAAAAAAAAAATACGTTACAGAGATGCGTGTGTCGTTCTGATATATTATTCACGTGGGAGTAAAGTGACGCGCGGGTATGACCCGGACTTATTTTCTCAGCCAGCCTTATTTCAACCCTTGAAAGAAAATTCCCAATGGAATCTGAGGAAAAGAATATGGCTTATATCTTTAGAATGGGCAAGAAATGCGTAGACGTGAAGATTATTTCTTCTGAAAGAAAATCCATATATATGTATACAGGGTATTCCAGAACTGAATGCAGAAAATGAAGGGGGTCAAGCCGAGTGAATTGATCTATAGAACAATGGGCACCGGCATGTAGGCAACCGACTACACACCAGATATCCGACAGCTATCTGATTGATTAGCACGCTCGACTGTTGCTGCGAGTCATAACACTTTTGAATTCGAAAATTTCAAACAAAAATACTGTTGATATGAAATTTTATTATGGAAACGAGTAATTCTGTTGTGTTTGGCGACAATTTAATGTCGAAAGTGTTTTCATTGGAAATTCTTTACTTCTAAAGCGTT
This sequence comes from Tenthredo notha, assembly GCA_914767705.2. NCBI lineage: Eukaryota > Metazoa > Arthropoda > Insecta > Hymenoptera > Tenthredinidae > Tenthredo > Tenthredo notha. The sequence goes on along the minus strand of OU611908.1, from coordinate 21,259,231 downwards.
ATGAATGAAGCGCTAACCGATGTCAGCTGTGTAGTCGGTTGCCTATATGCCGGCGCCCAGCGCGATTTTTTAAGCGCCTGTATCCCAGTACTTCGGAGACCACATGTTCTATATCTTCTGCATTCAGTTCTGGGACACCCTGTATATGTATATCTATGGTTCTTTGTCGTTCTATTTTATTTCTATTTAATAACACACGTAATTCGTTGAGAAGTTTCTGTGTAATTTACCGACGATGTGAGTTTCGTGAGAAACTGCAGAAGCCAGGTCAAGTTAGTTCCGACCTCCTGGACTCCGGTACATTACACGCTCTTCCCCCTATTGCAAGTAAACCGAGATTCGATCCGACCGATTCGTTGCAAATGGTCATAATTTATCAGACAATGTATGAGAGAATTTAGGGGTAGGTATTGTAGGCGAGCTGCATCGTAGATAGTATTTTGATGTGTAAAACAGAATCGTGGATTTATTCTGACACATAATACAATCCTGATCTGAATAAATTGGAATATCATCAAATTTTAGAACATTTTTATCGCCGGTCGTACTCGTCGAATGAAATATCTGTGAAACAACGAACGTGGAGTATGAAAAATGAAAAATGAAAAACAAAATAAATAATAAAAAACGAAACAGGTAGGTACGTATGTTTGCGACCCAATGACCATAAACCGTACAACACTACGGATGCGGAAAAGCGAGAATTTTTTAACAAGCAATTTTCTCCAACACCCCCCTTCCAAATTTTCCCTAGCAGCATAAATCGGAAGATGAACACGATTCCTCGATTGCTATCGACAGGTATACCTAAGTAGGTACTTCCGGATCCACCTATCTAGGTGAAACGATATTTATGGTTTATCTCACGCTCTGCAGGAGCCCGGTATCCTGTAGTCTGGAAACGTTACCAGGAATAGAAGAGAACCATGTGACACTTCAGAGCAACTGTAATGTAGAAAAGTACTTTTCTCTAAATGAAACCGCAAATAACGATTTTATCATAAGGAAAGAAAGAAGAGAGGATAAAAATTAACGAGGATTTCGAGCACCGGCGATAAGTGCAAATGGAAGAATCGAGTAGAGGGATCCAATAATTTAACCAGTGCCTTCTCTTAATCGTTTGAAAATGATACGTCTATGTATCAGGTGGAGGAGTGAGTACCATTAATTTTGAGCTGCGGTACTAGGGTCAGAGGCAAACTGGTTGGTATAGGATGAAGGGTCACTGATGAGTCTCCGCAGTAGCAAGGAAGGTGTAATTTATCACGACAACGATCGTCACTCCATGAGACTCCACCAGCCACACCGCCTTTTGACCGCACGACGAACACAAAGGGTTGCAAGAGTTCGTCAATAGATAGATGTATACACCAAGGAAGAGTTGCGACACCGCGTCTTTCCACCCCTTAACACCGAAGACTTCCGGCTATAGGCACCGTATACTAAGTTAATCGACAATTTCCTCTCGCGTCGATTTTACTCCGACTAGATTAACTCCGAGATTTTTTTGTAAAACACCTGATTAAGGATAAAAATAACGAGGGTACAAAATTCGTCGGTAAAATTGAACATTCTTAAGCGAGCAGTAAACAAAAGTCAGCATTAGAATTTTAGTTACGTCTCTGGAAACTGGACTTCCGGTTTTTATATTGTTCTGAAAAAAAATTTTAGCTAGTACTAAAGCGCGCGGTGGAAAAACGGTAGAATGAAAATGGGACGTTGAGGCGAGCCACTACGTGAATGTCCACAACTTCTATAGAACCAATTTTTTTTTTTTTTTCTAATCCTGCACCGGTATTGGTTGTGGTATAAGTCCGACGGTGGTAAATGCCAAGCCGTCATATAACGACGATAAATATCCGACGATGAGACACTTCGGTATCTACCCCTCGGATCTTAGTAGTGTATGCCATAAATATTGGACGTCGAGTAAAACCGGGTAAATTATTGAATTTTTCTTTACTTCAAGTATGGGTGGCTATACTCGGCGCGAAACTCTCGCGAAACACTCTAGGGGTATTTTTCGACAATTGTAGAAGCCGTCGCGGGTAGTTATGGAAATTTTTGACGACTGTGATATTCGCATGCCCAGGTAGGCACCAAATGAATTTCGTAGTTCGCGGTGGATTTAATAATTCGAACCCCAAGCTGGCGCGGCGGCTACATATATCCTCCGCGGAAATTTTTCACGCCCACCCCTGAATTCTGTCACGCGTGATATGCGGGAAAGCCACCTCAACCCCGAACGCACCTCACTTACCACCTATACGTATACATGTATATTCCATCCCTTATATCTTACATGTCTTTTTTTTTATTGCCTTGCCTCACCCGAATGTGCAAGTCAGTATTCATATTGCAAATAAATCACCGCTGCAGGGAATACTTGAAAAAAGAAACTTCACCAAGTCTAAATGTCATGCGGAATAAGTTATCATTTATTTAAACAGCCGCGACTATACATAGGCTGAGAATTTCACATTATTTTTCCGAATCTCACGTCCAATTTCACATTCATATATTGTCGAAATGAAATCTTGTTCAAAAGAAGCGACACCGTCTTCCAAACGAGCTTTGCCATCCCATTGGGATTGAAATAAACAAACAGCGAGAATCAGATCTGGGAATAAACGGCAAGTCCCACAACTGACCCTCACAAGTCCACCTCAAATTTGCCCTCAGTATCAAAACTTTCCCTAGAGTGGGATTTATTTTCATGAGAGCTTGGAAAATAATCGTCGATTCGTCCTCCAGACCTCCGTTCTTTTTGGTAAACATCTTTGCCCGAGGGATTTGAGAGAGAGACAAAGAGAGAAAGGGAAAAAGCGAGAGAGAAAGACAGCTGCAGGGGAGTAAGAGGCGTTTTGCTGTATTGAATGACAAGGGGAATTCTGGTATTGAACCGGAATCTTTTATTTCGTATCATTTGACATTGCAAAAATACTAAATGCTTCGTAAATGCGTTTTAAATCCAATCGCAGAGTTCATTGAGCCCCTAATTTATTTTAGGGGTTGAAAATGTTCGAGTGAAAACAAAACAAAAAAATATATATGTAAAAGAAATCAGCTGCGAAATATCCGTTCATATTTCTGCATGTTTCAGGATAACGTTAACGTGATAAAATTTTTATATCTTCAATAGACCTGCGCCAATATTACGCGATGGTTGAAGTGGTTTATTTTTTCATGGTGCTTTTTTTGTCATATCAGCTCGTTGAATATCACGAGCCAGTTTATAGCCCGTTGTTAGCTACTTTCCATAACAATGGCGGTAGTTTTGCATATTGGTTGTTTGAATTTTTAACGAGTTAATAAAAACAAGCAATTATTCTGAAGGACAGGACAGTCTGCTGATACTCCGCTTTATATTATTTATGCATTTCCTTTTATTTTTCTTCTTCTTCTTCTTCTTTTTCTTCGCTTTTTATTCTTCTTAACCGCGTCATTGCCCGCAATCTTACGAAGCTATATGTGCTATAATTTTTCCAACAGGTGAATATCAACTAAATTTTTGCCCTACATTGATTTATACTTCTCTGAAATGGCTGATTGACTGTGAATAAAAAATAAATAACATCAGTCTCAAAGCCAATCTAGATGATCTCTTCTCCATTTCGCATTGTCTGATTAGTAACTGAGCGTTTCTACTGTCTGATGAAAACCAAAGCCATCTAAAGGGTGAAAATCGCCTGTGATAGAATATCGCGCCAGGGGTTTCAAATAAAAAATAATAAAACAGAATTACTGTACAAATATTGACTGATGATTGAAAACTATATTATCGATCACGATGATTGAATAAAGTCGTTATATTGGTCTCTAAAAGTGTTTGTTTATACGATTAAATCGTGGGTCTCTAGAGGGAGCGATGGAGTGTTTATTTTTCCTATTATTTGCTTCTCGTTCTAAGGGAGTTTCTACCACCCGTTGTTAGCAATAGGGAATATTTTTTATACATCTTCACGCGATTCAAGCCCCCGCTTGCACCATGCCACTCCAGACGTGTTACCTTTCAGGGAGAATATAAAAACACAACAAATTGGATGAAAGGGAAGAAACGGAAACAGCATATTTCTTATAGTCAAAGACGGGTAAAGCCTGTTTCTCCCATATTGGGATACTCAACCTCCAGAATTCACGCCTCTATAAAATAAAGAAGAATAAGGCATGATCAAAGTGGAGTAAACAAAATCTTCTTTCCGTACATTTGAATGAAAAGAGAGAAAAAAATGAAATAAAAATTTCTTCAACGCTAACGTCTTATCTTCCAATAAAATTTTCATTCAATCCTCAAATTAGAGACCACTACACCCCCCGCTACATCCACGTCAAGTTTCCAGGACTCGTCCAACCTGGCGAATCACTGCGACTATACCAACGACCAGGCAATGAGGGTTTGAACGATGACGTATTTCGCCCGTTTAACTGCTGGGTTAACGATACCTCATGGCTTTTGGAGGGTAGCTAAAGGTACAGAAGCAGAGAAAAGGTCGTGTGTAGGGAGTAACCACGATAAAGTTCGTGAATTCTAGGGGAAGCGTTGTTTATTGTGGGTGGCAATAAACGTAAATTTAAATGGAGCCAAGGGCTGCTTTATTTGGACGTTGGCCCGTTTTAATTATTCTCGGAGGGTGAAGTGGGGCCCGAATGTTGGCCATGGCGTTTGCGCAGGGAAAGATAGGACGTTTGTTATAAAAAAAAAACGCGTCGGTTTTTTTTTTCCATTTAATAAAAACAGAAAAAAAAAAAATTCTACCCATCGTCCTTAAAATTTGCTCACATTTTCATCCTACGTTTGTACACCACGAAATGTACGTACGCTACCGTTTCATCCTGGATTAAAATATGCATGTATACCGTGGCCACACATGAACCCGGACAAACACCGGGCTACGGGTCAATTTTCAACGCCCGATGCGGCTTCATTCAAAAGTAACGAATGGTCTTGGGGGTAGGTAAATTTGCTCCGCTAAAGGCTGGGAATAGGAAAGGGAATTTTCTCCATTTAGAGGTATACGTGGAATTCTATGTCGACTCGACCAACGTCGTACTCTGAACATCTCGGTCTTGATTCATGTTTTTTTTATACCATTGTTCCAACTCTAAAAGAGACTTTAAATTGTCAAAATTTTGTCAAAAACAGCTTTTTTTTTATTTCTTTCAAATAAATCTAAAAAAAAACTAGCTGTCCTACACGACGATCATTTTCAGCCACATTTTCGAAAGTGGAACTAATTTTTGGTATATTTACTTAAACGATTTAGAAGAATATCAACGGATCGAATTCTTGTATCAAGAAATGCCAAGGGAATAATAAGATTCATTAATACTGGTGGAAAACTGATCCAAAAATTACGATTCTTTAGTATGGTCCAGTTGAAATCAGTGTATCTGATCATCAATAGAACCTTAAGATCGATCATCGACTTTCGGCTGTGGCTGAAAAAGTTTTAAAAATTTAGATGTATATTTTGGAGTAGGAACATTGATATAAAAGTTGGCCGAGTTGGCGTTGAATAGCTCATATATGCATTTATGTACACATGTCCGGTTCTTTTATAAATAGAAAATCATTTATTTACAGAATTATTTGCCCACAATGTTCTACGAATAGTATTTTTCCATACCTAGATTATAGGCATTGTTTGAAGAACACAAATTGCATGGAAAAATGAGAGTGGCAGCCCTCCATACTTTTCTCATTTAATATTATGAAATTCGTGAATAAAATGAGAGAGAAGTTAGCGAGTTGGTCATTATATTTTAGCAATTAACCTATCCTCCCGTTTTCCACTATTTTAAGATACGTATTTGTTTTTTTTTATCACAGAAAATTAAAGTATAAGAGAAAATCTAATAACTATAATCATTTTATAATTCTTGCGGTTTTTAGAAAAAGCATTTCCCCGAAAGGATACCCAGCTGATTGCGAAAACTTTTAATCAGAGAACACCCGAGGTTCAAAATTCCTTAAGCTAAAGATCCGAGAGGCCAAACATCCGAAATTTGCAACGTAACGTATCGAAGAAAATGAGTGGTCAAATTAATCGTCTTGAAATTTACTTTTTGGAAATAAAGTTTCAAAATCCTATCGATCATTCATGACATCATGAAGTTATCGATTGAAATGAATAAAAAATGGGTCTTTGTCCAGAGGTTTTTGATTAGGATGAACTATTTTTTTTTTTTCTCTTATTCTGGACTTTCAAAATTTTTAGCTGTCTGATTCCGCCCTTCCAAAATCGTAATGTTCTAAATTAAAACTTCTATACATATTATCCTGAGGCCAATCGATCGTAAAAATGTTTGATTGAATCCGCTTTGAAATGATGCCAAATGAACCGATCCTGACACGTGCTAAAGCGTATGTATTTACCTAAGTTTCCAACTTATACGAGCCGAGTGGTGTTTGGACACGACTGATTATTTGCACTGCAGAAACGATGCACGTTACGTAAAGAGATTTAACACCCATTTCAGAAAATCATATTAAAATGGTTACTGCATAAATCCCTCGTGAAAATCCAAACAATTTGCCATGTATAAAACAGATATGATGTAAACGCGGTGAGAAACTGGTGTTCCGGAAGGTTGATTTTAAGCAACGATCATATTAGTTTTTCTCGGGTAAATCTGAAGGCGAAGTAGCTGCGGTTCTTCTAGGCTATTCTGGATGTAACTTGGGCACGATTAAGGGAAGATTAAAAGGTAAGCCTCGTCGGATAGTCGAGGTAGTATAAGCCAGGAGCCAGGAGCCAGGAGCCAGGAACCAGGAGCCAGTAACCGTTAAACGTTTATCGACCGCGGAAAGAGATTTACGATGGAAAATGTTGGCTGGTGTATATGGAGGTGTTTGTAGCCGGCTGCATAAGGTCGACAAATGTTTCAGGAAAAATTGCACCGGATATTTATAACCGCGCGAATATCGTGCACGTAACTTATGCGCAAGTAAAACATTCGCTTCTAACGTGACAGGAATAAAGCATGCTAAGGGATCAGCCGGGTTAGTAATGTGGAGCTGGTTATCCCTTAGAAAAGAGAATCTACGACTTATATGTAACATATTACCTATATGTGAAGAGAGAGAGTATAGGAGTCTTCCTTCCCTTAGATCTTGACTATTATTAACTGGTTTCGAGGATGAGATATTAAGATCGCAGATGGATGGGTGTAACGAAATTAAGGAGCAATAATCCCAGTATTTTTATATAATGAGAAAAGCTTGCAAGCTAGGGTAGATTAAAAAGCGTAGTCAGCAGGGGTTGGGGTTATGCAGGTTTATAAAAAATGCTAAGCTGAGTAATCTTCGGGGTTGAAATTGGGTTTCACGGTGATACAAGTATCCTATCCCGTAAAATTACGGATATAATGCTGATATAATAACAATAATGGTAATAATCTTCCAAATGATCATCTTAGGGGTGAAGAAAAAAAGAAAATAGGAAGAACTAAGGGACGAAAATTTTTCCTCTCTTCTTTCACCCCCTGCTCACATTTACCCTTCATATTTTACGTCACAAATCTCTCTAACCACAGATGGTCCATTTGTACAAGGAACACCTAAATACCAACGTTAATAGCCGGCAGCAATGAAACTATGCTTCGCGAAACTCTGGGTGTAGAAGAGGCGCCAACTAGCTGCGAACGAACAGTTTACCCTTACGGCAAGTACTTTAACAACTGTTGAACTACATGAATATAACCGCGGTTACAATTAGGATAAAAAGGAAAAAGGAATTTCTATACGGCTAGAGCTTTTGTTCTGGGTATAAAAGCAGGAAAAAAAAAATTAAGTATAGGTTTTTTACTTCGGTGTAACGAAACGTGAAATTTAGTATCCTGGTCAGGCACGAGGAAGCTCCTCCACTTTTCACTGTTTCAATTTAAGTCTCCACGTCCGGGAAACGATTCGTCAAACTTGTCTTGACTTAAGGGTATTATAGTTGCTTGCAGGACCAAGAAGCGTCGTCTTTTTCAAACTAGGATGATGTAGGTGAGTGGCTGTTCCATGTGTTTACTTAATAGTTATTATTCGTCGATTTTATCACCCGGTGAATTAAGCTTTTATCAATTTTATTCATGCACCCTTTCTGATAATTCTCTGAATATTATTATGCCGAGGATTCACAAGGATTGCGGACGAGAGACATTGATTCCCAATTTATTGGGATTATTCCCTTGTTCGACCGTGAAATTGTGTTTCATGGGGACGAACGAAGCTCCTTATTTTTCACGCAGGATAAGATTGACTCGCGAAAAAAGGATCTCGGCGATATTATTGACGTTGCCAGCTTTCTTAGATTGAGTAATTTCTTTTCGAAGTTGAATTACCGCGCCACCTTGCAATTCACATTTGCGAAACTAACGTCTGGCAATAAATTATACTTAGATCTGGCGATTAATAACTCTCCTAACCGTAGCCTCTAATCATGTAGAAACGACCCGTCATCAAATCCCGGAAATAAACTGACGACGAAAGAACAAGAAGAATCGGCACAGCTGTCGAGAATACAAACGTTCATTCACCAAGATCAACCCTAATTACTCCACCTTCGATCTTTTCGAGTTTATTAGACTGGGACTTGGGAACGCGAAAGGGTGATCACCGGTGGGGTACGAAGAACCATAAATAACATTCGCAGAATCTTCTATTATTTCCTCTTTCCCAAAAAAAAACTTATCGGATCTAACTTTTGCTGAATCATTAATTCTCCAAAGTAAGAATTTCTTTTAAAATCAGTTCAATTACCTCATCAGGGAATCCCTTAGCACTAGAAATCTGAGAGTTAAATTGAAACCGTAACCCTACCTGAAGACCTAATAAAATCAGGCTGATTCAAACCGACTTGTTTCCCTCGCTCTGAAACGGTCGTTTCACCCTACTCATGTTCATAAATGATTCGTAAAGAGATATACGTTTAGTTATACGTTAGTAGCATAGAGATACTAGTAAGTCCTCGGGCAGTTGCGGTCTGCTTGCAGTTCTAGGTTTCATAGCTTAAGCTCGGAAGCCCCCCGAGCTATGTTAGCTCCCGGTGGAGCACTGAACTAACGTTATAATAATTAGCAGCCATTGCACCGTAGCGGAAACGGTACCTAGCCTCTGCAATTCCCAGTTATGACATAATAATTAGATGTCGTTATTACAAGTCTTTTTTTCTTTATTTTTTTTATTCCAACGTAAAATGATACGCGATTTTTCGAAACTTTTTTTGATTGAAATTTGAAACCACATCGTTAAAAAATCTCGGAACGTGACACCGATACTTAAGGGCTGAAGATACGTCGATATAGCTGACCGTATCTGGTAGGTGAGAGGCTGGGATTAACTTGCAGTGAAACGCAGTAGATCTGAGAGGGAGGAAAGGGAGGAAACTGACAATAAGCCATCCCATCGACTAGCATCCGATGTTGGGTATATCCTCTACGTCGTAGCAGACGTTGCCACCCGCAGTAATCCCGATCCAACCAATTTACATAATTCGGGGTGTTTGGCTCGTAGCGTAACTCCCAGAGTGTCCGCAGGCCCAGGGGACTAGGGTTGGAACTTACAGCTGTCTGTGTTGTATTAATTTTAGTTGAATTTAAATTATACGAAAATCTGTTCAAGTCAGTTGACACCTTAATTTGGCATTGTTTTATCGGACCACGCAGTCCCTAGAGGCCGTTCGGGATAATTGTATAGCGAATGGTCTTTGAAAGAAACTTTGACGGTATCGTTTCATCAATTCCTTGAAGAAACAAGAAGAAAATTGCTTTCTTACGATAAAAACCGAAAGAAAATCGACCCTTTGACATAATACGGTCGAGGTTGTGGTTTGTGGGAAAAAAAATTTTCATCCGAGTATAACCGCCGAAGGGAAACCGGCGAGGGTAGGTAGGTAGGTATAATAAAGACGGGGTACCGGATAGCAACACGTTTCATCAATTTCGTAAAAAATATTTACCCTCTTCTCATACTTTTCTTCATATTCTTATTCACAAATCACTGAACTTTTATATGCTTCTCTGTGTCAACACGCAACTTTTACCAGCGTACGTTAAATTTCGGAAATTTAATTTTCCCAAGGATCATCGTACCCACAACGTAAATGCAGGTAATAAAAACTTAAACTTCCGATGTAAAATTTAGTTCGATCGGAATTCTCGACTTCCAATGAATATTCAATTAGCTAAATTCGCTGGTCACGATTCTCTTCCGCGATTAGGCCTGGCAAGGCAAGGCTTTGGAGCCGCTTAGGATGGCTGACAATCAACCGAGGCGACAATGTTTTATCAGGGATGATTGATTACACGTGTACACGTACGCGGAACCGCCCTTCAGGATTCTAATACCAGGACTAGTATAGCTGCCGTCGAGCACTTGGATTAATTATTTTATCCAAGTGATGAGATAGAGGTAGAGGTGTAGGCGGAGACGTAGCTGTAGGCTCGGCATCGCCTTCAACACCAGACTCTGTACAGGCTTGGCGGACCTTCGGTGTTAATTCGAGGCATTCAGGACTACGGGCTCGGAGGACGATAATTTAGTCCCTACACCGTAATAACTAGCCCGCACAGAATAATTTTCGAGGTAATATAACGAGCTGGGAATACCTGTCTTAGATAGGAATTTTAGTTCACACACGTTTCCCTCGTTATTGAGGGGATGTGAACGATGAGCAGTAGCCGGATAGGATTGCTGGTACCTACTTATAAATACTGCTTTAGAAATGTCTTTCAGAGTTAGGGAAAAGCCGCGGATTCACTGTGTACCCGGTTTTCCGTAGAAAAAGACAAGAAACTTGAACGCGAAAACCAGTCAAGATATACATATATACATTATACATATACCGCGGAAGTAAAATCCTAGTGTTGAACCCGAAACTTGGCACCAGTCCTGGCCGCTATACTTATTTATATTCTGGAAGCTGCGGAGGCGTAGGTTCAGAGCTGGAGTAACAAAAGTAAGTACACGAGGGAAAAGTGATTTATTTTGCTATATGAATTTATTAGAAGGTTTATTCCTGGCTAGTGAATAGTTTAAAACAAGAAGACAATAATTTTATTAATTGACTTAAATTTTTTTTTTAAATCTACGTGTTAAGCCGTGAATAAATATTCTATTGATGCAGTTTTTTGTACAGGTAATTAATTGCATTTTCATGTCCATATTCTACAGAAAGGTGTGCGTTGGCCTTAAAGGATCAGTAAGCTCCTCCGTGATTATAATTATCCACTTATGTCATTCAGAAGAATATAAAACTTCACCACTCTCGAATAAGTAATCAAATGGGTTATAATCTTCGCAGGAATGATTTTATTTGATGAACGTACGTATATATTATACAGGGTGCAGTAGCAGCGGCCAAGCCAGTCTTGTATCTACCCTCGTATTGGCTTACTTTAAACTTTAGGATGAATAATTTTGGTCTCAGATTTTTACGAGGAATCCACAGATGTAGGGAAAGTACCGCATTCTGGATCACCCTGTATATGTGTATATATATATTTTTTCTCGTTCCCGGTATTTCCCATTTTGTCAATATTGGCCTGAAGGGAGTCTACCCTCCCGAGAGGATAATGTATTTTCTTTAATTCCTCTTTTTCGTCGGCCTCTATGTATATATAGTATATAATACCTTTACGTAAATATATAAATACATATAAAAAAAAAAATATATATATATATGTATGCAGTGGCTTTCACATAGCGACTATATACAGAATGAACGACCTGTTACACCCCAACCCCAACGAATTGGCTCCACATTAGGTAAGCACTGTAGTGTATATCTTCGCGTGCATTTACCGCTCCATGCAAGGGTGAAACATGCATAAATACGTGAAACATTTGATAACGAAACAGTTCTAAACTAAAACAAACGTAACTATGCGAATTTGTACCTAAGTATATACGAGGCAACGTTAAGCTCACTCTCTCACCAGGGAAAATGGCTTCGTTAACGCCACGTATAAGTATTTACACATATACCTACTCATACATTATTCATTCTGGGCAAAGGGTTGAGGTATATGGGATGATGAACTATTATTATATTTATTCATTACGTAGCATCCCTTATTAGTAGTACGTAGCTCAATCTTTTACATATAATATATAGTTCTTTTCTGCATATACAGGGTGAATATACTCCGGGGTCTGATCTGGGAGAAGCTTCGAAATGCCGAAGCTCCGCTTTCATCTATTCATACTTTACCCGCTTCAGAATAATAGTGTGTGATTATCAAGCAGATACCCTTATCTACGATACGAATATGAATAGAAGAAGTCGAAACTCTTCCCAGATCAGACCCCGGAGAATATTTACCCTGTATATTGAGGTGGTCCTTATTTAAAACTTGGACGAATTTTTCGGGCAGGCACCCCCGAAATCGGCTCCAAATAATTCGAAAACAATTTCCAAAAATTTGTCAGATTTTTAAATAAGGACCACCCTAATATATACATGCGTCTGATTTCAATCGGCTTAATTAGGTATTAAACGAATTTTTTTGAGTCTGAATATTGCCCCTGTGTATCAAGCATGGCCATTCCATATATAACACATGTATAGAGAGGAAAAGGGCAGAATCCAAGCCGTTGTTTTTCTCTGTTATAATTCGGATCGTAACGACCCGACGATGCGGTAGCGGTACCATAAATCCCCGCACTTTGACCCACGCGTTATTTCGCTCTTCCTGTGCCAACAATTTATGTTTATTAGGCGGGCGGAACCTACGCCAGGTATTTTCCACTCGAAAATTATATAATTATTCAGGGAGGTAGTATATCCCCTCCCATTTTAAAATAAACAAACTTTATAATGCAATGTTTGTGGTAAAGTTTAATATAATATCTCCCTGTTGCAGGTATTTAGGTAAATACCTATAGAACTTTTAGTAAGATTAGCGAAAGCCATTTCTCATTTTTTATATTGATGAAATACAGACAGATTTTACCGATCTTATTCATTAAGGTGGTTTAATTTATTTATTATATTCACTTTTCAAAACATACCGAGATTAATTCTTTCTCAAGTTTTTCCTATCCTTTTCTTTTTTTTTTTCTGCTTCTTTGCCAGGATTATTAAACTCGATGCGAAGAGAACGGACGTATACGTAAGACATACACAGACACACATAATCATCCCTCTTACCTCCACAGTAAAAAGAATAAAATATTCCTTCCGTCTGACGATGGAATAAAGTAACTCTCGTTAAAAGTTTAGTCAAGCTACTACGCATAAAGCTGGGGTGAAATACCGTTGGAAAATCGTAATGGTCTTTCCTCTGATATGTGTCAGTTACTGTCAGCACTTCAATTTACATTCGCTACTAACTGGGGGTAGTGGATTCTTATTCACCTCGAGATCTACTATATATCTCATATTTATTGACCGGGTTCAGTAGTCGAAGTTAAAAAGCTGCATTTAAAAAAAAAAACCCTGTGTAATATCCTTAGAGGTCTTGCTGCAGTCATGGGGATATTGGACACCCGCGTGTAGAAGAGACGTTTTCCCTTACCGTATACCCAAATTGATACCAGAGTCCATAATCCGAGGATCGTTGGTCGGTCCGCAAGGATGAATGTCTCAAGGGATGTAAGAAGCGGTGGAAATGCTAGGGTAGCGGATGCCAACGGTATGGAATTCCACCGGGTCTCGTAAACGTCGTCTTTATTAATCTTAACTTTTTCCCAACCCCATGTAGGTATGGCGGACGTTATGCTGCATCTATGTGACAGTCTCGTAATTTTCAAGATAATAATTTAAAAACTTTGGAGTAACATCCCCTATTTTCTTAATCTAGTTTATATTTCACATGATTTAGCCCATATTTTGAAACGAAATCTGAATCGTTTTGTGAAAAGAAATTGTACAAAAGTCAAGGGGATGAATCCGGCTGGCATATCCTCTTCAAGATTGAATGCATCCTCGAGAGGCCCAGCGAATTCGTGTGTGCTTTTCGCTCTTTAAAAAAGCGTTATAGCTCGCTGAGCAAACGCGTGCAGGTTTCTTCCCTAAAATATTGACACAGGGGTGTTGAGTAGGTAGTAGTCGACGTGGTAAGAATAGATGCATCTCTAATCGATTTATTTTAACGCGAATAATCGCTTCGCTGAAATCGGGAGTAAGTCGTAAGGGATGTTGGTCGTTTTATTGCTGTGTTATTATGGCCACGAGATACTTGTTGGAAAAATAAATGAATGATCGTAGAATATAGTGGACTGTAAGGGTTGTCAGCTGGGGATTAGATTATTTTTCTTGTCTCTTTCCAATTACCCTTCTTTCGATACCCAACAAGCCCTGATACCAGCCAGAGAGGCTAATATTTCAATGGGCACCTGCTACACCTCGTTTCTTCAACTCCCCTCAAATCCCTAGCGAGAATTCGCGCTAGGGTCATATTTTTTCCCAATTTCTTTTATCCCCTTAATGCGGATCTCATTTGCCAATGCCTCGAGCGCGCTCTGAACGCACCTTAATCTTTCCCGGGGACCATCGCGCCATTTTTCTGATTCTCATTTTCCCCTCAGTCTCTCGACTCTAACTCTTTCCCATTTTTTTCATTTCTTTGTGTTTTTCTCATTATTCTCCCTTTTCCCTTATCTCGACCCCCTTTATCTCGTTCTGATGTGTCTTGGCGCTATGGCTATTACCGATTTCACCCATTAACCACTTCGTCGTGAAGGCTGGAGTATTAACGACCCTGTAAACCCGATAGAAGTGAAAAAAAAAAAAACCTCATTCGGATTGGCGTTTACCAATCGTTTAAAGTGTGAATGAAATCGAGTGAATCGAATCTAGGTTCCTTTCATAATGACACAGCATCCTTAAGTGTGTATATCGGTAAGATTTCATCTTCGATATACTGGAGGGTGGAAAGTAGAATAAGGATGAACAAATATCGAGAAAAATTATTCAACGAGTAAATAATTTTTACACGTCGCAAAAAATCTAGCAAAATTTATATTTCAAGTTTACCTATATTTGGAGGTAGTCACGCAGGGGGTTAAACCCCGTGCGTAGGTATATAAGGGAAGATATCGATGTTTCATTTCCAACAGGCGTTAAAACTGGGTCGTGCTCTCTCACGTTTAAAAATTGTCGGCGTTTGTAGGTACCAGGGTATTGTAAGGAAGGTGGTTGTCGAGGGATGAAGGGATGAAGGGATGAACGAAGGTTGGACGGTCTGAGGTGAAGGGCCGAAGGCATAAGGGAGAAAATGAGGAATATTACGTATTCGGTATTCCAATATCCCAGTCTTGGATATATTATCCACGCATCCGTGCTGATTAATGCGGAAAGTTTGGGGCTTGATGTGGGTAGCTATATGACGTATATATCTACATACATACATATACATATAATATGTGATATTCGATACTATGGAGTATAGTGTAGGCGGTTGGGTAGGCCCATCCCGATCACGTCCTCTCTTCACGAAGTATTATTGAAATATAAGTGAAAGGCGATATATGAAATGTTACGGGGGGGTTTCTTTTTTCCTTTATTTTTTTATTTTTTTTTTTTGTAAAAGCAAAAAAATTCCAAATTATTTTGGGTTGAAAAAATTCGGCGAAATTCACAAAGTGAAAGGAAACTGCTTTCACTGCGTTTTCATAAAGCTTATTTTTTCATCAATGTACTAGGTATACGAAAAAAAAAAATTATAAAAAAAAAATTGCGAACTTTGTTGTATCAGCCGTTTTCCCAATCATTATGCTTGTTCGTTTCTTTTCAAGTATTTGCTTCTCTTAATACATATATATATATACATATATACATACGCTCGTGGTTTCATCACGTTTACCTTTTTTACCCTTATTTTTTATCTATACATGTATTTTTCATATTCCTTATTTTCCCGGCATAAAAAGTCGCTACTTTAACCCCAACATATACTACTTTTCTTTGATAGTATGTTTCCCAAGTTTACGACTAGGAGATACATTTCTCGATTTCGCATCGGGGAAAAATAAAATGGAAACGCTGTACTATAAATGATGTCCATATAGATAGTCTGCAGATGGCTAGAGAGCGTGAAAAGATACGATATCTTTGTTTTATACCACTTTTGGGATTATTATTTTCACTTTTTATACCATTACATCGTTGGTACTGTTTCTACTGTTATTACAGTAGCCGTAATTTAATCGGTAGTTAAAGAAAGAAGAAAAATTGAGAATAAGAAAGGCCTAATGAATTATGGCGTAACATTATACGAGCGGAGAATAGCCTGTCTAGAATAAACCGGCGTCTGTCTTCAGAGAATCGAGTAAATCCGGGAAAAGAAGATAAAAGTGAAGAAAAAAAACTAAAGAAAAAAGAAAAAATGGAGAAAAATAAACAATAAAAATGTCGGGGATATACGAGATACGAGCTACACTAGACTTTGGCAACCCTATAGGCCTCGGGCACCGCGAGATGACAACGAAGCATTTTTTTACTGTCATATACGTCGTGGGAAAAGACAGAAAGGAGAACGACGAATAGCTAGGTGAGACATCGCGTACGCTAACTTTCTAGAACAAGAAAGTACAATAAACCCTCCGGCAATAGGGGTATATGAAAGAGTGCTAAACGCTACGTGTATTTGGCATTGAGGAGAGACGCGAAACATCGATATACCGAGTCCTGGAAAAATACGAAGAGGAAAAGAGAAAAACCGCGAGGGAGAGAAAGAAGACGGAGAAGAGGTAGAAAACAGAAAAAGCAAAAAAAAAATAAAAATGGGAAAGAAATTAGTGATTAAGAATGGAAAGCGTCTGTTAAACGCGAGAGAAACAAAAGGAGTTGAATAAATAATTCGGATTAATTCACTCTGGAGTTTTTAAAACAAAATTCTGAAACGTTAAGTAATTCGGTAGGTAGGTACGCGCCTTATGAAGAGGGAAGAGAGAAACTGAAAATTCTTATTATCCTGATTTCCTTTCCCCGTTTCGTTTTCATCTCATTATCTTTTTACAACCATTTCATTATTATTTAGTCATTTATTTGCCGAATTCAAGAAGGCACACACAACGTATACGAAAAGACCACCGGAAAAATCTCAGCATATATAAGATACGTAGAAATTTTTCATTCGCGTTCATTTCTTCAGGAGAGATCGAAATCTGTTTTAATTAAGAGAGTAGCTGCTAATTCTACGTCAATTTTTATTAATTGATTCATTAATATGAAATACTAAAACGTCGATCGTAACGAACACAGAAGATCGAAAATGAATTTTTATTATTAATTGGCTATTGAGAATTTGCTTGAATTCTTATTCCAAGGTACTTTGGCTGCAAATAGAAAGAATATACGAGCGCAATCAAGTTCTGTATCGTAATTAGGCTTATAAATATATATACCTGTGTGTATAATGTTGCCTGTGTGAATACCTGTTCCACCGATGCCGTAAATATGCCATACTGTTTCCGAAACTTCCAAGCTAACTAGTTTTTATGTTTACAAGGTCTTAATCATGGGGATAAAGGTTATTAAAAAGTTTGAAAATTCACTTCGCCCGATATGAAGAACCTGCTAGGAGACGATTAAACTTTTTCAATCGAAGACTTGGCCAAGTTTTTTCATTCCTACATAACATCGGACTGCCGGGTGGTTTTTTCCTAATATAAAGATCGGCAATCGTTCCGACAATGCTGCGAATTTATTATATATACCTACCACATATACCCGTGTGCCAATACATAAAAAGAAACTTTTCGCCTGTGTACGAAACAAACACTAGGGTATAAAGTCGATAAGGAATATTCTTTATTATTGAAGTATAGAGAAAACGAAGCCTACTACCTACAGGGTTAGTAAATTGCGAATTTTATGCGAAATTTAAGATGGTACTTTCATTTACCAAGAAATATTTACTTTCGTTTAAAGACCGTTTACTCAAGAGCGGCCAGCAATTCCATTTGAACAAATATTTTTCTAACAAGTAGGTACCCCACTTCCAAGGACTTTATTTTCATCGTTGAAAGGTGATTTTTCTCTTCTGTAAATTAATTACATATCCGCGTAATTTAATGATTGTATAGAAATATCACAGAGCAAAGGTGTGGCTGTACTACTACATATGTGCCAATCCTTTTGAAATACATATATACAATATATATGTATTTGTGTCACGCGTGACTTTTTTCTTCTTCCTGCCTCAAGTAGGAAGAGATGAAAAATTTTCCTGTTGAAATTTCACATCGTGATTTTTCCCCATATACATATGTATATGTGTACGATTCGCAGCTATACGTGATTGTGAATTTTGTTCGAAATTCTCAACGCGATAGGAACCGCCAGGTTTTTTTTTTTCCTTTTTCTAAATAATGTCAGTCTGTTGCGAATAAAATTGAACTGCAAGCTCCAGGTTCGTGAAAATTTCATTTTTTTTTTTCTCTTTATCGCCTAAAAATAATCTATGTAGTGTACCTATCACGCTATATTTTATCGGACTAATATATCTGATGTAAGTCGCGGTTATCAAAAGCTCAAATTTTCATTAGCAAAAGTATGAGAAAGCAATTAGGAACCGTAGTAAACAAGTTTTAATTACTGACCGATATTCATCGGGTTGAATTGAGAAAAGCCAACCCTCGACTCCCCCTATAACGGGGGATGAAATAGTCGCTAAAAGAGCTTTCCGGCACGCGACGTTCAAACTTTCGTTACGAAAACTTGAAACAGCATTTATTTCTGTTAGGTGAACAAATGTTGTCACGCGCCAGTAAAAACTTTTCGTATCTACAGACAGGATTGGATTTATGAGAAACCGTTCATCGGTGAGTGCAGGTTAACTTACTCCGAAATCCCCGCTTACCGATTTTCGTATAAAAGCGTATTCTGACCCGAATTGGTTTTACCTGTTACTCATTTCATTTGACTGTGAATTTACCCCATCGTACATTATCTCGAAGTTTGATTTGAAACTTTGTGTGAATCGCAGGTTGTTAGTATAACAATTAAATGACGAAGCTTAATCACCGATTCTCTCTAATATTAATTTACTACTTCCCTTGTCTATCCCTGGGCATCCCTTTGCCCTTTCACTCTTCATACCCCACCGTCCGCAACCCTCGTAAAACCGGAGCCCCGAATCTCTGAGTTTCCGCGCGAACTAGTAGCTCGAGTCTGCGTTTTCCCGTGGCCATACGTGTTTAGTTTAAGCCATATTCAACCACCCGAATGAGTGAACCGTGTTATAAAAAAGAAAACAGGGGGTGGATTCACAAACTTTTGATAATTTTTAAACAGCATTATTTCATCCCGAGATCAGACCGAGGAAATAATAGTTTCGCTCCTCTTATCGCGTACCAATACCTGTTACAAACTTCCCTCGCGGTTCCCTTGCATTCAACAATTATTAGGGTAAACACACATATATTGGAGGCTGATGAACGATTGGTGGATTTAGCGACTTTTAAATACGCCAAAGGAAAGAATGGGATGAAAAAAAAAAAATTTGAGAGCGACACAAAAGGCAAAAAACATTACTCACAAGTTTACATGGAGTAGATCCCGGTGTAACAATCCCAAAAATGTTGAAATTTTGGCGATTTCCTTTGGGGATTTTTAAGGGTGCCGCTATTAACACAGGGCCGACGCTAATTAGCCTCGGTGGTAAGAAAAAACAAAAAAGGACTCGTTAGGAGAAGAGCACCTAGAAAATCGGCCGATACGCACCAGATGTGCGTTTAGGAGCGTGGCGGGGCGCGGACTGAACAAGGGAGAGAGAGAAGAGCGACGACGCCGACGCCAACGTCGACGTCTGCGGCCGCGCCGCGCCTCGTCTCGTCCCTTCGTCAGCGCCAACGCCCCTGCGCACTGAAATCATGGTACAAGGATCGTGCCGGGGTATATGGGTCCCCGTTTTCCGCAGATTTAGCCAAAAAATGTCTATTCTTATAACACCCTCGGAAAGAGCAAACCATGTGTGCAAAAAGTCTGTTATTTTGCAACCCGGGCTGCTCGCACCTTCTGCAAAAGATTCCCAACCCCTTTCTGGCTACTAAAGGATACGAAATAACGAAATCCGGTTATCTGCTGACGTTATACGCTATAAAAAAACAAAAAAAAAAAAAAAGAAATGGTGAACAATAAATTTCGGAGTTCGATTCATCCTGCATCAGGAAGATCCTTGATTCCAGCGAACTATACATCTTCCTTTAAGGTACTTGCGTTAACGTACCGACAGTATCTCCGGGTTTTCGGAAGACCAAGGTATACGACATGTACCCGAATGCAGTTTGCTGGATCATGTACCGCACGGAGGAGAGTACCCTCAAAGTCCTGAACACACGGAGTGTATTTCAGGACGCAGGCAGGGTTTAGGATGCTTGGAATTCCGTTTAGGAGGAGGTTCAAGTTCTCTGCACACTTGGCTGGTGGAGAAGAGGTAATGGCTAAGTGCCTACCGAGTCCCAAAAAACCGTCTATCCAGTTTCTGGCCTCCTAAATAGGCGGCTGATGTGGAAGGTCGAAGACAGAGGGTCGAAGGTAAAGTGTCGAAGGCTGCTAATAACCTGGTGATCGGATACAACCGCACCTGATCGCGAGTGAAAGGGGCTCTAAAGATAACCGATCGCTAATACATGGTTTTCCTTTTCGAGATATCCCTCCATGGTGGTTTCAGTTTTCTAGAGAAGGACACGCAAAACACTTCGAAGGTTCAAGTACCTATTATACAAGGCTCTTGTTCACTGCGGTTTCTAGGCAGCCCCTCGATTATTGCGTATCGTCAATTTCGTCCCGAATTATCTCGGATTATCCCATCACTGAGATGTATTTGTGCCGGTCGTGTAATGAGAAATGAAGTGATGAGGGGGCATAAGACAGTGACGTATCCTGAAACTGATTGATAACTGCTAGATCACATGGATAGAGATGGATCACCGTGCGCATCTTTGATCCTGTCAGGCGTAAAGGATCAGGAAAGGAAAAAGGAACGAAGTTATAGAACTTCTTCTGCCACCCGTTTGTTGACAAGTAATTGAAACAAACAACCCTCTGGTTAGGAGGAGTGAGATACTGGTACGTGACAGGGCTGGGAAATTCATAGCCAAACTTTCTAGTGACCTTAGATCGACCCATGGTTTTATACGCAAGATTTCTACGATTCTGATATTTTCAGAGAGAATATTTACACGAGTAATGGGACAAATATTCAATCCAAAAAATCGGCTCAGGTTCAGAATACCAGCGATGATGGTCGTCCAATGTACTTTCTGCGTCTGTAAAAGTACCAGCAATTTTATTTTCGAACAAGTTTGAGTCAGCAAAGATGAATAAAATTTTTTCAATCAATGTTCTATTCGATCACAGACAAATACGATGCGATTCGTTGTTTTTTTTGTTTCCGAAAAGCTAGTAAACGAGAATTGAATCATAAATATTTTCTTTTCATTCGTAGCCCATGAAAAAAAAAAAAAAATTGAATAATTTTTGCTCGATGATCAGCGTAGTAATTAGAGGGTGAATTTTTCTCACCTTATTCACTCATTCGGCAGTCAGAATTTTGGAGAATTTTCATTTTCCTTCTCCTCTTAGCATCTCGCTTTAGAATATCTGAAATTTGTCGTCTTATTTCGGTAGAAAGACGCGTCGTTTGTCTACCTCGGTCCATGAATCAACATGTCACTTACCACAATCTTCGCGTGTTTCGTCACAGAACAACATCACGAATCTCCACCCCTCGTGAAAAATTTTCATTTTTTTTTTTCTCTTTATTTCTATCTCGCATTTATACCACAAGGCATTCGGTATTTCACTTTAAAAAGGACAATACGAAATTCTCTCGTAACGGTGCGGTACAAGCAATAATATATATCAAAATGATAACCGTAATCACGTATTCTCTAAGAGGGTGAAACGCGCCAAACGATGCACCTATGCACATATGCTTTTATGATTTAGAACGACGTATAGAACCCCTATATAGTATATATATATATATATATACACACGGAGTCAGACGTATACCTATAACTGAGGAATCGATTTATCTTCTGGGCTGCTGAGACCAGCTACTGAAACGTAGGCAAGACGTGCCAAGGAGATAACACGTACATAATGCCATACAGTATAATGTATATACTAAGGTATACACATGAGTCAGCCGAGTTGTCATTGTTAGAAACCGAGTGGGTACTGAGTCTAAGAAGATTGTTCGATTGGTTTAGGGTCGTACTTGGCGAATATCTACGGAAATGCGTCGCTATACCTTTTGCGTGAAAGGGTTTTGAAATTTCGTAGGATATTCACCAAGTCGTTAATTTCAGATACAGGTGTTAAGTTACGTTCAAATGATAGTATACCTATACCTATCACATCAAATAGACTGGAATATGAATTTAGCAAAACGTCGACGAACGGGACCACTTCCCCGCGGGGAAATAACTAAAGTGTCGCAAAAATAAACGGGAGATATGACCGCCATGCACCTACCTTCCAAAATGATTTATAGCTAGAATTCAGTCGTATATAAATATATTTACTCGTATAGGATCGTTTCGGTGAATTATATCCTTCGCAGTTGTATTGCGAAGTGAAATTTTTTAGGACTCTGATTTCATACGCGGCTTGTACTTGAGGTTTGTTCAATTATTTTTTTCACAACCTGCGGGCTCTGTGTTCGAAAATTAAAGAAATTACGATTTTAGAGACGATTCATAGCCTGAGGGTAAAAGTTGGTTGATAATGAAGCGACGAAGGTGGCCCATTACGTATCTGCATAATTAGTTAGAAGGCCGAGGGATTCGATATGTATGTATATGGCGGTGGAGGATCCCGTGGCTACTAGCCCAGTCCCGAATATGGATTTTCTATAATACCTGTCCTATATTTTGCGCTACTCTTCGTCTTCGACTAATAAAGTTAATTTAATTATTACTTTAATGGATTCAACGCTTGCGCTTGGCTATTTCAATCTTAATTATTATACGGCTCAAATTGTCGGGGATCGACTATAGCGTTTATACCAGAGGGCACAAAAAGCAAAGTACTCATAACCAGTGCCTAGACTGAAATACATAAGGATATGACTCGTATTTTAATAATTTTTCATGCAAAACGCGAATGACTATTTCCCTAACAACGAGGAAACGGACTATCACAATATAAAGAAATAGACACCATCAAGGAAGTGAGATAGAATCAGGAAATCAAGCTCCAGACTACCTTCTAACAAGATTATACTCGCCGGATATGATTTGGAAAAGAAAACTGTGACTATTCGTCGGAAATGATGGTAGAAAAATGTTTTCACCAAGTTTTCCCTCACCTTAGAAAAAGTGGGATAAAAGCATCGGAGAATTTGATACAAGTTTGCAAGCTTTTGCAGAGCCATGGCTTGGCATGAGTTGGTTCGTTACTATTTGTGTGTACGGAAAGTTTTATTTCCTCAAAAGCTGCGCAAGGGATGAATAATTTTCTCGAGATATTCGCGAGATGGTTGAATCTATTGTTTCATTGATTCCCTGAATTTGGTTTGTAAAATTTTAGCAATAAATTGTAACCTAATTTGGATGTAACGTATTCTTTTCGGCCCCTCGATTTCCCCCATTCTCTTCAACCTAAAAACATTGAATTTTCATCCAGCTTACGCGCTATTCGCGGAATCCCGAAAATTTCAATCCAGGATTATTCAGAATACATCGAGCATATTCAATATTAATTAATTCCCGAACATTTCATTTGATCGATCACCTCTCAGACTTGATACGAGAGTTTCTG
The DNA here is from genome assembly GCA_914767705.2 of Tenthredo notha. Lineage (NCBI taxonomy): Eukaryota > Metazoa > Arthropoda > Insecta > Hymenoptera > Tenthredinidae > Tenthredo > Tenthredo notha. The sequence goes on along the minus strand of OU611908.1, from coordinate 21,235,526 downwards.
ATCCGACATATACCCCATACGTATATGTATCCTCGTATAAAGTCTAATTGGTTAATCTGCTGAATCGGGCAGCGTGCCAGCATCCCTCAGCAATTTGCGGGGATGGAAGTTGAGATAACTTTGTATTCGACTATCCCACGTGATTTTCAACGTCAAGTTTTACTCTGATACTTGTACCTAATTCTCTTATTCATAAATTGGTTGACATATTTTTCGATTGTTCAGAATTATTTACGAGCAGTACCTATATAATCCCCCATTCTCATATATTCGTTCGCCCTCTTCATTTCACTCAATCAGACTTTGTCATTTCAGAGAACTTTGTCGAAGTGACTTACTGCTATGACCTTTAGTCGACAAAGCCAAAGCCTCGGGCTTACATATCGATTGGTGAATCTTTTTTTTCTCCGAATGAATATCCGTAGGCATCTTAACTTTTACCTGTATTGTCCGAATAATTAGCTTCGTCCTTCAATCTCTCGGTATTCCTTATTCCCTGGCTTTCTTTCAGAGTTGAACGAGTCCCTTGGGACCAAGAGTAAAAACCACGGTCTGGCTGACGTGAAAAAAAGGGTTTTATCGACGCGTTGGTGTACCAAGGATCGTTACAAGATGCTCAGAATTAAAGAAAAAATAATCAAATCAAGTCTTGCACTCTTTGGGTGAATAGAAAAACGGTGGGAATCAGCTTGACAGCCTGAGAGGATGAATTTCTTCGGTACTGCAGCATGAAAATATCGAAAAGATGGATTAATGCTTCTGTGAAACACTTCAATCGTTGATCTGTGTATAATTATTGTGTACTAATGTTGTGCGTAATAAAATATGGGATGAATAAAGTTGGTCTGTACGTCAGGTAAAATTTTCAAGCTTATAACTCAAAGGCGGTTTAATTTCCCCGGGGGAAAAGCGAATGGGTTTCGAAGTTCTTCTGAATTTTGGAAACGTACAGTCTTATACTTTGGGCTCGAGCCGACCTTTTGCTTCACCAGGTTTCCCCAAAGTCCGGAGTCCCGCGATGGACAGACGAGAGGCAAACGCGAGAAAATTAACTCCGTACCTTTCCCTCGGCGAAGTAAGATATTTCCTTGGCAGACCCTGCGGCAGCGATGCCTAGAGAGGATTTTCAGTTTATTCTTTAGCATGGTCCAGTGGTCGCACGCGCGTGCCAACGGCCCTGCTATACTTTCGTTCAAACTGTTTTGTATTCGTGCCGAATTTATCAGGCTATACATACACGCGTTGAATTGAACCGCAGAATACCTACGCTTTAGGCTAATATCATATATTTTCTGTACGTGTGACCTATAAGCCCACGCCGCGTTATTGGTCGTAAAAGAACAAGCAAGAAACAGGAATAAAAAGGGAAAATCTACAACAGACGTGATTATAAAATATGCAGAAATAAGTAAATACCGAAATTTGATTCCAGAGGGAAAAATCGACTCAGAGTCTAAGGGGTTGGAATCTGTTGCAAGCAGCGTGTGCACCTCTTTGAGCATTTCCATCCCGCATTTTTCAATTTCCATTATCGAATTCCATTTTCCATTCTAGACGGAGAAGAAATTGCATAGTCGATTCGCTGGGTAAATAAATGTTCACTGCTTCGACCCGGAGCTATGTGGACCAGGCACCAATTTTCCGTTCCTACGATACGCCATGCCCCCGAAGGGAGAGATACTTCTCTTTGATACGGACGTCGGGAAGATTCAGAAATTTTTCTCCAAAACATTTCTTCACTTTTGATAAATGGGGATGAGGACTTATTTTTTTTTTTTTTCCACGATCTTTTAACACCGCAGAGATTTGGCAGCGATTTCATTACTTCCGTTTATATAAGTAACAGGGTTTCTTCAACTGGATATGATAACCGAAACTCTGTAGCTTTCTGGGACTGATTTGGAGTTAAATGAAAAGTAAAACCTTCCCTCGAGCTAGCACCCTTCTTGTTTACAGAGTTGCCTACCGTTCCAGTAAGAAATAAATCCATTTGCCAACTCAAACTTCGTTAAAATGACTCGGTACCAAATTTAGCTGGGTGTAGGTGGTTTGGGTATATGTTAAAAACTATGGCAAGCTTGTTGTTTACTCTAAGAATAAATTAAACGATGCCTACCCTAATTCACCCTGAGTATCCTCGGGCGATGGGATGCCTAATTTAATTTAATTATTACCCTGGAAATTCGTCGCGACAGTTTGTTCGATTCATCTGCTGTTGGTATAGGTATATATTTTAATTCCCTCTGTGCTAAGGTAAATATTTCGAAAAAGTACTACGGTGAAAATATGCACAAAAGAGAAGGTTCAATTGAGTTACGTGACAGTGCCGGTGTGGTATTAACACCCGTCGATATTCTATCTACCTATAGCTAAAGAAAATGAACAAACGCGAATATGAAGAGTTGCTGAAAAACGAGGTAAATCTATATTCGAAGTAAAAAAACTTCTGCCAAAGGTTACCTGGGGAAGAAGTAATGAGCTACTCGGATCGTACTAATTAACTCTTCGCTTTCAAGCGCGATGGGTACTTGCTCTTTTTATTTATTCAACAACAATAACGAGAGTTTGCTCTCAGGTTGTTTTCAGTGAAAAAGTTAAACATCAGTTTGCTTCGATAAGTCGTAACACTTACATCGCTCCGCGTTTGACTTCATTTTTCTTTTTTTTTAACTAGTTTTCGCTAATGTGGTTCATTTTCATCCCCCATAGCACAGGTTCGAGGGTATTTCTTCGGCGAATTGTATTCTCTGATCGTTGAAACGAACCTTTTCATCCCTTGCCATCGTTTGGAAGCGTCGATTCAATCATTTTCCCGACTTTCTAGTTCCAAACTCGAATCTCTTCTCCCGTTTAGTCTTGATCCTTCGTCCTGCCGTACCGTCGCGGCTCGGAGCCTCTGGGAGTTTCCGGGAGTTCTGTGAGGGAGCCGAGGTGCGACAGAACTTCAGATTCCAGCAGATTTTCAGGATACGCGACGCCTCGGAACAAGAAACCCTCAGGCGAGTCGGGCGTTGCTCGGGAAATAAGAGAATAAGAAGAGGGACAAAGGCGGATGAGAAGAAGGAAGAGGTATAAGGTGAATCTAATGAAACATTTCTCTCCTCGCTTTGTCCTGGTCTTCTGTTATACCCAGGCGCTTTCATTCTACCCTTACAAACACCCCCGTCAACAATTTTATCTCTTTCCATCCAATTAACCATACGATACGATGATCTCTTTGCGATTGTGTATTTTGAAGGTACTTTCAGCTGAGGCTTGGATGGTTTAGAAAAAAAAAAAAAAAGAAAAAAGAGGACGTATACCTGTGTCTGTGGAACACCGCATGATTGATTAAAGCGAAGTTAATTAAACCACGTATATCAAATGATTTTAAATTCTCCGCCATATCTTATCCGCTTACTGTAATTGAATAAGCCTAATTCCCAAGAGAGAGAGAGAGAGAAAGTAAAGAGTAGGCAAGTTAAAAAGGTCGGATAAAATGAGTCTCTGAAGTGTATGCACTGTTCCGTTAGAATATAAATACAGCGAGAAACGATCTCAATTTCCAAAGTCCACGGGGATTTCTAATGTTTGTCATTCGAGTTGGTTGGATTAATTGCGACCAAAATTGCAAGAGGTTTGCCTGGTAGTCGAGTGATGCAAGAAAGTTGAGGAACTGCCACGGCGCGGAGTGATCAAGTCGATCAATATAGGAAGAGGGATGAGATTTGGCAGAAAGCGAAATTATCAAATATGTACGTAGTCCCGAACGACAAATACATTTCTATGCAATAGTAACTCCAATTGCACTTAAGTGATGAGTAAATATGCATTTCTATTTAGAAGACGTTCCACGCTGATGGGTATTTGCGGTCTAAGGGATGATTTAACAAATCTGTGTGTAAGTTGTGTGTCGAAGGAACTCTAATCTAATTCTAAGGGTTATAGCTGACCGGAAAGAGTGAGTATCTAGAATAGCGAGATTAGATTGAAAACGGATATCAATTTTTCATTGCATTAAAAGTTCTTCGACTACTCGAAGTTTTCTGATCGCAGTTAGCAGTGGTTACCCTCGTCCTTTCGCCGCATTGGTATAAAGCCAAGTCAGAAATCACGAGACACGTTTTTCCGACTTTGTCGATAGTTTTCAACTCTAGTTTTTCTATTTTTGCGGCAACTTAACCGAGAGTAATGCCCCATTTTTTTTTACAATGAGAAGAATAAGAAGAAGAAGAAGAAGATGGAGAGCCGCGGGGGACGTTAATTCTTCATCTTATAGATTATCGAGACATTATTGACGCCTGATTTAATCTAAATTATTAAAACATGCGAGATTTTATCCCTCCCCACGCTAAAAAAAAAAAAGCTTTATAAAACTGACGACGAAGGATATCCACGGGATCTAGACCGACCTAAGAAGTCGCTCAAAACTCCTTCGACAGATCCTGGACTTAGATTATAACGTCGCGAAAAATTAGTCGCGTTTATATCACGGAATGAGAATATTTTCAGGATCTATTGTTTTCACTGTGCATACGGGTAAAGATACCATCCCCATTTTATTTCTAGATACAATTAGATATCTGGTCCTTCGTTTCTAAGAGCTATATAAGAGCTGAGAAGTGGAAGAACGCAAGACAGAAAAGGAGGTCGAGCGTTCGCCGAAGCACAAGCACTCGTGACTCTTAAAGAGGGGTTGTTCCGTTATAGGTGGTCGGTCAGGAACCCATCGATTTGTCCGCGATACAGCCGTTAGCAAACTGGTGGAAATAAAAGGAAAATTACGGTATAGTTCTTTGACGTAAGTAATGAATTGAAGCCGGTAATATTTGCGGAAGAAGTTGACAAATAGAAATACAATGAACCATCCGAGATGCGATAAGCGGTGATTATATTAACCTGGAGGCAAATACTACGTGCTAATTACTCCAATAAATTAAATTCGATCGGATCTCAGGAAATTGCAAACTTAGCAAAAGTTCACAAGCAAAGAGATCACAGATACGAACTCTCGAGCCCAACCGAGGTACCGCCCTTGGGCAAATCGAACCATTCGCGAAATTAGGGAAACGGGATTCTGGATTTGTGGCTTTGTATTTCTAAGGTAGGAAACGATTTCAAATAAAAAATTATTCACCGAGGTTTCGACGTACCAAGTGGAAAGATCCGACTATGGATTATCGCTGCTTTACGTTTTGGTTTAGATCTGAGATTAACTTTCGACTCCAACAAACTATTCAGGTATACATTACAGCTTTCTTTCGAAAAAAAGGGATTAAATTAGCTTCTCGAAGGTACAGTTCTGGGAGTGTTTAAAATCGAAGAATTGATTCCAATCGATTTTTGATTGACTTCAATTTTCATTTGATTCAAAATCTTGAAAACTAAAGCCGTATTTTAATCTCAGTGTAAAGAGTTTTTTCTTTTTGTTTTTTTTTATTATCCAAAATATTCACGTTTCTATCGAGTCTCCATTGGACAAGATATGGATGAATGATGCTGAAATTTTTCACAAAATTTACCTAACTAAATTGGCAGAGATTAGACTAAATTAATGCACGAGCGTTGGCAGCGGTAATAAATCTCAAGGTGCGATTCAACCCCAAGAGAAAGAGTCCCTTGAGGCAACTGGGGGAAGAACGAGAGTAACAGCGGCCATAATTCCACAAAACGTTTGCCTCTTTTTAATATTCTTCATCAATCGTTCTGCTTGGATAAAGTGTACGCGACCCAACCAACGGATCGATCTAATCGTGAGACTCGAACGAGTCGGGTTGAAAAGTCCCGAAGGATAAAAATCCTGAATCCGACTATTACCAATTCACAATTTTCAGGAACGGTATTTCCCCGATAGTCTACATAGCCAACTTGAAAAACTTTCAAACGAAGAATACCGTAGGTTCAAAATTTCGAAAGCTAAAGATCGGAAAGGCCAGAACTCCGAAATTTGAAATTCACGCATGTGTTCATTCAGTGTTTAATAACTCAGGCTATATTGATCGTATCAAAACGAATAAGTAGTGAAGTTAATCGTCTTGAGATTTTCTTTTCGAAAAAAAAGTTTCATAATCCTATCAGTTGTTTATGAGATCATGAAGTTATCGATTAAAGTAGATAAAATGGGTTTCCGTACAGAGGGTCTCGATTAGAATGAACTACTTTTGGTCTTCACATCCTGAGAAATAGACTGAAGTTCTCAGACCTTCGGGCTTTCGGGTTGTCTGTATTCCGACCTTCCGGAATTTGAATATTCCGAATTACAACGATTCTGAAAATTGCAAATCGTCTCAAACTGGTTCGCAGGAAAATCAGGAATCAAATCCACATAATTCCGGATAATTTAAAGCCACTTTCGTAACGGTACCAAGATTAAGCTTATCCTCATAATTTGAGATTCATTAAACTCTCACCACCCGCTTAGCTACCACAAGACGTGTGGCTCTGAAAATAAATTGCGCTTTACGGTTGAGGCATAAGGGCTCGTTCGAAGATGAAATTGAAGATCAGTTTACGAGGTAGTTAACGGTCCTTTAGCATCGTCTTCGGCGTTAACTCACCTACCCCACATAACCGTCTAATGCGTATCTTACACGAGCTTGTCGTAACGGAAGCAAAAACGGGACGTTATTGAGCTCGCGGATTGGTCATCGTGCCTTCACTGTCTTCAATTCTTTTACGTTTCTAGCTACGACCGAACGAATAGCCATAAGGTGAAAGAAAGTAGCTAAACCGAGGAGGAACGACGTCTTGCCAAAACAAAAAATCATTTATTACATAAATTTATGACCGATGAAAGATCCCTGATAAAAAAAAAAAAAACTAATATCAACTCGTGATTAATATTGTAACTTTTTTTATTTTCACCTACCCACGCGAGTTCGTATATGGTAAAATATGGCGATTCAAATATCTACGCAAGTTTTTATCACCTGTGTCACACGATTTTTTCACCTTGCCATTTTTCTTCTTCTTTCTTTTCCCATTTCGTACTGGAATTCCAATAAAGATACCCTAGCGGTTGGTGAACATTAATCAAAGTAAACATGAATTCGGCTTCTCCCTTGAGAATTGATGGTGTTTAACTTTCGTGGTATTTTAAATAGTAAAAAAATACGGAAGAATTGCATTCGTTATCACCCCTAATTCGCTAATTTGTTACCCTTTTTTAGTCTCGAGTTAACCGGACATTTAATTTGCCGGGAAGTTCGTACGTCCAAACAACTTTCTCGTTGTGTAGGTATAACGGGGTGAAATGGTTTTGGAACGAACGTACACATCGGGTACGGCTATCAATTTATTCAACAAGTAATAAAAACGTTGTGTATATATGTATACCTTCGTGTTTAATTAACCGTTAAAACCATGAATCTCGATAAAATCAAACCATCAATCACGCCAGAGTCTGCATAATTACAATTTAGGGTGCTCATTGATCATTCAAAGGCCAGAGCAGAGATGTTTGATCGAATTTCATGGATAGTCAAATTCTGCAGGAGCCTGAAGCTGTTTTAGAAAATGAGACATATTCTACTACGTTTTGGTCCTTTCTAGGGTCAACAGAGAACCGATAGGATTATACGAGGTGCAGGTGGTGCGAGGATTTATCGATCCTGGAAAATAATCATTGCAGCTATTCTCGTTGGTCCAGATGTCAGGAGGCTGAAAATCTGGTACGATTGGTATTCTGGTCTGTCGCAACCATACGATTTAAATTATTGATTCGTTCGATCCCCGTACGTCCTTCCGGTTTTACCATCGTAAACTCTGTTTCGCATATATTTGAATAAGACGCAGGGGTGTGTTCGCCCATCGACACACAGATTCATTCTTTTTCTTGACTACGAGTTCGAACGCAAACGAATTTCAAATTTCACCCTCGGAGTAATTACATTTATTATTTCATCTCTTTTTTTTATCTGCTATTAGCATTATCGAGTTCTTCATTCTTCTCTATCTGTTTTTCGCGAATTTTAAATACTGCCCCTAATTGTAAAATTCTAAAATCATTCGTAGTACTCCTTGCGCTGCTGTCTCATCGCCAAGTTCAGGACAATTATTTTATGATTCAGCAGCTGTTGGTTCACGGAGATAATTCAAGATAGGAGCGAGATGAAAAGAAAAAAAAACACATCAAGATTTTATGGCTTAATATGCAGCTGAAGTTGAAATAGAAAAGCTAAAACTCGACGCAGCTACAAATGGCACATGATTGCACGTACACACATAAGCTTTATAAATTAGTGGAGAACGCAATTGGCTTATGTTTGAAACTTCTCAACCGTTAGGGTGAACGAAAAATCGTAGAGCTTATTTTTCAACTCACTAATGTCTTTTTTTTTCTCCACCTATTCCCGAACCCTACCTAGTCAAGTGCTGCTACTTCTACAGGTGGTTTTCTGATTCCGCAATTACACCTATGCTCAAACCGTATGATAGTGTGCGAAAATATTACGCCTGTGATCTATAATCACATAAATGCAAATTTCCAGCACGTATTCGTATATGTGGATGGTATAAATTGCACCTTGAAACGAGAAAACTACCCTCTAGGGAATTTCCGATGTATACAAGAGAATAAAACGTAATATTAAAATTTGCAAGGATCTGTTTTGTCATTGTTAGAGACGCAGAACACTTCTCTGTCGTCGAGTCCGCCACCAACGATATTCAGGTTTTGTTTCAGCGATTCATACCCTCAGGGAAATCCCATTGATATTTTAACCCGCGTCAGTCAGAGCTATTATATATACATCATTTACTCTTACAGTCGTGCGAGTGAAACTTTTCTCAGTTTTTATTTGCGAATAATTTCTTACTCGTATAAACGGCTCGTTTTCATTCGCAAATAAAAATTTCAATAATAGCTACAGTTATTATTTTTGCGACGACACATTCCCGAGCCAATATTTATATGGATATCGATGAAAGCTGCGGGGCGAGCTTAGCTTCATACGTTTCATATTACATCCGATTGCAGGATGCGATTTATTTGGCGCAACGAAGTAATGGCGGAATTAGCTGGATATCGAAATGTAATTATATAGTAGAAATAACTAATCAGCAGAAAAGAGACAAGAATGAGAGAAAAAGGGGGGAAAAAAATAAAATAAAGAAGCGGTTGAGCTCAGCAAATAAGCTCGTTATTTGTGGTGAACTTTATGCCCCTTAACGCTGCTCGAACGTCCGTATAATTTAAGAAGTTTTCCCTGTCCTCGTTTCGTTTCGTTTCGTTTCGTTTTTTTTTTTTGTTTTTTCACTTATATATTTTTATTAATCCCTACTCTAATTCCTTTAGGATTTGCGCTGCTGTAATCCGAATCTTTAATTCGCCCGGTGGAAACCCGGTGAGAAAATCCTCCAAATCCTCTTAAAATAATGAAAGAAATGAAAAAAAAAAATGAAACAGAAATGAAAAATGGTCCTTGAATAAATATATATACCTAATCGCAATAATACTCGCACATATCATGGCGTGCGTTCATGATCTCTTTGCTGTAATTCACCCTCCGACCCGGAAGCGAGATAAAATGAAAAGCCGCAAGCTCTTCTTCCCATAGTCTCTTTTCAGGAATATCCGGGTATCCCTAGCCAGCAACCTTTTGGATTTGATTACAGGACCTTTTGGCCCTGTCTCTTCACCTCTCTTCGAGTCCTGGCCATAGAGCTTGATGACTTCCCTAGTCTGGCAAGGATCTCCCTCACATAAGAGCTCGGCGCGTGACTCGCATAGTAAATTACATCGAATTGGCCCGTACCGCGACCACTAAGTGCACCTTTGATCTTGAAATAACGTATTTGCTTGCCCGAAACGGACCGCGCCACGGACTTAGCGGTGAATTTTGGAAATGCAAAACCGCAAAAACGAACTAAAAAGTCTCTTCGTTGTCTGGATTCTTGTTTATCTTTGCTTTTATTTGTTGATATGTTTCTTCAAAAATTGCGAAGTATTATTTCTCTCTCAAAAAAAAAAGGAAAAGTTCATCAAAACGAAAGTTGGCTAAATAGGATAGGTTTAAATTCTGCGTATCAATGCAGAGATTCGCAAGGGTGGAGCCTGATGAGAACTGCGCGTTGCCCGTATCCCGGATTCCCGCGTTCCGACTCCCGAGCCGCGTAATTTATATGCAAATGTCGACGTGACGCTGCGGAATCGACGCGCCCCATCGGTTTATACTTAAGGGGTCTATTCACGATGGCAAGTGGCTAGGCTGAAGGCCCCTCGCGGTCGTTTCACCTCGCTATACATAATTCCACTAGATCACTCGCTGCTGCCACACATACGTAGGTATACAAGCCTGTGTACTATGCTCTGGTGAAGAGTAAAGCCTCCGGTGTTCCATCGTCAAAACGCAATTACGTAGTTTTCGCAATTTCAGCAAGGATAAAAAAAAAGAAAGAAAAAAGTATCTGGACCGAAAAATGACGGAATTATATGGATTAATAAACGGCTTCCCTCGTCGGCTGGATTGTTATTAGATCCGGGTGGCTGGTGTGCGAAATGACAGTTTTATTTTATGTATCGTGTTCGAAAAATCGGGAAGAGACTGTGAGAGGAAAAGAAGAACAAAAAAACAAAAAAACACAAAATTTACAGACTGTTGGGTAAAACTGATTGACGGTCATAGCGTGGGATCTTAAAATCTAAGTGATATTAACCGAAGAAATATATAGGTACCGTGAAATCAATGAATAGTTACGATACTTTAGAGCTGTGATGGGTACGCCACTTTATATCGTATGAAATATTGATGACCCCATCGTCAATCTGATATATCCACCAGCTCCGATTCTATCCGCTAGCGAATTGCGGATAACGAGATTACACTCGCCATCGCGAAACCCCGTCGAATATCAGGACTTTCTAGCTAGCATTTATTGTCCGGGAAGCTTACACGAGATTTTCGAATTGTCTGTGCAAATTTCATAGCGATAAATGACAACAGATTTCCAACTGGTCAATACCAAATCCCTCTTCGGCTTTATTCTATCCTTCGCGGACTTTTCACTTGACATTTTGGTCAGCGATTCATTCCGCGACTTTCTTATCACCAGGCGAGAATCTCGGCTTTTCAAATCCACTGTTTTACACTTTGGTTCTATTTTCTGAGGCAAGTATTGTACTGCGAGTAAAATTTCCGTGCCTTTGAATCCTCGGACGTGATTTTTGTCCGTTTCTCTGTGTGGTTTCGCAGTCGAAATAGAGCCTGGAAGGTGAGGTAATCCAATTTGAAGATAGTTGAGTTACAACAGGTAACGAAACCCGAGTACAAACAGTTTAAGACCAGTATAGAATAGTTTCCTGTAATCCTTGTTCCAGGGGCTCGGCAAAATCCTTAGTTTTAAGACCTGGAGGAACTGGAGGGTAATAAATCTAATCTAATCTAATCCCACTGCTTTTCTTCTTTTCCAAAGCTCCCACTCACGTTGAAGTGGCTCTTAGGGGTAGTTTTTCATTCTTATTAAACTCAACATTATCATTTCTCTAGAGGGTCATTCCTGTTTCTAGAAAATACAGAACTGATTTTTCAAAAGAGTCTTCAAATTCTAACGTATGCTTCTGCGAGGGAGACTTTCTTCCAATCCTACCTATATATTACTTACGGTGCTTTTTCATCCATTACCGTCGACATTTGACATCGACATTTTTTTTTTTTTTTCTCTGGCTTAGTTTCTTCCATTCGATGTATTACTGTATCAAAAAATCGTCTGAGACTTTCTTTTTCCATTAAAAATACAAACTTCTAAAAGAATACTACATCCTTAGGAAAATTTGTCAAAAAATTCGACGATATTCCATGTCAAAAACTTAAATTTTATGAGACATGTCCGATCGTGGACATCAATTGGACGGAAAAAAAAATGTTACGGTCAAATGTGAGCGAGAATGGATGAAAAACCCCCGATACACCCTTCGAAGGAAAAAATACACTCCGCTATTGTTCGGTCTATCAATTCAAACCTTTAACCAGTCTGTATACGTATACCTATATCCTGAGGACAATCTTTCGTCGTTTCGTATATCGTATAGATGTATAAGGTATATACGGGCCAGCTTGAGCAGCTTCAGTTTCATCCCCTCGTATTTCACCTAGCTCAGAGAGTAGCGAACGAGAGAAGAGCCTTCCGCGTTGGACAGGATTCCGTGAAAGCAAATAAAATCTTCTGTCCGTTTCCATCTCCCTATCTCTTTACGTTTCTATCCTCTGCACAAATCTCTTGGGCTCAACCACTCCGCCGAATAATCGACGAAGCTCGAGCGAATTTTACGCCACCGAATGCATTGTTCGCGATTACGATAATGATCACGATAACAAGTGGCACAGCCAGCGTGGTACTGCTGCTCGTAAACATGATAATTGTCTACCTTAGTACCCACCCGGACTGTAGACGTTGTGCGACGAAGCGGTACACTAGGGATTGAAGAGTACCTACTGCGGTTGAGAGACGTGGAAATATGTCTGAATTCCTCTGAATCACACTGAACATTTTTTCCTTCAAAGCAATTAGCTTTATTTAATTCTTCAGTTTTCTAGGGTTGCGGTTTACAGTATAGTACCTGTTAACCGCGGAAAAATTCAGTGCATAGTTCAAGTTCATGCACGATATATAAAATGCCAAGCGAATTATTCGTTGAAGTACCGAATTTTTTAAATTCCGAGTTAAAATTCCGAATTTCATTGTTACAGACTCACTGCAGTTATTAGAATGAATGTTTTCTCGAGAGTCTACATAGCCGATTTAAAAACGTCATGGAGTTATCGATTGAAGTAGATAAAATGGGTTACCGTAAAGAGGGTCTCGATTGGAATGAACTTTTTTTCGTCTTCCTATCCTGAGAAATTGACCGTAATTTTGGGATTTTTTGGTCCTTCGGGGATCTGGACTTTCGGAGTTTTTATCCGACTTTTTAGGAATTTGATTTGTGGTATAAATTCCTGATAAAATTTATTCATTTTAAGTATATAAACACGTCTCTGCAACTGATAGATAATTTGTTGAAAATCTTACCGTCCGAAAAATGTGCGAGCGGAAAATACGTCGTTGAAAATATAACGTCGCACTAGGAATGCAAGAAAAGTTTAAAGTGGTTGAATTTGTGGCAATCGATCCAGACGTCAGCGTCAGGAGCAAACGACCCTTGCATACTACTCGGATAGAACGAAACCTACGAAGAAGAGTTACCAACGTGACTGACGTGGAGTATATTTGCAAACATTTTCTGCAACCGAGGTAGTTTCCCGGTTCCCCGAAGCAAAACGGGATATCAAATCGAGCTTGAAGGACCACGCGATGCTTTTTCGTGAGAACAAATGCCACCATGTTCGAATGGTACCGATAACCGGAAATTTTATCTGATGCCGATACCCAGGGCTGGGATACGCTATAGATATACGCTATACTATTTCCTTGTATTTCAACAGCGTGCTGAAAATAGCAATGCCATATATAAACGCAATAGCAATAAAGGCGCAAAACTTAGAGAGGGATGAGTTAAAAAAAAAAGGGCCTGATTTAATTTCTCGAATGTTTCATCATACCCGAAGTTCAAACGAGGATTCAAACTGACCTTGCTCTGCGATGGTAAATTTGACGTTGGTTCTAGTTTAATGTTAGTTGAGTCACCTTTGATCTAGCCAACGTATGTCACTTTAAGGGAGGACTTGACTCACCTTGCGTGTTCGGTAGTAGAGTCGACTACCGTATAACACCCGAGCACACAACTCTGCCACTTGACATTCTAGTCTATGAAGGGATGTGTTTGGTGTGTATATATGTGTATACGTGGGTGTTCAGGTATGTAACAGTTCACCGGATGGTGGAGGGCAGTGTATGTTTAGAATTCCATCACCCTCGTCACACCAGGAAACTTTTGCAATTAACGTGGAGAAAAGGGAGAATGTTAATTCGTGAATCGTGGCTGGTAAGAGCTTCGGGATGTCCTATTGCGCCAAGACCTGCTGTGAATTTATTAGTGAAATAGAATTTCGACACTCCTAATTTCGCCCTTTTTCATTCTCGTTATTTCGTTCATTCACAGAACAATTCTCCATGAAATTCACCAAAAAATGAGCACGGTACGTTGATGTATCTAATGGCACAAGCCCGAGGGTAGCAAATCTTGGCGGAAAAAAAGTAAAAATGGAAAAAAAAAAAAACTAGCCCCAAATAAGAAGTTACAAGTTTGGGGGTGCCTCGTTAAATTTTAACATAAGAATCCTCTTCTAATTCCACGCAATTTACGAACAAGAACACGGTGGAAGTTTTCACCGCCAAAGAAACTTCAAGGATGAAGCGAACGCTGCCTTGACCACCCCAAGTACCTCACGAAAAAAAGGTTAAGCAGCAAGGTAACGACTGTTTCGCAGACAATATGGTTACATGTAAATGTGGTGCTCTTGTGCCTGACTGAATACGTTTTGTCGCAGAGGAGAGAAACCGTAGAATGAAATTTGTGAATTTTGATCGAAAATTGTTGAAGATGTAAGAAATTGACAATTTGAAAAGTATTCAGCCTCTTAGCTCGTTCTGATCGATAAATTAACCCGACGACATCGAATATCCCGAAGTTTTGGAACTCGTAGCGAACTCATGGAATTATTTAATCTTTAACTCTAACACGTGGTTATATACCAAAGACAACTATTTCACGGCAGGGAGAAATTTCTGGTAACACAAAGCCCAGAACTTACGAGGGGGATTCGGTTTCAGGAGTTACCTTCTTCTTCTTCCTCTCCCGAATGTGGCTGATGAGGTAAGCAAGGCACGTGAAACACGTACGAACAACTACTGCCTCATATATACATATATGGATACACCATGTATGTATATAGAGCTTCATATTATAAATGTATATGTACGGGAAAGTAGGATGTGGGGAAAGAGGCACATTTATCTACCTTCCTAGGACAATGAAAGACATTTCTTCAGGTTACGAACTAACAACAACAAGTACGTCAGGGGTGACACCCCACGTACGGTTTTTCTCTCCTTATTCTTTCTTTACGTTTCTATCTCGCGTTCGTTTCCCGCTACTAGCCTCTCTGCATGTCGTATCACGATGTTCCAGAACAAAGTGTGGAAAAAAATGTCGAATAACTGGTGCTTCCGACAGAGCTGACGCTGCTTAACCTCGCTTCAGAGGATCCTTGACTTACCTACCTATACAGCGTCCTCAACGAGGCGTAATTATCAACGCTAAACCGGCGGCGTCTGCCTTTGCAGGCTTCACAGACCGACATTTTTTCAACCTAATTCCTTAAAGTCAGCGGCGATTCGCCTGCTATATAAATCGATACGCAATAAACGAACGATTCATTTGATCCTGCCAAGGCGTTACAGCCGTAAGGCGTAGGTATCTTGGAACTCAGAACCGAGAAGCCGGGACTGGCTTTAAGCTTTTACCTTCCATTCTTCACTCCCCGTTCGGATCAACCATGCGAGTGAACGAGGAAATCGAAATACTCAATCCTTTCGCAGAGATCGCGGGCTTTCAATCACGACACATTGTCTGCCTCGATGGGAAACGCTGCAATTTAATCGTCAAAGGATTCGGATCGCTTTGTACAACACGTGTGATAAAAATTGTTCAAAACTCTAAAAATTTGAACGACCTTTGCCGTGGTGAAGGAAATGCAGGAATCGCTACCACTTATAGCGAAATTCATAGACGTGTGTAGGAGGATGGATCAGGAGCGAAGGAGTTCGCTGTTGGTAGGATAAAGGCTCCTTGTGGAAAGGAAAATCTGGGGTAAATCTAGTCCAAGGTTATTGCGTCCGATAAACGTTGTTAGATTCAACATTCGGGGGTTCAGTTGAGAAAAAAGACAAAATCAACAAGTAATTCATGGGAAAAGAGGGTGGGATATAGCGCAGTTCCGAAGAGAATCACCCTAGACGTTACCAGTTTTACAACTGACACCGCAGAACGGCCATAAAGACTAAAATTATCATATTTCAAACTAAAAATGAAGTCCCCCATCGATCCAGGGTGAAATTGGGGTGAATACCACAGGTAATAAAATCGCTATAGTAGCAGAATCGTTCCGAGAGCTATAGAAACCGATGAACAAAATGAATTTTATAGAAATCTATCGCTCGTTTGTCACTCAACTTTTCTTCGATATTTTTATCAACGATCGAACAACACCCACACGTGTGTGCAGAATCGTGCATACCAGAGTGTCGATGAGTTATTGGCAACGGTTGATAAAACTGCGAACGAAAGTTAAGCGATCGAGGTGTACCTACTTTACGGGTCTCGATCTAGCGATTCAATTAGGTATATCGGTTGAAACTCCGGGTCATTTCGTGGGCTTCCGCAGTTTGGCTCTGACTTTGGCAAAGTTTAAAGTGGCTATCAGCCCTACCCTGTGGCATGGTGAATACAGTTTCGAGATAAATTGACGGTTCTGTGAAATGCAGCAACTGCTGTGCCAGCAACATGTGCTTAAAGTATGAATTCGCCGATGATGGAATATCTCTGAGCTGCTAAGCTTCAGCGAACTTCTACACCCACACCCAAGCTTCGATCCACCGGATGGATTCGAGGAATCCTAATTGTACCCATTGTTAGAAATTGAGTAAAGGATCAGACTTGGAACTAAATTAGAGTAAACAACCGCAGCAAAGGAGTCTTCAGCCACTTTCGAATCACAGAACGAATATAATTTGCCTGATTTTGCCTACCGCTCCTTTGGGTCTACGTCTTATGGAAATTTTCGACGGTTTGTTTCCCTTTGTTTTTGGTATTTCATTTCATTTCATTTCATTTCATTTCATCACAAGGCTTCATCATCGTTAGAAGTATTAGGGAATAAGGTTTGTAAATTTAGTGTGATTTAATTAAAAAAAAAATGTTATCAAATGATCGGCCATGAATACCGCTACGACCCGCTTTGAATGTTATATTTTCATTACAGTTTCCACCAGAGCTTGCAATTTCGAATAATAAATTGCAGCGGTACAGTTTATGCCCCGTAATGTCTTGGTCGTTTGGTATAAAGTGCTCGTATACCTTATACCAATGGAAAGTCCGGAATATAAGCTCCCCTCGAACGATTGACTCGGGTCAAGATACTGTTTGCTCTTATCTCGAGTATTCCGTAATATAGAAACTACGAAAACCAATTTCGCTATTAATGCAGCCTCGGAAATCCAACGGTGGATCAAGATTCTGCACTGAATCGTCTACGTCTACCTTATGGAAGTTCTGGAATAATATTAAAGGCAAATACCCACGAATCTGGATCATCCACTCAATGAACTGAATCGAACGAGGATTTAATCAAAAATTAGCATATCTACGAAGCTTGCATATTCAATAAATCAATCAACTCTTTCGTTTCCCTTATCAAATGAAACGTCACAGTCTAAACCAACACTCAAAAAGTGATATTTCTCTCTAGATTTCCCATTCAAACTTCTAGTTTTATATCCATGTTTAAATTTTCCTACAAAAGATGGAAGAAGGTACCTGCAGGAAAGGGTGACGTTTACCTGTGGACATTTCCGGTGTTCCACCGACAGGTAACAGGTAGAATTTCACATTTCTCCTGGAATGGGGTTGTAGCTTCGTCTGGCAGGTTACCATCGGTGGTAGAAAGGCCATTTTCGTCAGTCGACTCAGAGGAGTGACCATCCGCGGTTAAGATCTTTATTATAAATTGGAGAGTAGCTGTATGTATAAAGTACGGGTTTACTCACGTCGTGGGAGCTCCTCGTTGTCGAGTGACTCTTCAGGGCTTGGTTCCTGGCTGCCAGGTTTGATCTTTCGCCATGCTGAAAAAAATTCAGCAAAAAAAATCCCGTCTTTAATATACCTAATGGGTAGTCGTTGGGTACTGTTATGATTTTGCCATATTTTACCTCTCCTCAAAAGCCCGCTTATCCCGGAAGCCCCGTTCCTTTTTCGCTTCTTACGCGTCCTTCTAGCTTGCGGAAGATCCTGTTCAACGGAGCCGTAGGAATCTTCCGTGCCGTCATCCATGTAGTCGTCCATGCCTGGTATAAATCGAAACCTATACCGTTTTATTGAAAATTTGCGAAATTCGATTTTATGATTTTACACTAATCGCTAATCGGAAAACTTCTACTATTCGTATTAGGCACGCGACTAAACGACGATGTTCAACCCTCAAGGAGTGATTCCAGAATAGTATCGCAATTTCGGGTAATAATAGAAAAAAGTTTATCTCATGAGTTCAGATTGCGGCATTCATTGATTCAACATCGCTTTCATGAATGAAGTTCTCTTTCTCGATCAGAGAACGGATCTGTTGATTCGAGTAAATATTTATAGGCCATAAAACCTGGTTGGTGCATTTAGAGGCACTTCGTATGCTACTTAGAATAAAATCTTGAACCACCTTTGCTCGTTTTTCTCTGAAATTAATCATCAAGCATCGAGTGATAAATATCAGCGTTTGCTCGTTAGGGGTATGAAATCGTAAGAACTGGTCCAAAAATTAAAAATCAGGGTAAAACAGGGAAAGATATGAGAGTCCGTAGCAGGATGCCATGCACCTTCGAAGCTCGTGGTATATCTTTACGTAGTTTGATCTCGGTGCCAAAAATTCGGCGAAGTTACGTCGAGGTAGTAGTAGGAGAGCACCATCCGCCTTTCGTCGAAGAACCATATAGTATAAATACCGCAAACAATAAACGCGGCATTCGCCCACATCGACATTAGTTAACTCTTCGAGCGATCAAAGATTAATAACTTATCGGTAATGGTATTAAAAAGAAATCGAGCCCCGGGCTCAGAGCCAACCACCCACGCTGCTATCTGAATTTCCAGGTAAAGTTCTCTACCGGAAACCACTGCTAGCACTGATCAGTTGTAATTAGGGCTACTTATTGAGATAATTGGTTTTTATTCAGTGGAAAATCTGGCGAGCTATTAATAAACCAGGGGCCAAGCTGGGGGTGGGAGATCGATATGAAAGCTCGACAAGTCGATCGACTACAGGAAATAACAGCTTTGACAGAATTAGCTAAGTAGAGTCAATCAATTACCTGATGATTCCTCGTAATTCAATATCCGTTCATCCCCTTCCTGAAGACACTATAACATTCAGAAATCTTCGAGACACTTTTATTCGGTAGCGTTGAACTTTGGGAAAAGACCGAATCTGAGTAAACGAGGCAAGAGACAATGACTGTGACGGTTTATTCGCCCGGGAAGAATGTGTTTTTAAAAAGGCTATACAGACCGCGGTGTATCGTCGCGAACAGAACAGAAGAGAAGAGAACAGAAGGGAACGAGAGGCGTCGGTGTCTTTGGCCTAAGGCCAACGTCACCCACGCCATGGTCACAACTAAGAAGATCGTACTCACTTATAAGAGCGAAGAGACATCGAGATCAGCTGGCCTCTAAAACAGATAGAGTAAAGCTGCAGCTCGTGGTCAAGAATAATATCCATTTCAACCCACGCTTCAAAACACTTTTATTCTTTCAGAAAGACATGTGCCAGCAATGAGTGCATCCAGCGAAAACCGAGAAGACAGTAATTTCTGCTTTCTTTCGCCTCTTTCATTCTCAATAGCGATTGGGATATTTTCGGGGTGTTCTTTAGCTGGATAAAGCCGCTTTCGATTATTCAGAGCTACTACCGATTGGCTGTTATGAAGCTGGAAACTTTCTCTCGAGGTATACAATACAGATGTGGTGAGAATGAAAGCCAAACGACTGTAATATCCGATATGGTGAACCACGACGGTTGAGAACTTGCCAAATTATGGGTGAATATCGAGTGGAAAATTTTGCCTCTGTGATGAGGGAGGAATTTATCGTCGTAAAATGTGAAATAACTTGGCGTTATGCAGTGAGAGAATAAACAGCGGTACAATGTCGGTAAATTATAGGTAAATATCGATTTCAGTTTACCTGATCCTTGCGGCGCGGTAAAGGCATGTACTTAAGTGAGCCTCGTAACATGTTGAAGCGATGTTGGTGGCGTGAGAAAACTTGGTGTTAGATGTTGGGTTGTTGAAGAGCTGTTTGCCGAGCTAATAACTAACTGTTGTTAGGTGTTTCGTATTTTACCCTAGGTCTCGTTTCCAGATAGTAACTGTCCCGAGCAATCATCCATTCGCCTACAAAGGAAAGCCATTTAATACTCTTCAGCGAGTGACACTCGGCTCTGCTTCAGGTTCCAGGGCTCGGGCTTAGGCGGATGAAGGTAGGTTATCTTCTCGAGGTTACATCGGGGCAAGAAAGTCCGCAGTTAACCAGCCGCCAGCTCGCAAACCACCGACGAAGGCCTGTCGCGAGTTACCGAGAAAATCACCTGGACTACCAACGCTGCTGTTGATGGTCGCAGGATTCGTTCAGGTCTCCCGGCCTCGTTTGCGGCGGGAAAATATCTCGAACCGATCACATTTCAGACTGGGATAATTGTTTCGGGACCACCGAACGAGGGCTAACTTACAATCGGAGCGAAATTCGTCTTCTCGACTATTTGCAATAATAAAAAAAAATAAAATTGAAAGAATATTATATAATTCGTCGTTCATTTACGCGATCTCTTGGTGATCGGTGTATTTATTTCACCTTTACCGTATGTATCCTACCTACCAACGCCGGTGTTCCCTACAGGGGCGTAAAAGTCAGTGTGAAATATAATCCAGCTGTTCAAAAGTGAAATAACTTAGGCTTCATGGTGGATAGAGGAAGCCGGCGGTTAGTTGAAAATATTTAGGACTCTCTCTCCGCCCAGTTGTAAAGCCGAGAAAATTTCACAATGGTATCGGTAGGATGTCTCAATAGTGTCAAACTGAATAGCGTGTAGATTACAAGAATGGCAGGTATTGTTGAACGGGTCGAACTCACGTGGAGTTTAATGAAGTAAAATGAAGTTAAAACGCCCGCCAAGCCGCACGGGGTGATACTATGGGCCACACGAATAGCGAAGACCACCGTTGACCAGGGTACTCTACCCAAGGAAGCCGAAACAGCGGCACGTTTGTAGTATTTCGGACTTAAGAGAATTTTCGTTTATTTTTGAGGAAGGAAGTCGGTAAACAAGATCCTTTAAAATTCTGATATAGTATAGTCGTTTCGTTGGATGTATCTATGAGGTAAGTTCGAGACACGCAAATGGCTGATGGCATTAGTGAAAGAGGAAAAAAGGGCCTTAAAATGCAGACCACCTTTCGAAAGATTGTCTTTCCCAGTTTTAACAAGGCACGGTTCCTACTGCTGAACTCCACCTCGACCTGGCACGTAGCTAAGGTACCAAAGAAACTCCAAAGCAATGTGCATAAAGAGAAAAAAAATGAAAAAAAAAAACAAAGTAGAATGAAAGAAGAGAAAAAAACACCGACAAAAATAGGCAATATAGTTACCGGTTAAACGAATGCCGACTTCAACTAAATTAATTACACCGACAGTAATTACGTCGAGCAGCTGAGCAGCTGAGCCTCCGCGCTCCTTCATGGATCCTGTTGTAAACGGTGCCATCGAGTACTTCTTCTGTGCGCTGCTCCGTATTACCCCAGCCCTTCGAACCCCAACTTGATCAGTTTGTTTATAATAATATTTTTGTAAATGAATTTGTTTTATGCTTTGAAAATTCTGATGGACGTTGGTGAGATTAGGCCGCGGGCAACACCGGCGAGAACAGGATACCCGCGATAGCGTCGAGCTGGAACAAAGTGGTAACCATTTAAAGCGACCGGTAAGACCGCACACGTAGTTTAAACATCAGCTACGTGTATATATGCGTAAAAATGATAATTGTCGCGGTGAACTGGCGATGATACACAGTAACACAATGTTACCCCCTTCTTTATACCGTGCGTCCCTAGGGTAGAAATAAGGGGACGAGGATCCTATGCGACGCCGGGGGGCTGTCGTCGAAGAGGTAACCGATACCGACGACGACGAGGTAGCCGAGGAAGAGGCTCGCTCGCGGAACGGGAGTTTTTTTCGATTCTTTGCGGTAGGCTGGGAGGTACTGGGGGGCTGCCGTTTGTCGGGCATACCTTGGGGCCACCCTGGCGTCTAATTGCGCGTAATGCGCCGAGGCCCGGCCGTAGGAGTTGCCGCCAGAGAACGATGGGAAAAACTTAGGTCGCGTCGTGACAAAACAAAGTTGCGGGGACGCGGTGCTATGTCCGGCACGCTCGGACCCACACGACGTCGATCTCGTCGTCAACCTGCAGCGATCGCTACGGGAGCGGGAACCCATAGTACCTATATGAACGTCCAGTTCGACCGCGAGATAAAATCCCTATAGCATTTTCCAGCCACTTCACTGCGACTCCACAGCTGACAGTGATCATAAAATTTCATCAAGAAGACCAGATGAAGAAGAAGAAGGAGAAGAAAAAAAGAGTTTAGTCCGGTTTAACAAGATATTACGGATCGCAAGGTCCGAATCTTGTTTCAAAATATCGAAGTAATGGTCGTTTGCCCGGCGCCTTTTTACATCCGTGTAAAATAATGTCTGAATTATTTTTTCGTACATCTCCACTCGTTCCCGACGAAAGATACACACGAAACACGTATAAAGGTATTCAACAATAAGAAAGGACTGTCCGAAAGGTATCCTGGAGTAACCCGAGGTTTCTCTTCGGATGAAGACGTGTTCGCGTTCCAGTAAAACCCCGTTCCCCTCCTCAGGGACCAGTGCTAACATCAGGAAGACACGAACGGTTAAAATTATCGCAGAATCATTGGACGTTAGAGAGTTTGCCAAACATGCAGTCGGAATTATTCAAAAATTCTTTAATATATTTACAAAGCGTGTTATAAGATTTCACAAGGGTTACTTCCGGTCGAGAAAAACTTCGTTTTATCGAATGTAGTATAGAGTCTCTGTATCCGTGTTTCAGAGATCGTCATACGTCACGCGCGTATCATTAGTCAGGAGCTTGTTAGTCGGCACATAACACATAAGTTTCAGTATAATGGTCGGCATTTCAACACGCGACCGTTATTAACTCTTTCCATCTTGCACAGCGGAGGGCGAGACCACCGAGTCAAGATATAAACCATTATTCATAATAGCCCGATGACGAAAAACTTGTCCGAAGAGGTGATCTGCGGCCAGCTCACTAAACGTTCGAGTCTACATCCACAGGTCGATATCTCCGTTCCGATTAGCTGACCACCCCTAGTTAATAATTACTTTAGAGTAGCCCTGCGTATATGGTGAGAAATGATCTATGAATTTTTTTTTTTAAATTTTCCACGTTTATGTTTCACGATCACCGCTGATGGTTCTACCTCCGCGTTTTGAACTGCTTATAAGAAATAAATAAAAAGGGTGATCGTTATGATTGCCTCTTTGTAACAAGGATCGAGAAGGGTGAATAAGTTCGAGATGTTCTTTTCACTTTTCATAGAATTTATGTATACCGGTGTAACGAATCAACGAAAGATCTCAATCTTGACCGGAAATACCGTTTACAATGATCACCTTTAAAGCTACTTCTGCAACGGCTTCATTCGTTTCTATGGGCGCGTATTATATGCCGAAAAGGTTTCTTAAAAGATTCCGATCCGTCACGAGGCACAGCTCATTTTTCTTCAATACACAATACCGCTGTGGCAATCCTCGAAACTTTTGACCGGAAGTCTCGCCCGCTTGGTAAGAGGGTGTCTTCGAAACAATACCATTGTTGCGAAAGTGGTGTATCTTTGTTGTGTCTTCTTTTAAAATCGCCTCCAACTTGTTAGGGTTTTGCTTTCAACCCCTGAAGGGGTTGTTCTAAGACAAAAAATACTATAAACTGTTGGCCGAAGATCGGCCTTCTCATTCATAAGATCGACGCACCTGTAGCAGACACGTTTTGAATAATATAATGAGGAATTCGATTGATAATAGGGGCGCGAAATCGGGAGCCTCTTTTCCTTTTCTTCTTCGCTCGCATAATCAGAGAAATTTTTATTTGACACCAACCTGTTTTTCGTTTCATCATTTAGGTTTATTTTTCTTTTTCAACAAAGCAGTTGAAGAAAATAGCACAAGCTTCTTAGAATATTAACAAGGCGTTAGGGGGTAGCTTGGCAAAGAAATTTCTCAATCAACCTATCTGTGGGCGTTTTGACCTTTATTTGTGACAAAAAATAACGAGTTGTAGATTTGATCGGAAATTGATGAGATAATTAAAGCCAGAAATGATCGAATGGTAGAATGTGCTGATAGGAATATTCAAAAAGCCCCGTTGATATGGAACAAAGAATAATAGTGGTTCTGAAATGTCGGAATAACTGCGGGTGATGGATTTTCAAGGTATGCTAGGCCCGAGGATCCTAGTAAGAGAAAAAGGTGCCGAACCTATTATTGGCTTACGACTCTTTCTGCGACAAAAACTTGAGTCTGACTCCCGGTTGCCGTGCCGTTGGCCAGGTATAAATGGGGTAAACAGGTCGCACGCTAGTCCACTATGCTGTGTCGTATCGTGAAGAGACGATCGGTACGTCTAGATAATACGAATATCTCGAGGATGTACATAGGCCGACGCCTTAAGGATTTGTGCAGAGTAAGGCTAGTGACGCGGAAACACTTCCATGGGGATTGCAAGAAGACACGATCATGAGATGAATTGTTTTTCTAAAGTGTCCTTATAGCTTCCAGCGGTTTTTATAAACCGCGTGAGAATTGTCAGAGGATTGAATTTCCCGTGTCTCGCAACATAAAACGATCATTCATTTCTAGATTTCGAATTTTCAGAAACGTTCCGAAAGATACGAAAATTTCAGGCCATTTCTCAGGATGCGAAGACGAAGAATAATTCATTCTGATCAAGACCCTCTTTACAGAAACCCATTTTATCTACTATACGGTGTACTTCGTTTCAAAGTTTTTCTAATCATCCATGCAGACTTTTAGAAAAAGACCCTTTCTAAAAACTGTGAGCCGCTAATATTCAAATTTGCAATTTTTACCGTTCGGAACTTCGATCCGACTCCCAACTATTGCATCTGCAGATTTTAGCTTTAGGATATGGTCGATGAATTTGAAAAAAAAAGTTAGGCAGAAATAGAAAATTCGATCAATTATACCTGCCTGGTTATAATAGTCAGAGTTGATTTCCAACTGACCAATAAAAATCATAGATCTGGGACGCAATTTTGTAATCCAAATGACAGGAAGTCTGTTTAACAACGATGCGATGGCTCGTTTACTAGTTCGCGGAGTAGTTATTTTTGCCCATTAATCCAACGCGCAACTGATGCAATTAACGGACTAGCTACGGTAATGCAGACCATACTTTGTTGGGCAACTAATCCTGCGCCTTGTCTGTAGCCTATTAGTTTTTTTACAATCATTTCACTGTCCACTGATCATACACTATGACAAATCGAATCAAGGAACAAATTATAGAGATCATTCCGACAAAGAGTGATAAAAACTGAACAGCTTTACATCCTAAATGTTCAGATAGAAAAAAAAAAAAAAAAAAAGGAATAAAAGAATCGCAAGTTTCTCATTTTTGTCCTTATTTTCAATAAATATCTGCGGTCTCTCTGCACAGATACGCATAAACGCATACGAGCGATACGCACAAATAATGAACAAAATTGGCTACATCGTCGGCAAAAGTCAATCATATCGACAACCGCCGGAAATTATAGCTGTGTACATGTACATAAGGATGATGAGCCTAGCACCGTAGGAAAGAGTTGCTGAAATAGATGTGAAGAGTGGATCAGAACCCGAGCAAGAGTCAAGCGGCGAGTTTACGACCGTCCAGATGACAGGGCGGTGGATGGTCGTCCCACAACTTCCGGTTCCCCTTACCACGCGGTAAAATCAACGTTTGTACCTAGCCAGAACTTTGTTATAACAATACGAAAGGGAACTGTAGGTGAAAAGTAGATCAAAAATTGTCTCTCTAATCGAAATGATCAATTTCTCTTACGTCTAGATTCTGTGCCTCTAGATGTCTGGGTGTCTGGGTGTCTGGGTATTGGGTGGCGTCAAGATGCGTAGTCTGGTGACGCAGTCCGGAGCTTCCTGTTTAGCCAGACTTCCTGTCGGAAACAATCGTCGCGATTCATCCACGGTGCTCATTCTCGAATTCCCGTTAACGGTTGCGGAATAGTTTGCCGGACTATCTAATGGCAGATGACAAACCAGCTGGATGTCAATGTAGTCGATTTATCTGGCAAATTGATTCAGTTTGACAAACTCGGCCTAGTCGTATGACAAAATCTGCAAACTGGGTTTGAATCGCATCGTAGATCCACGTCCATAATGCAATTCAAATTTTCCCTCAGGTGGATGGGGATTCCGTTGAGAACCGTATTATCGACACAATGCAATGTCTTTCAGACACGGTACTACGTGTTCGTGCGTGAATGAACGTACCGCTTTTGGCATACAATCATTGACCTATGTCTGAGGGAGGCCGAGAGTATTATGAATCAACGATTGAAAAGCAGTGATCTCCGATCCGCGCTCAATAGATGATCGATTTCCAGCTAGGATTTAGGAGAAACGTAAAATCTTCCAAAATATAGATGCACGTCTGACTATGTGCCGATTATTTAAGTGGTCAGGGATCACGACTTTGATCGTATAGACGATTGATCGGCGACAGACAATGCCGAAAAGTGCGACATCTGCGGCATCACATCCGGCGGAAGACGCCACGGCCGTGAATATCAATCGCGCTACTCAGTCATGCTAATGGATTCGTTTAATTAATCAATGCATAAGTGCACGCACTTAGCGCCCCCCCCTGCAGTCGAGAGTTTGGCCAAGACACGAGCTCGTTGCAGTAGGCGCCAACTCACACACACAGGCTTTTCTCATCATTCTAGAGGATGATGTGTTCCGGGATGTCTTTGGTCTCTGTACTAGTTGATTTTCACAGCGGTATTATAAACGGAGAAACTTCTTCATAGATCTCAATATTACATTTATTTTGTCGGATCTAAAATGAGCGATTAATTTTGCCACAAGGTTCTTACGGATGCTGATTCGATTTTTTTAACGAAGTACCTAGACATGCATTATATGCTGATGCAGTGTTTTATACGTACCCACATAGGTATATGCATACATAGATGGATTCCAGGAAGATTGGTAAGCGGTTGCCCAGCGGGAGGACAGATCGAATTAGGTTTATCTAACTAAATGACGTGAGGTCACGGGTGGGTAAAGTCGAGACGAATAAGTCACGTAAGTCATCGATCAGGTGAATACGGGAGACTGACTATTCCCAGCCATGGCATAGGCACGGCTACGGATTCCAGTTCCGCGAACTGCCAGACCTAGACAATACCAATGTCTTCGGGGGCGTCGCGGCGCCCGCGCCCCCCCGGGTCGCGCTAAGCCATGCTGACACAGAAAAAATGATAAAAGGAGCACGCTTCGTGGCCATTCGAACATGTCGTTGAACCAACTCGACTTTTACGTCACTTGAACTTATTTACAAAAATATTATATCAACCAGGCTGAAATTGAACCCTGAAAATAATCGCCATCGAAGTCTCAAGCCAATTTCTGATCTAGAGTCTAGACTCAGTTGGTTAGTCGTAAAGTTCGATGGTCGAACGTACAAACTATGGCGAGGGGCTCATCCCTACTTTCAGAATACCCTGGATCACTCTTGAGAGTTTCCGAGGCTATGGGTTATATAGAACATCGGGAGACAGCGAGGTGAGGAAGGGGTCAGAGAAACAGAAGGGGGAAAGGAGAAGCCTCCTTCCTCAGATTGAGGAATCGGAGGAGGAACACGAAGAAGGGGAAAGAGGGATAGCCGAGGAAATCGTCTCTGCAAGAGAAGTGGACGTCATCCTTATACGTACACACTGTAGTAATGTCTTCAAATCCGTCCACCGACGGCGCGTTTAAACGCCGAGACGCTGGCGTTGGTTACCAATCTTCCTCTTGTATCACAACTTTTGCAGACTGATTTATTTCTGCTTTTGAATACGATGTTTCATTTCAAGGATCAAATTTGCTGTATTTCCCCGTCCCCGGAGGTAGGATTAAAGAGAAATGATGTGAATAAGATTTCTGGAAGTCGGTTCGATGTTCTGGCAAAAGAGGCCCGTTTTCTCTGAACTGAAGAAGAAGCCTTCGCTGTAGCCTAGAGTCGATATTCTTGGATTTGAACCTTGAGGCACAAGCTAAAGTTTGAACATGCACTGATCATAAAAAAAGAGACGATTTTGCATTCTTCGCTCCTTTACCCAGATGATTATAAACATTAGAGATCAGTACATCACTCATCACTCAAGTATCTGTGAGTTCCCGATTTTTGGTCCACTATGTCGTCGTCATGAAATCATGATCTCCTCTTACAGATCACCCGCTTTATTTCATCTCAAAGAATCTTCAACAGCTCACGATTCATTTTGTATCTTTCTATGTGAATACTTTCATTCGTATACTTGCAGGTATATAATACACGATCTTTTCGACTGATCAAACGGGTTGGAATCTGGTATCGAACCGGATCGATGGTTGATTGGGCTCTTTCTAATACCGCCAAGTGCCTTTAAAATGGCCGCAGTTAGCCAGAGAATGGAGGCCACTAAGTATACCTAGGTAGGATGTGAAGTACCGTCGGCGAAAAGAATCTCCGTCTATGTCCAGAAAATGATGTTCCAGTGTTTGACGGATCTGAAACTTCATCTTACCCGCCGGTAGCCACGAATCACCATGTTTAATATCCCATACTACGTTTAGAGACTTCTTCGTCGGGTAGAGAGAAGAACGGGGTGCGGGTCGATGTCCGGAGAAGGCCGCTAACAATGCCTAATCTTTTCCAGGAAGCTGACACAACGTGCTGACCACGGGTGACGGGGAATCTGACACTACTAGATACGAGTATGGGAGTATCTACACATTTTATAACAACAATTATTAAACGGAATACCAGATACGATCCCAATTCGATTTCCGATCTACAGCATTGGAAACCAACGATAATCGTTGTTAGTTTCGGCTATGGGAATTCCACAGTTCTAATCGAATTTCATTTTAGATGCGTTGCTGATCAATTCACTTTCGATGTTGCTCCGAATGTAGAATAACGAAGTCTGCAGCCATTCCTGAGCATTAATCTTCTCTGCAATCGCCCACCATGAACAAATATACACGTTGCTATTCATTCGCGTCGATCTGCAACCGCTGACAATTCTCTCAACCGAAGATACCGCGGTCTGTTGAGTCCATAGCATTGTTCAAGGCTGTGAAGAATCTGCTGATCAACGTCTGCAATGTCATCCGTATAACAAGTTGCTAAACGTTGCTGACAATGAATAGACACATATATAGCTATATATTGGGAATTATTTGCTCATTTTAAATGCTTGCTATAGCTAACGTACGAATATACTCACATTTCTACATCGTGTGAGATCTTCTAACTTCATTTTTGACGGATATGGTAGATATATAAGATCTATAGCTTTCGATCGGTATGAATTTCTTAGAATCAGATGTTGGGATGCAGGAATTTTGATTTCGATGGAAAAAATAGAAGATCAAGAAAAGAATTAGACGGAGGCTATATAAGAGAGAGGAAGAGTGAGGCAGTAGTCTATTAACGAGCTACGGGAGTGTAATATTAATTTGATTAGAGCCGAGCGTATATAGATAGGTGCTATGCCTATATCTTACCTACCATAAGATTCGACAGAGGGTGAGCTGCAAGAGAAGTGCTGGTCCATGAGGAGAGACGGAGGCATCTTGCTGGTCACAATTCCACGAAGTTTGCGCTGTGTTTGCGTCCTCCACGGCCCCCCCGGCCCTCGCGGCCATCACTATACTCGATGATGCCTCCCTCACCTCGTTATACCACTTATATACGGGGCGGCGATCAGACTTTCGTCAATATGTATAGCAGCGCCTTAGACTCACCTTATAAACCATTTGACGTGCCTTTCGATCAGAACAGACCAAAGGTGCGGTGAAAACGAGAGGAAACGCGATGCGAGATTTAGAACATCATAGGGCTGGGTTGAAGCTCCGAATTTTTTTCAATTTCCGGAGGCCCGAAATTCCGAATTCGTTTGAGACAATTTCAAATTTTTCGAAGATCCAAAAATTTCAGTCTATTTCAAATTTGAACACATTCGATTTCTTTTATGAAATGCAGACTTGGCTTATTTCAGTCTTACTGCATTTAGATGACTGAAGTCATCACGGTTACAAAATTTCTTGTAAAAACCATCGAATGTTTGACAAAAAGCTTGGCTGCCACTACCGACCGTTATATCCAAGCCTGAAGAATCGCCGTGCGTTTCATTCTCAGAGTACCTAGTTCATCGCTCGAACCAATAACAGAGAATCTCGATGATCAACTTGTAGGAATATGCACGATCGAAGATTCGGCTGTAATAAGAAAACAGCCGCCATTAAAAGAGTCAAGAGACTCAAGAGAAAAGAAAGGATTATCAAAGCACAACGGAATTAAGAGTCCCGGAGTTAATTGCGGAGGTAAAAACGCGAGTAAACGTTGGGAAATACCAGTTTTTTGCTTTTTGTTTTTAAAAGTAAAGTAACACCTGTAAGAGCTACGAGGTTTTCCTAGATCAAGTAGAAAAATCCATGTCTAAATAGTAGTACGTAGCTAAGATAATGACCGATGGAGTTTTTGGTTCCGTTCCTGACGCGGCGAGCAGCATGGAAATGATAAAACGAAAGACATTGTAGGTACGGGATATACCCTTTCCTCCTGTAGCAGACGATGAGGCGGGCGGGTATCTTCTCGTGCTGTCCGTCTTCGATCTTCGAGG
Source organism: Tenthredo notha (assembly GCA_914767705.2). NCBI lineage: Eukaryota > Metazoa > Arthropoda > Insecta > Hymenoptera > Tenthredinidae > Tenthredo > Tenthredo notha. The sequence continues at coordinate 21,204,841 of OU611908.1, read as the reverse complement.
TTTAGGATGTGAAATACGAAGGCTTCCAAGAAGAATGATGGGCTGGTTTAAAGTCGGGCCGCATCGGTGCCTACGGTGTTCGTGTTGCAGGTACGAAGGAAGCCGCCGTATCCCCTTCATCCATTAATTAATTCAATTATACTCGGTATAATTAGTCATGACTACGTCGCCGTACGGGTGGTTAAATCGCTCTTGTTACCAACCCAATTACACAACAAATTACAATAATATACCATCATTTGTTCAAAACATTCTATCATCAGAGTAAATATTTCAAATTTCATTCAACCTCATTCAAGGGATTTGGAAAGACAACGATTTCAGACACGTATACTCTAGCCTTTACAATCTTCCGTAAGCCACTGGGTATAGGGAAGAGAACGATAATAACAGGATAGAAAATGAAGACGGAGTTATATAGGGATGGTTGAATCCCGGTTGAGAAAGGGGACGTGGAGTCGACACTCGACATCTCAAGGAGAAATCAAACCTCAACAGAGTCAAGAATCGGAGTGAGGATCAGAATCGGAATCAGAATCAGGATCAGATCGTGGCATGGCATGGCGTGGGCAGTGGATGGCGGATAGCGACGCCGAAACGTAGGGTTGTTCCTGGTAGCAGGGCGCGAGCTGGCTTCGCGGAACTAGGGAAGTGGAACGGGAACGAGGGAAGTGTTCCAGAGGCGCGAAGACCTTCCCCAAAAGCCGAGTCATCCCTTGATCGATATTCTTTCAGACACACGAGTTTAAGAATATTTTATCGCGCTCCCCGCCACGACCAACTACTTACCTGTATAGTAAAATGCATCGTATACTTATATTCAGCATTCTTGGCTGTTTTAACGATAGAAATTAAGTCCGTACAAAGTCGGAGTGGGGTTTAAGTTCCGAATTTTAAAAGTCCCTAACGGTGAAAATACCGAATTTGAATATCACTGACTCACGATTTTTAGAAAATGTATTTCCCCTAGAGTCTACACATACCTGATTTAAAAAACTCAGAAACGTAAAACACCGGAGGTCCGAGATTCCAAAAGCTAAAGTTCCGGAAGGCCAGACATCCGGAACTTGAAATTCACACATGTACTCATTCAGTGTTTAATAACTCGAGCAGTATTGACCGTATCGGAACCAGTGAGTGGTCAAATTAATCATGTCTTGAGAAGTACTTTTTGGAATAAGGAGTTTCAAAATCCTATCAATTATTGTCGATATCATGGAGCTATCGACCAAAGTAGATAAAATGGGTTCCCGTAAAGAGGGTCTTGATTAGAATGAACAATTTTTTGGACTTCAGGTGTTACCAGCTATGTCCATTCCGACCTTTCAGAATTCTCAAGTTCTAGACTCCATCGAATTCCTGCAAATTCTAATCGATATTCGAGTGTCCCAACACCTGATAGACATAGAAATTGAATCAGCTGTTCATTTCCTGAATACAATACCCATAGCATCTACGATTGTATAAAGCCTTGGAACCAGAGAAGAATGAATCTTCTTTTTCGCTGATCCAAACGGTGAACACAAATCTCTAAAACGCAGTTTAATGGGAGAATCTTAGCTGCCTCTGCCTACTGTAGCGAAGAAGTTGTCGTAAAAAGTAGATCATGCCTACGCATAGCAGACCATATTCTGTACCGGTAAGAATTGAATGACATGGGTTTTTAGCTCGCACACCTTGGGCCATATTATAACGTTGGAACTAATTCGGGCCATTATGTCCCGCGACATCATCGTATTACACGACTCATTACCCTCCTGAACCGTTGATCATTGGATTCGACACGGCAGTGCCCTCGCCAGATTCGTGGCATCTAAAGCCCGGTCATCCACACGATCCACGATTCCTTACCACCAGCTTATGACATTAGTTCATGAAATGTACCAACGCGACGGTCAGAATATCATGGGCTTAGAAAAGCCTTGATATTGAGGGATGAAATAGCCCATATCAACCGCTCCTAAGAAAGAACATAGCTCGCGAAGCGCGCTAGTAACGACCTATCTCGGACATAGCGCTAGTGAGAACGTATTTCGTGAATCTGGCTAGTATGAACGGATTTCGCCGATGCGCATAGTAACGCCATGACTCGGAGGTAGCGCTAGTACGAATGTACTTGGCGAATTGCGCTAGAATAAACGCAACTGGCGGAAAACCTCGCTACTTGTGTTGCTAACGAATTGAGATCCTATTGGGCGCAACGGCGAGATACAGCTTCACGATGTTTTCCGCTAGTTGCGTTCATTCTAGCGCAATTCGCCAACTACGTTTGTACTAGCGCTACCTCCGAGTTATGGCGTTACTATGCGCATCGGCGACATACGTTCATACTAGCTGGATTCATGAAATGCGTTCTTGCTAGCGCTATGTCCGAGATAGGTCGTTACTAGCGCGCTTCGCGAGTTCTTTCTGCTAGTAGCGGTCGATATTCGCGAAAGGGTTCAAACGGTTGGTCGCAAAATTGACATAATTGTATGCCTTAACCTGCGTGCCGGATTGTGAAGCTGGGGATTCGTTCCACCGCGTCCAATAAAACGAAACGCGAATGCAGATCCACTAGCGGTCGCGGTGTAGCCTGGGAAGGCGAAAGACCTCAGCTGGTGTAGATGGTTCGGAGGTTCCCTGCCAATCGTACGACCAATCGTGCGACCGACATCTCTTTCTGCCACGCCCCCTTTTCCTCTTTTCCTCTTTGCCTCTTTGCCTCTTTGGCTTCACGAGCCGCCCCGGTGCCGGTGCGCGAGATCACTGGCCGACCCGTCCCGTTCCGTATCTCCTGGGGTCGGGAGTCGGGAGTGCAACAGCGGAGAGACGGGAGATCGTTAGATCGACGGTGGCTACCAGATGACCACCTGAACGAAGCAAGTCAGCCACCCAGACATACGGCCAACCGGTCGCGACGGACCGATTTCGCGATTTTTTATACCTGTGACTTGATATTGATTGGCTATTGGTCGGTGGACCATTATTCGTAGCTTCATTGACGATACTGTAGGTGGTCTTGGTGTGAAAAGGAAAAAAATCGGTTCTGGGGTTCCGGTGGTATAATTCTAACAAGACACTAGATTGTGTATCAGAGATACTATGCAAGAAGTCCAAAGAGTTGACTAATTTTTAACGTTGTCTGTCCGATGTCTAGTCTTCAGGGAGCTTACCGATCTTCACGATGTTTGATGCACTGATGCGTAGAATAATTTCACAAATCGGTATTGAATTTGAGAAAATCGATCTAGGGGTTCGAAGAAACGTATTTTTATCTCAGCAACCGTTGATGGGATTTCATCGATCTGTACTTATTGAGAAATCGACATCTGTTTCTGAAGTCTGATGGTATACTCGAAACAGGAGACTCGACTGTGTACTAGTGTGTTTGCAAGCAATTGAAACACTACCCGAGTCAGAATATTGAGCCTATCTGAACCTACATTAGCCTACTTGAGCCTACATGAACCTACATGAACCTACATGACAATTGTTAATTATATTTAAATAAATTAAAATAATAAATGAAGCACGTATTTTAAACTTTTTATCAATAAAAATAATTGACAATTGTAATGTAGGCTCAGGTAGGCTAATGTAGGGTCAGATAGGCTCAATATTCTGACTCGGGTAGTTTCATTTTCACGATATTTGTCTGACGCTTATTTTTCTGGGAGCTTACCGATCTTTATGATATTTGATGCACTGATGCCGGAGAGCAGTTCCTCGAATCGGTATTGAATTTGAAAAAGTCGATTTAGGGGTTCGAAGAGACGTATTTTCATCTCGGAAACCGTTCCTGCGATTTTGATGGGATTTTATCGATTGTTACTTCTTGAGAAATCGACAACTGCTTTAGATTTCCGATGTTGAACTCGAAACAGCTGAGACTCGATTGTGCATTAGTGTTATCATCTGTCTGATGTCGCCTTTTCTGAGGAGTAGACCGATCTTCATGATATTTGATGCAGTAATACCTCGAACAGTTTCTCGAATCGGTACTCCATGAGATACGGAGATTTTTCGCCAAACATAGAACAATTTGCAATTCAGCTGTGGCAAAGATAGCAGTTCGAAATTTTATTGTGCAGACTGCAGACTGCAGTTTCACCAATATTTATGCCCACTGCAGAATTGCGCTCGCTGCTATGACCAGATGATGAATTCTGCCCAGTTTCTTAAGACACCTGAACCTACGTATATGTTCTACATCCTTAATTTATAAAAAAAATAGTTGCATCTATGATTTCGTACGCACATAGAAAATGATGATTACAGACTCTTCGAGCTTTTCGTTTTCTTTCAACTCCACATTGCGATTTCAAGCTTATTTGAAATGACGAAAATCTGTATAATGATTGTAATTGCGTGAAGAAGATGCGGTTCAGTCACACGCGATCGAGAGTTGAAGATTGTTGCGTGGAACAGGTAGCCATGATTATTGCAACATCGAACGAAGATGGCGGACCTTTCGTGGCCACAAAGGCAAAGGTAACTCCCTTTTAACTAATAAGAGGTGCGAAATGGAGCGCCGATCAGCGCCAATGATACCCTTCGTTGCTATACAATGTATCTAAGATCGAAGTCGTTGACTCATCGTCCCTGCAGTTGAGGCTATCGGAATGTTGATTGAATGCAAACCTTTGCAAAGTTATTTTTTTTTTTCGTTCCGAGGGGGGAGTCATCAAAAGCTGGAGAACAAATTGCAACGTTGCATATCAGGACAGGCCCGAATTTGAAAGAAAAAAGGGAGAAACACCCTGAAACTGAAACCCCCTTCGATAATTAATTTTTATGGTTTACAAAATTGAAAGTAGAACAAAAACTAATGATTATGACAATGATAATGACAAATATCGGCGAGTCACCGATATATCTACCACGCGTTATAAATATAAACGGCATCCCCAAAAAATATACGTCAGCTGGCTGGACTGCAGAAGGAGTCAAGTTCCAAGGATCATTCAAGCAGCAGCCAGAATAAGCCGACATCTACTTGGAATTCTAGAGTTCGCAGAAAGATACATGTCGATGACCTCGCTTCAAACTGACTCGTATATATACAATACATATATATTTTTTTTTACATATGTACGAGTGAGGCAACCAGCGTGTTCCACTATCCCAACACCAACTCGACCATCAGTATATTACTTGTTGATTTCGAAATAAAAGGAAAGGTGTCATCGAACCTTACTTTTTTTTTTGTATACAATGGGGAAAGAAAAAATTCTATTATTACCAATTAATCGCTGTTAGCCATATTGTTGGAGCAGAAATTTAGACGAGGAAATCTTCAACGGAGTATTACATGATTTGTTCATCCAATTTCTATTCTATTCATTAATTATTGGATAGAATTCTTGAGATAATTGGGAGAATAGAAAACGAAAGCTGATAGTCCTTCGGGTAAATTAGCGCAAGATCTATTGTCTTGTTATCTTAAAGCTAATGGAGTTTCTTAATGATTTCGACAGGTCGATATTCCATTTCAGACAGATAGAAAAAAAGAAACGAATTGAATTTCATGAATTATGAAAAATTTGTCGGTTCAAATTTGGTCAGAATTGATCTTTCATTCAAAATCTTTTAGCAGATTGATCGGAGAACGAATGGAAGCACACTTATCCTAGACACAGATTTCTAGAATTGATCTTGGAACTTGTTCGAAGCATAAATTATTTGTCTGTTTAAAATTCCAAGTGAATTTATTGCTGTGTCTTTTTACCTTAGTGTATAATTTCGGTTCTGTCTTGTTAATTACAATATGATATACGTATACCAAGTAGCAAGCTATTTTCAAGGAGTCAAGAAAACAACAGGACCTCTGTGGCCTCTATTCCGATCCTTTCCGATCCGTTCCAATTTCGAGGACCTGCCGCACGGTCCACGATCTGTGGTTCAGATAGGCATAATAAGCTAACAAGGGGTTTATTACATTATAATACGCATGTATAACACCCTCGCGCTACGGAGCCGGTATAGCCGTTGATAGACAACAGATAATAGATTGTTCGGGGAAGCGAGGTACTCTCTAGTTTCAAGGAATCATTAGACTATAACTCAATTATGTAACGCTAGGCGGTGCAACAGAGGGGAAAGTCTGGTGAGGGCAAAAAGCGTAAGGGTTGAGAAGTGCGAGTCATGCACCTACACCTATACTATAGATGCATGGATTTATTCTGGTATTTTATACTTCCCAAATATCCATTCTAAGCCTGGGCACGAGGCTGAAGCAAACCTCTTGTAGCTCATCGTCAGGATTATCCAGCTGCATCCAAGTCCGAAGACACACATCACTCCCGGAGTGAAATTGGAGGCACCTTTTTAGCTCACAGTCAATTAATTGCCCCGTGAATGATACAACGGGTAATTGTTTGTAATTGAAGAGATAGCTGTGCCTCAATCTCGTCCAGTTCGAAGTGGGTGTCAATAAAGAAAGCTGAGTAGTCAGACGGAGCATCTGGATGAAAATTAATTACCAAATAAAGGGGAAGAAGGACTCCAAGTATCGCGACATTGTAAATGATCAGAAACAACGATTATCCACGATTAACCATGAGCAGCCAGACATTTTTCTTCGATCATGAATTTCCAGTGAATAAATTGATGTTTAGCAATGAAGAAATGTCAAATATCAAACGAAACCCAAGATGGTTTGGAGTTTGAGTGAGGGAGAGACTTCCTTTGCCATTTTCATCCAATATTGGGAGACAATGGGATCCAATTCAATGTTCAATGGGTAAGGCGTAGAACGGAAATCCAAATTATCGATACACCGAAATTCCCGGATGATGGAACATCGAGACAAAAATACCCACCCGACGGCTGTTCCTGCAGAGTAAAGTGTGGGCTGGAGTGAACGGAATCTAAATTTAGTCGAAGAGCCATAGCGTACTTTGGTGGTCCACGTGTACCCAAAGATTTTCGTATTATGGTTAACGAAAATGACAGAATAAATTTCGGATCAAACGATGTACCGAATCGATTCCTTGAACTGTGAGATATATATCATTTTCGGAGTAATACCATTCTTCGAAATAATTTTATATATTTCTTTCATGGGACTTTGTCCAAATTACTTAATGAAATATCATATTGATCTATAGAAAAGATGGAAGAATTTTTGAAAAGTTCACATGCAGTTATGCGTGAATAAGATTATCTCACAAGAGAATGAATTCATACAATCGATCCTGTCATTATACCGGTAAATGTCAACGTACGAGGATAGTGGCCGGTTGCACAACGATTACATATACGTCGAAAGCCTATTAACTTACATACCTCCACCAAGCAATGACGAGACTCGGAACCCAGCGGCATTAACTGCAAAGACAACTTGGATCTCATCCAGGATTCTTTACTGCAAATTAATGACGCACGAATGCATACCTAGGATACATATGCATACGTCTACGTACATATACGACTGTGTCACGTATTTCATACTCGCACTATTCATCTATGTAAACCGTTTAAAGATACGATTCTGGCTTGATTATACAAATTTCCACATATTAAATGAATTATGAATTATAAGTGTACAAATACAGCCTATTATACTAGCTAAAGAAAAATATTATCGATAATAATTAACTGCTAGAATGTCGGCTAGTCTCACGCGTCATTCGATCGTATATTTGAAAAAAAAAAAAGAAAAAAATCATTTGGAAAGCACGCGATCGTAATAGGCTACCATCGGGTATTTTCCATCTGCGTACATTTCTGATCAGCAGTATATTGTACGTCATATATTGATCAAAGGTTTTAATCTTGTTATTGTGTAACTGAAAAGTGTGTCTTCTTGTTAATCAAACTGAAAGATCCTTTCCATCATACTAACCTCCGACTAATTAGAAGTTTAAAAAAATCACTTAATGTGCTAGGCTAATGTCTGGTGAACGATTATGACAATGACCAGTCTATTATGCAGTGAATGGCTCTTTTCTCAAATCTGTCCATTAACGTATCTATAGATACCTATGCATTTCGTTTCTAATACGAAACAACAAGATGAAATGAGTGTATCTTTGTTAGATAGTTTTATCTAAATAGTTAACAACGACTCGCTGTCTTATCATGAATTTATCATATACATACCAAATAATTAGTGGCCAAAAATAGGTATTCATGTGTAAATATTTATATAGTAAAGATGTCTAGGTATATGTATATATGTATACGCGCTACAGCTGCATAGCCATAGTACAGTGGTTCTCCTCTTACTTAGTGCTGACTATGGGCTATATTATATCATATGGTAATTAACATATATTAAGCTGTGGTATTCCAAGGTCTGAATCACACGGTTGTTGATATTCAACGAACCCCTGTCACGAAGGCCTAGTATACAATTGGCACAATTAATGGGTCAAATAAGAATTACTCCGCAGTGGTAGTTCCCTCGTGGTTTACCGTTATACCTACATAGTTTTTCAAGAAAATTGGAAAAGAAAAAAATATGTACGAAGATTGCTAAAAATAATACGACAGCATAATTAGGACTAGGAATCGTTTGATCATGTAGGTATATATTATCCGCGGTTTTCATAGACTCACGAGGTTGACAACGGAGAAATAACGCGACGGCGTAACAGGAGCGTAGCTTGAAATTTTCAGTTCCACATATAAAAATGATTGTTTCATTATTCATCCAATTTTGTGTAATTTCTAAATGAATATAAGGAATTTTTATCACTTGTATAGACATGGGTGTTTGAATTTTGATAAGAATTATGTACTTTATCTTATCTTATCTTCGAAGATTACGGACATTATTCAGGACTCGAAAACCCCCCCGTTTAACTCCAGCCTTGTCAGATCTATATCGAGTTCCGAGTCGCGAGTGCCAACCTACTTACAAAGCCATAACGGTGAATTTCGCTCCGGGCTTTAGACGGGTCGAACTATTTCGCCTTCGTTAACGAATTTATTAGCTGATTCAAAGTTCGGTTTTATCTCTTCGCTCCTATGGACTTCGATATATAAGAACCCCTGTGACTTGGTGGACTGTTAGTACTAGCTACTTGTGAGGATCGGGCGCACGCTCGCGCACCTACATCTACGAACTTGCATACATTTTCACTGTCTATACGCTCTCGTATAGGCAAGAACGCGCACGCAAGCCGGAACACAAACTACTACAAGGAAAATCTACATAGTTCTAGCCCACGCGAGTCGCGAGGCCAGCCACGAGCCAAGCATCGTCGCGACGCGGTATATCCACCGTTCTCTCCTATAGTATGAAGAAGTCTGCCGTACGGTTTGTTCAACGGTATACCTCCGACTCGAGGAACTGAGCAGTTCTTACTTGCTGGCAACAGTTGATGTCTGCATTGCGACCGAGTCCGTTTAGTATCGCGTATCGAGTGAATATCGACGATTAAACGTGTCAGTTTCCTTTTTTTTTTATCATCAAATTACGTGGCAATCAAAAAAAGCATTCAGTTCGTCGATCGGTCCGACGATTCTGCGATCAAAATACGCGCGGGTATATTCTCGCGGATAAAATATCCCGTTAAACAAGGTGCAACTCCTCAGTCTTCGTACTGGTTACACAATACTTCCGGTACGTGATTCCGGACGAAAATAATTTCCTGGTAAGTTTACATATAATAACGAGAAACCTACAGTCCGACTTTTCACGTACATACCCATATTCTCACCAAAGAAAAGACAGACTGCAATAAAAGCGAAAACTTCGCCAAAAAATAACTGCAGAAGTCGCACGAGTTTAAGACCTTTTTCGCAGCTAAGATCACCAGTTACGTAATTGTTTACGGAAGACACTGCGTAGATTACAATTTGAATGCTTCCACTAACGTATATACACAACCGTCGCAAAAGTGGCTGATGAGGGAGATAGCGCGCGAAATTTTTTCATTGATAAGCTGATATGATGTATGTATTGCGTTCATGTAAGGCATGAGAGAAAGGTACCTTTTTGGATAAATGAAATCTGGTCACGATGCTGTATAACTATCACTTTTCATTCTCATTATCGTCATCGCGTACGTTTCTGAGATGCTGGTAGTGTGTGTATCCACGACGTATACATTTACCTATATAGCAGCGTCAGCGAATGGGAATTAAATTACGTAAGTGGCTGACCTCGACAGTCGGTCAGCTGTTTCAACTACAACTTGAACCTTCTTATTTGAATATATGAATAGCTATTCTACGCGGAGATTTCATCCAGTAGAATACCGAATGAAAGTTTAAGGTCTCGGGTTCTCTGATCATTTCGGCCTCGAATTATTCATCACGTGGATACCGATATACGAACTACGACGTTCAGTTCAAAATTTAAAGAAAATTATTTATTCAATGAGAAATTAGAATAATAATTATCAATCGCGTTGGCCTAGGGGAGAAAGAGATGCTTCGATACAGATAAATATTGATCTTATAGTACTCCGCTTTTATATTATTAGATTCTTCTGATCCTCGTTAATTCGGTTCATCCATCTGTACCGCGACTGCACACCCTCGTGATCTCCAGACAATGCTAGCTTGGAAGTTGCAGTGAAGACCCTAACTCCCGATTTAGATCTCACCCTCGCTTTGACCATTCTTTCTCGACTGTCTATCTATCTGATTTTCTTATTTTAACCAAAATAGCTATTGGTCAATAATAAAATTCTATATATGTTCCATTCGAGACTACAGGCTATGTTTAGACAATTGGGTGTCGGGAATAATTCAACCAGTTAAGAAAGGACCTGGAAGAACGAATCTATCCTAGAATATCTTCGAAGGGTATGACCAGCTCCGAAGTAGAATGATTACTGGATCTGCAAGACTACCAGAAAAGTCTAAGGCCCTGGAAAAATGATTCCATTATTCAGAAACGAGAGTGGAAGTTAAGATGCTTCATTAACCCATTCCACCAGACCTGAAAATTTGCCATCATTGCATAATAATCCTTTCAATTCGAAAATACCTGCAGATTAGTCTGAACGAAATCGAATCATAGCCTAAGAAATGGGAGGGTGAGGGCCAATAGAACGAAATTGACACATGTGATCCCCGGGCTGAAGATGCAAAATGCCTGTAGGGATGAATTTTGACAAATGCCTAACCTGATGTGAACATATCTTAACTCGAAGTAAGCAGCTGGGCATAAATTGGCTGATTGGACGTAAATCCCAGCTGTTACTAGTTTAAAGCTGTGCTGATCATAAATCGACTTTCTGTATTTCAATTCAGTTAATATTACGTAGAAGAGAGTAGAATATGTTCTCATAATCCATGGTGGTAGTTTCTTTTTTTTTCCTTGGAACGTCTAGACATGTAGACCTGCGAGATGAGGTATGACATTGGCAGCGAGGATGCAAGGTGTAACTAAGATCCTTCCTTCCTGTACGTATCACAAAAAAAAAATGAGAGCTTATACAATATCTAGTCTAGCTCCGAAGTGAGATGATGATGGACAATGCCCAGCTGTACTTTTCCATGACAGTTTTAAGTGGTTTCTGTAAAAGTCTTCACAATCCCCGATGATAGGAATCAAATATTGATGAAATCCATTTCTATTCTGCAACATCCTCCTGGAAAAACTAGAACGACCCTATTATATCCATACACTGAAAAAAAAGTTTTTTTCCTACTAGTAAATTTTTCTCTCGAATAAGGAAACTGGTATTCTTGGAGTAAGAATACCTAAGTTTCCTTCCCATAGGAATATGCATACTGACGGTAAGAAAACTTGGTATTCCTCTGAGCAAAATACCAAAATGACAACTTGACAGATTTAACCTAACCTAGCTAACACAGATTTAAATATGTTTATAATAATTAACTTTTATATTATAATCAATTATTTATAAATTATTAATCATTAATAGATTGAAATTAAAGAAAAGAATAAAATAAAATAAAAAATAAATTAAAATATTTAATGTAACACAGCTTGTGATTTTCGCCTCAGAATAATATTTGGTATTCTTGTGGCGATAATACCAGTTTTCTTACCATAAGAATACGTATACTTACTGCAAGAAAACTGAGTTTGAAATACTTTGTATTTTAGTAGGAAATAAACTTTTTTTTCAGTGTAGCTGTGTCATCATCTCCTCTATTTACTAAATTTTGACTTTAAGCTGTGCCATCTGCTAGATGAAGATCTGTGCCCTATACCCGTTCTTCGAGACAGTAGGTATATGTATGAAACGTTGTGTTCTATCCTAAGAGAACAATAACCTTGTTCCAGTTATAAAAAATGTTTCTTAGATTTCTTACAGAATCTAAAAATGACAAGTCTTACACCTGTGATCCTCGTTAACTTACAATTAGTTCATTCAGCTGTACCGCCGGTGTTTGCCCTCACCATCTTCAGCCCACGCTGTATGTGCCCAGTATCCTCGCTCTCTTTCTCGACTTCCTTTTATTTCAATTTTAACACACAATAACAGATTGCTGTAATAATAGCCGTTTCCATTCGCTCTAGAAAAGATGTACAGATTTTTTATTTACTTTTTCTAGCCACTATTGATTTATCGTATCGTTTAATAACGCCGGCTTGAACTGCACCATTAGGGATCTCAGCATAAAACACGTTTTGAAAAAACTCGAACGAGACGAGTCTGCTCATCGTTTTAATTCGAGAGTTACCATTCTTCAAAGAAAAGCTCAAAGCTTGTGGTTTCTCCTTGTGCGCGTGAACACCACATTTCCTCATCCACATTTGTTGCGCAAATTTTTGACCTGGATCCACTGAAAATTTGTAATCATGCCTACTGGAGTGGAAATGTGCGAAAATTGGACCACCTTAGAAAAAGCCGGAATAAAAACTTGGTGTTTCCAATTTCCTCAAGTATTTTTAGATTCATTTAATTTCGGGAAGTTTCCTCTTCCGTATATAGACTCATTGATTGAAATTTGATTTATTTTATATTTTGCTGCTCAGTGAGTCGATTTCGCATATTAGTCATCCGGTGTTAAATTCACACTGGGAATAGTGCGTACAATAGCTCGGTTGGTACGTGTTTCTATCGAGTTTCTAGGCAGCTTTGCTGGCTATCGAATCGATAGTTGGAATTGAGGGCGAGGGCGAGGGCGAGAAAAAAAATAATTCGCGAGGCGCCAGTCCGTCCGTGACTCACCTAGACTCACGACGTTGCTGATCTTTCCATCGTGATTAAATCGGTTAACATATGCGCATGCACGCCATAAAGTATTGACTGTTTTTTAAAAAAATAATTGGAGTTCATATATCCGGCGGAAATTCACTCCTGAACACTTCCAGTCTCGTTGAATGAACTTCCGACTTTGAGGTAAGTCGCAGAAAGCTCGTTTCACGTTTTAACGAAATGTCAAAAAAGGTTCAAACCCAAGAGCAATGGTTCAGAGTCTCGAAGAGTTCTAATTGTATAATACATTTCCTCAAAATCTCACCCCGGATTGATCATTTTGGATTATTTAGTCATTCATTCATCAGAACGAATCGGTAAAAGATCGAGAGTTCTTCATGGGGTTGTAAAATTGATTTCCTACTGCTAGGAACCCCCGATAAGTTAATATCTAAATTGTTGCAAGTCCCATACATGTATGTGTCGATTCCTCTTCGCTCGATCATCAGCCTGAATCGCATGGATCGGATCTATATGCATATAGACGTGTTGGAAATTTGGTGTTATTCTCGCAGTCGACATGGCAGATTTCTCGAAAATCGGTAAAGAAATTTACTGTATACCACGACACGACATTGGTACATAAGACTTCCAGAGTCCAGCTATGTATCTCCGGATTGTTGTGCTTATGTTAATGTCTGCCACCACGTGGGCTCGTTACGTCAGAATTTATACACTAACGAGTGTGGCGTTTGCTCCACAGATGTCTCCGCCATTACTTTTTCAGAACTATCGAAACTTGATTTTTTTTATCAAGTTTTCCTCATTTTTTATTTATTTATTCAGTTATTTATTCATTCATTTATTTCACTAATCTCATTCGATGCACTCGCATGCTAATTCCGCCAAGGTACGTGGGTCCTTCGAAACCGATCAAATCCTACCGAATCGATATCTACTTGTATCAAAGACTCAGATAATCGAAGTTTAGTTCAATTAGAAGCTTTCTTCAACAATTATCAGTAAAAGTTATCAAACATTCAACATTCCGCAGGAGGAGTCAGTCAAGCTGCAATTTCTCTTTCCCTATGTTCATTGCCCATTAGCCTAATCGGTATTTAGCAAAAGTAACGGTTTCTTCTCGCTGAGTTATGCCCTGAAGATCATCGACTCAGAAATTGCAGATTTGCAACCCTCAGGGCTTGCAAAGTATTCAGTAAATTGTTTTGAGGATATTTGTGCTGAAATATACGAGGAAACTCTCACCGCATCTGATGATGCGAAGTCCAATGTCATGGCTGTGCTGATGATTCATTCTGCATTCAAACATTGCGTAAAAGTTGTAATTTCGCGTGGTCCAATCTCATACATAAACTATCGCGACCTTGTGATGCCAGAGCTCCGAAATTTCACCAATTAGTATTCGTACCAGCCCACGCAAGGACGTTCGCTTACAGACACAGGATCAGGATTATCACCTCCATCCTGACATCCTAAACGATGAGTTTGTTTTTCAGATTATTCCGTAATACGCGAATGATCAAGCAAACTCCGTTATGGATGGATACACAAAATGATTAGCTGATGAGTCTCAATGAATATGATTGTCACATGGGCGAGCTGTGTGATGACTTCATTCCTCAGCGTTAGCGGCTCTTCTATTGTCAAACTAACGCGAAGATGGTATAGGATGGACTTTTCATCCCAGAATTAAAAAAATCCGTGAATTGGATTCGCGAAATAGTAAAAATGTTTACTCAAGGCTGACAGAAATTACATTGGCAGTCAGCTCCGAGTAAGATTCGAACTCAAGCCACGTGTACCACATGCCTAATACCAAGTTTGCAAGACTACATAAACCCATGCAACACTTTCTCCCACTTAATGAAATTCTGGCTGACGCAAATCGAGACCCAAATCACGCGATTGTACATACAAATGGCCCAGGGCAACTAATGACGTATAATGGCTAGCGAGTAACGGATACATGACGCTCTTCACGTCGCTGTAACATGCATACCAAATGACCTATGCTTGGGCAACGTGTATCGCCTCTTTCTTGAAAATTGTACTTGAATTTGGGGTTCCAATTGCTCCGCAGAGTTCATCCATGGAAGAAAAACATCTTCCGTCTCCAGGCTGATGTCTTCTTCCGGTAATCCTGATTACTGTATCTACATTCTACATATCTGGGTACTTGTCCAATACGTCATTCTCGCCGTTACGGACGTGGATGAAGGTCCGCGTCAACCGCGGTGTCGCGGACTTACGATAAGAGAAAGTGGGCGGTTCATACTGTGCCCGTATGTGCTAGAGCTCACGCATTCTGGTGAATGTATGACGTGTATGTAGACAATCTTCCTTTATGTATGGGTGATAATACATGCAAGAGAAATAGCGAAGTGTAACGGTCGACACGCGCTAGCGTGTAAATCGGGTCCAAACGTCCTGGGTGACGGTCATCAGGCCAAGGCCACCACGCCACGTGTTGATAAACCGGAAACTCACTGTTGATCAGCGAATAGCTGATAGTTTAGAGGTTTTCAGAAATTTCGAGATGAAAATATGGTCCAATTAGTGATCGCGGACATTGTCCAAAGGATTTTTTTTTTTACTTCGAATTGAAATTGATCTAACAAATCCAAGTCGATTTAAGATATATCTTGATGAATATGAAAAGTCTTATCGATTCATGATCAGTGATTCTTTTTTTTTTTTTTTATAAGAGTTATGATGAAATATGAAAAGGTGGCACGCGACGATGGTATGATGATGACTTGCGGAGGTCGGTGCCTCTCAATTAGCCACTGGTTAATGGCATATTATATCGTGCCGCTTGCCAGGGGCTCACCTTCTCTTCTTACAAAAGTATGTTTTGATCCGTTTCTAAATCCATAGAATATATTAATGCGTTTACTTATCTTTGGAAATATCGAAGACGTGTGTCACGGCACACGTAGCCCTGATAGAATCGGGCCCCCCGTTCTCAGAGTTCACAGAGTCGCCCCATGATAATACGAGTTGTCGAAATCATCTCGATTATAATATCAAATATTGTTATCAATCAATTAACATCGGGGTTCTTATTTCTTGTTTTGTCAAAATGAAAAAAAGTTTATTGCAAACAGCCGTTGTTGGATTTGATTAATAAAAGTTACCACTATTTCCAAAAATAAACTAATGTCTTTATACTGTGACTCGTCAAAAGTTTAAACGCTTATTTATACTTGAAATAAACTCGATGTCATTAATTTTTACGGATTTGATTAATTAGTGGAAAAGTTCAGAGCACAATAATGGTGATTGCAAGTCTCCTAATGAAATCGATCGGGTATTATAGTTGCGATGAAATAATTGCTATCTAATGATCTGCAATGTCACTATAATCTTGCAAAACTGGTAGTTCCTCGTTGCGTATTATACAGAAAGTGCTTACAGATGGGATTCGTTTGCAACATTATAAGTATTTATATACAGTACCTTCTCGTTTAATGATTCTTAGATCGTAGCAGTGAGTAATTCAGGGTCGCATCAAAATCGCGTTTGATGATCACTAGCGTCGATACCCTGCGGCGTTAGCTAGTGCCATTAAAACTACAACTAGAATTATCTTGTAGAATATCTAAGAATAGGTATCTGACAATTCATAAAGGCGGACAATTTCTGTTACCCAATTCGCGAAATAATTAAAAAAACATTAAATATCTTCTTACTTCTACGAAAGCACAGTTTTGAATAACAAGGAAAAACACCATCGATAGTCTAAGATTTCATTTCCTTTTCCTCTACTACTCGTGCGAATATTTCGCGGTTTGAATTTGTCAAAAGGCCATAATTTCCCGGAAAAAAAAGTTCAAACATTTCCTAGCGTTCATCGCAGTCCTCAGAATTTCTTCTTTACATCCAAAACCGTAAGCATAAAGGATTTTCTTCAAATGACATCAACTTCCTCTTCAATAACAACAGTAGTGACATTCGCGCGCTTATTGTCGCAATGATATTCAAAGACGTGGACAGCCACGATGACCACAGACCGCTTATATATGATTAACAGACTTGTGCCGCTGGGTTCATGGATTGATTAACGTGTGTGGTCGCGTGCCGGTATAATTTTTCCTCTGTATCACAGTTTGCCCCGTATCATTCCGCAAACTATGATATCGATTCGGGGAAAATAATCTCAACATAGTGGTCGGAAGTATAGATACCTATGCTTATAACATTCCCTATGAAACTCTCGCCTTTGATAAACATATCATAAATAAACATTAGCAGCACACGCGTATCCATAGACGTTCGAAAAAATTTCTCAAATATCTGCCCAAGAGCAAGGTCAAGTTCTTTGCAATCTAATGATTCATCAATCTCGGCCTTACTCGCGAACTTTCACTCTAATTGAACTTTATGAGGTAGTAGCTTACGCGTAGTTACTCGGCGCCTGGACTTTTGGATGAACAAAGAATCAAAGACGTATATTAACCTGCGGAAGAGTCGATGAAATTGATCCTAGCTATTAGTGACCAGAGAGACTTGAGAATTACGCAAGTTGACTCACAGCTTCCATAGCTACGTGACTTTTGAGACTATATGAGTTCAGACTCAATACCTACATCGACGTAAGATTGTATCTCAATTACATCAAACTCGGCTACTAATTTATAATCCAACAAAAAATCGGAAGGATCGATGATATATATAAGTCTTAGAGAAATTTCCGAAGACCTATATATCAATAATTTGGCACACTTTTCCTGCTAGCTACAGAGGTCAAGGACCGGAGAATCGTATCAAAAATCTCAGAGCAGGTCAGTTATATAATATAAGACTGAGAATGACGTAATAATCGGAAACGTGATCAGACAGAGAAAGATGGTCATGCATATTATAATATAATCGAATCTATTTGGCAAGCATTATATCTGTTCGTTGGTGTGTGACTGTTACTCGGGGATTCACAGCTACCTCTTGACCTTTCGCAACAGCGATGTATAATATGTACCGAATTAGCAACAGGTATACGTTTTCTCTGCGTGTTATCGTATGAATTATCGATATGCGAATCGTGTCTGACGTTCAGAGAGAATGAATAGTCACAGAATAACGTGGCACAACGGAAAATGAAGAATAAAAAATCGGCGAAAATGAATCCTTTGGAGTTCGATTTGTGAATTGATTGTGCATCGCACGTAATCGGTTGTAAAACACGTGTGGAGTTCGATTTCCAGATTCTGGAAATCGCTTATAAATTCTCTCGAATAACTGTTGGAATGCGATGGTCACTATACCGTTACTGATCAGGAACCAAACCCGGTACTTTGAACTAGGTCAATAAAAGACCGGATCAAGAGAACTCTCACTCTCTCTCTACGTTTATATTTGGATACGGATATCTGCTGAAGAAATAGAAAAAAAAATAAAATAAAAACTGTTACCCATAGACAGGTGCAGTAATCAATGGCATAATGAATACTATGACGATCTAGGAAGTGAGCAGAGGATAGCAAAAATAAATACGGAATAGAAATCCATGATCCGGTTAGACACACGTAGTAGATACATATCCGCGATTATATTATATCATTCTGAAAAATTTTCCACCGCGGCTGAGAAATAATGAATGGAGAAAACCGTCCAGTCCGATGAAACCACGACTATGACGTTTCTCATCTTGCATATCAACCAGACCCTTATTAATTATTACTCCAGAGTTCAAAGTCTAACTGATCATCGAGACAGAATGACTAAGCTACTCCGGGACGCGGTGGTCTCGTTGAATTCGTCGAGTACTTTACGTACGAACTGGCACTGGCTCTGGCTCTGGCGTAGTATCGGTGTCACACACGTATGACACAGGAACAGTGACACGTCATCAAGTTACGTCACATGACGTCACATATTAGATCGTGGCTACGACATGCAGTAGTTGAAACGTTCGTACATACCTAAGCGTCGTTTATACGCGCTAAGGCAATGTCTAGGAGTAATATATAAGTTAGGCACGAGTTGGTAGAGGAACGGAAGTATTCGTACTTCGTAGTCTTATTCGTATTTTACATCGTCATAGGTTCCAATTCAGATTTCATTTCTCCGTAAGCTCAACTGCCTACGACAATTGGAATGATCATTTCGAGGTACTTTTGTGAGGCACGTACCATGGATACATGCCCACTTACTTCCTAAGAGACTAGTGGGTCATACCCAGATTCGGACGCGTAGATTGAAGCCAAAAATAAAATAGGTATAACATCATTTGACAAGACCTAAGTGGTATTCGTCATTGTCTAGCTCTCAGGATCAGAGGAGATTTTGGGAATTCCGATTTTCACCTGAGAAAAAGATCGAGTCTTCAATCGTCAGCACAGTATGAAACGATTTTCGAAATTGATGGGAAAAGAAAACTGATTTTTATAATGCATCGCGATACTGGATAATCGTTTTGACAGTTTTAGATAAGAGCTGAGAATTCACAGATCTTTATATTATTGAATTAGGCTTCGCATGATCCCATAGTCGTTATAATTTGTAAATTTTTCCGATTGCACAGGAAAATATTCCCAGCTTTCAGATAATAAAAGTGTCGAAGTACCTATTCATTCGGTGTCGTGTAGCGTGGGAAAAAGTGTTTTCCTTTCTGCTATGGAACATATTTTTTCACCGATCCCTAAGGGTCTATATCTTGAAATAGATATTATTTCGGTAAAGATTAGACTTTTTCACACGAAAAAAACCTAGTGCGATATTTTCTTTCCTAAGCTAATAATGGTATGAAAATTCTAATAGAATCGACGTCTTTCTAATAGTTTTTCATAAACGTCATATCAGTACAAAATTTCGTCGAACTTTCAAATCTTAGTTATGCGATATTATAAATGGTGAAACTTATAGACAAATCAAATTTTTTTTAATCCAAAAATGAGTTATACCATCGTACAATTCGTCGCGCGAATAATCATATAGAATTATTGGAACTAGTTTGTCTTGTCCCCAATATTTAGGGGATGACTAAATAACAATATCCACTCAGGTTGGTTTACCTGGTTTTAAAACTATATGAGTAAAATCTCTGCCATGAGAAACCGGGAAATTAAGAAATTGGGAAATGGTGAAAAATCGAGGTGTGGCTCGTTGAAAATTCTGAAGCAAGGAGGTAGGGATAGAGCTTAATCACCCCATCAGCTCGTTATATAAACTGGAAAAGAATACTGACTCAGGATAATGTCAGTTTGACGCGAGTCAGTTAATAACAAGAATTTTCTTTGATAATAGAATCACAGGCGCCAAGCTGTCTGATAATTTGACAAACCGTGAAGAACCCGATTCCCACATGCCTTAGGGCCTGACACATCGTTCGAATACCTTAAGTATAATCAGGAAATCACCGATATATTAGTTGTTTTCCACATATCTACCTCACCGATCGTTTAGCCGATTCAATGCCGATAATTTCGGCAATAATAGTAAGACCCGACCCTAAGAGATGCTCAAAGAATGATTTGTACGATGATCATTCGAACTTTCTACCGATTTTTGTTGTATCATCGTAAATCTTCAGTTTCGTACGTTTTATTCAAGTCATAGAATTTCGTAACTACATTTTTCGAGAGATCGGTTACAAAACGAAATTTAGTCATAGCTCGTAGTATAAACATTCGTTTTGCAATTTATTTCTGCATATTGAATAAATTTTTCTCTCTACCATGCGGAACAAGGTGGGCAAATCTTCAGCCAAAATATTGCTCGCTGCACATATATATGTGCTCAGAATATATAAGTGCGTCATGGTCAAGTTCATGGATCAATTATAGGAAACGAAAGCCACAGGGACTTCCTGATGGTGAAGAATGCATAGTAAATAATAACCATGAGATGAATTTCCGTTCATTGTCATAATTAACAATCTCAAAAGAGTCAAAGGCTGTATTTAAACCTTGAGTGAAATATTTCGAACGGTCGCGAATCGCCCAGACATTCCATAGACAGATTTTCATTGATATTTTCGTCATCATTGCGGGGGTGGGAACCGGATAAGTTCGCAGGGTTTTTAGGACGTGGGTCAGGCCGAGGCATTGATTTGAGATGAATGAGAATTCGTGGAATCTATGCGATGAATCAACGACAAGTATAACCATAACGGCATGCAAGGCACCAGGCACGTGCAAGACGCGAGTAGGTACCTGTGCAATGATTTCTTGCTAATATACCCAAGGTGTACCAAACGGTGTATTCGACGTTTGAGCACGATAATCGCGAAACCCCCAACCAATGTGAAGTTTTCTACAAAAAGGAGCGGCTCTATGACGTCTGAGATCTTTATTTAAGTTAACCCGCAAACCTCCTCGCGGAATCCCGACGTTCACTAACAACGCGTCATAAGTCACGAAGTTTTCCGGATGTAGATATTAGATATCGTATTCTAGTAGGTAAGATAATTTACAGTGGAAATGGCGCCAGTTAAGAAATCTGTGCTAAAAAAGAATAAAGATATATATTAAAATCCTTGGATTCTCCTACTCGAAAAGGACCAGCTATTCCGCTCGTCGATGGGGAGAAAATTGCGGATGAATGCACCCCCATCACCTCTGACCATGTCTAATTCTTCGTTTTTAAAGCACGCAGTTTTCATAGAATGATTATTTGTCACGATTCGATCACGACTTTCAGGTTGTTCTCAAAGAATGCATCCTGGATCGTTTATACATCTGTAAAATAAAGATAGCCATTCGGATTCGTTTGGTTTTTCCGAAGGCCATTCGTCTACAGTATAAATCATAGTATTTGTGACAGTATTCGGTATTTTCGACTCTTTTATTTCGTCTCTTTTCAATTAAGGATCGCAAACTTCACTATGATTTTTGCACTTCACGGAAAAAAAGTGGCATCCGATCCATCTCAGCTTAGTAGATTTATCTGCATAGTGTACAAAATCAATTTGAGCTCTTATGGGGATGAAATGTCAGCACAACGATATTTTTCTACCGATTTCGAATACTTTTGTCGAATTTCGAATTACGAATTGCCAATTTTCGCTCAAAAATTTGACCCTTCTCGATTGATCATTTGAATTAATTGATCGACCAGCAGTTTGGTAAATTTTTAGACCTTTCTCCGAGAACTGTATGAGAACAACGTTGACCCGTTCCATTGTTTGTTCGGTATCTTGATCTACTATTAATGTCGAATTGATAAGGATCTTCATACTGGGATTTCCATTCTGATCATAATTCATACTACATAATTCTTTGAAAAAAATCAGCTGGTCCGGTACTGACCATGTATGGGTATTGTATCGTAAAACATTGTATCCGTTAAGTGTGAATTCTGTCGAAATTCGTAGCAAATTATTTCGAGCGTCATCGGGTGGTGCGAAATGTTAGCCGTCTCAAAAGGTGCGAGAAATTTCTTCCACTTCGAGTAGGGAAATATGATCTAACTCGAGCCAGCTGGGATTCTAGATGATTGAGTAATCAATACTAAGTTTTTTTTTCGCGGGCACGATGTAATCGCATGCTTAGTTGACCCTAAGGTCTTAAAGAAAAAACGCGTTTGTTTTGAAATTCGAAAATTTGAAAATTGACCGAACGAAGATGTACATTCGGTATAGAGTGATGATTTCTTAATTTGTAAATGACTGCAGGTTTAAGTTTATGTTCCGTGGAATGCGTTCTTTTGTACAGTGTCATTGGAATTACCGTGTCCCCCTCTCGAGTCTGTATGAAAGGATAGATTCATTTTCCTATTTATATTCTTATTCCAATATTTATTACGTAATACCGTAATTCTACTTTGGCACCATGTTCATTAAACGAAAAATTCGATTCAGGCTAGTGATGTGAGGTCGAAGATATGACACAGATTCGAGTAGATCAAATATCGCTAACCCCTGAAGAAATTGTCCACCTATGTGACTATCTTGCAAAAAAGGCCGAGTTTATTTCTCGATCCAATTGGCACAGGTTGGCATCGCCTCGTCGAACGCAATTATTACCCAGTCTTCGTATTTACGCCTCTCATAATTTTAAAAAAATTCACAGCAAGGCTCGTCACTTTTTGAATTCCTAAATATTTTCGAATGAGAAAAAGAAAATTGTGCAGATTACAATGAGAGGCTCTTCTCCTTTCCTCAGAGGAACCAGATTCTCAACAAAATTTCCATAATTTCTTGTTCATTTTTATTTTTTCGAATTTCCTCCGGCTCTGTTCTGTTTTAAAAAAATTTCGTATCATTTTTAGATCAGAAGAATATTTGCGGGTCGCAATAGCTGAACAAAATTGTGACAAAAAAATGAATTCGGTCCCGATCCCGATCGGCTAGAATCCTTCAACCTGTACCATAGCGGAACAATTTTTTTCTAACTGCGATAGGTATATCTATGGCGATTATTTTCAAGGCTGAAATACGACATCCTTTCGGTAGATTTCGTAACGGACGTTCATGGTTCACCACCCCCCCAGCTTCCGGGAGAAGATTTCGGCCATTGAGATCGAATTACAACGGTGCCTATAGACGCATTAGCTATACATATGTGCATAATTTACATCTGATCGCATACGTGTGTGAAACTGAATGTTGCATACTATGCATACCGAGAAAGTGTATGATCAAGCAGATCCATTATGTCAACGAAAGAGAGACGAAATAAAAAAGTAAAAAATAAAAAAAAAATGGAAACAATGCATAGATGTATGTATGCGCGAACTCTCTAGCTTGTCTGTCCTCTTGAGGCGATTGCAACGGATCATTTCCTCCTGATGAATCATCGGGAGGAACCTGGACCTGTTGAAGAGCATTGCGCGTCGCACGGTGTCCGATTACTATCCCACGTGCCCACCTGCGCCTCGCGCTACGCATTCTTAGTCCATCACACCATACCTCGAAGTTTGCTAACTGCGGCTTATATCTTAGCGTTTAACCTCATCCCCGAGGGAGTCTGAGCTTATCTTTACCAGCCAAAGGCCAGGTTACGAGTTCCGTGACAGAGGGTAGGTGTGACATAGCTAGCTTTCAGATGCGGGTATCCCCCGCGTCTCAAAGTCCTCTAACTAAGTTTGACTCGTCATCAATCGAATGATATACACTTGTTTAGTTGATTAAGGTCATCAGCTCAAGGCTATCCTCGTATTACGACGTATTCTTCGTAAAAATCAGGGAATTTCCAACCGACATTGTGTCCGGCAATGTAAAACCGATCGTACCTACGTGCATTATTTTAACTATGTAAAATACTGCATCAATTATTTAACTGGATTGCCTTAACGCGGAACATTAATATCTCTTACGGTTTCCTACGGTTTTAGATTACGGTGGTCCTTGATACAATCGTATTCGAATTTCAATGCTCTCATAGGCTATAACGTCTCCAAATATATACACAAAAATTTAGTCTAAACCCCAGGTTCCTATCTAAATTTTAACCACTGCCCCAAATCCTTTGAACCTTCCCATTTAAATACCACACGATTTTCAGTACTTTGGAGTTATTTCTTACTTTCCATCGCATCAGCGCTTCTCTGAATCTAAAACTCCGTAAATTTTTTACGTATAGTAGGTGTGTATTCGTAAAAAATGTACAGATTCTCAACGACCAAATTTTATTCATCTCAAATTGGAGATGAGAATTTTTTTTTGGTTCCATCTTTCGCAACTTGAACGTTATAAATTTCATGTACGTAGATGTGCGAAAACTAGAAGCGATCACGTAAACCGTCTTGACCGCACGAAATGGGCACTAAAAAAGTGACGAATTTTTTGATATTTACCTGAAAATATTAGTCAAAATGATAATCGGAAACGATCTAGCTTTACGGAGAAATGTATAGGTGAGATTAATTCATTAGGAATTTGTTTACTCGATGTATAAGTAGGTGGAGGACGATGGCTTGTGTGTAAAGGATAAGAGGCGAGAAGGTATGTCAACCATTTCCGGAACTCATGTGAAACTTCAACTGCTAGCATTATTATAATATGGATTTTTTACCAATCGGAGTATAGCAGGATTAATAATTCTGAACCTCGTTTGTGGCTCTTTTACTCTCGATGATTTGGAGATGGAATTTTTTTTTTTATCTAGACAGCGAGTTTCGGAACCATCTGAGTCTTTGGAAGAAAAAAAAAAACAGTCGCATGGGAACTGTGGTTCACTATTATTGTCGCGGAGATAAATCCTCGTGAGGAAAAAATGTATGTTGTTGATTCGTTTCGATCGTTTCTGATACACCGGGATAAAAGGTTACCGATTTTTCAGAATTGATGAACTCTTATAACGTTCGTTCATAATACTAGAATTTGTAAAATTGGGATCGCATTCTTTTCGAATTTTTTTTTCGAAGTGGTCTAGTCAGGATCATTAGTGAGGCTTACGTTGATAGTTCAACAAACCCTGTCGCTTAATTTATTTTACATACCAATACTCAATCTCATTAAATACATTATTTTTACTACAGAAGCAGTTGCCAAATCTTGAAACTGGTACCCGGAAAAAAAAAGGTTTAAATTTAGCGAAAAATAGTTTCACATGAGTCAAGTATGAATTTATCAAGGATGTAATGCGTTTGCATTAGTCAAACAGTAATCTCACAATACAAACTAAAATACTTCTTTCATTTTTTAACATTTCAATCGATTGAATATTCGTTTGAACTAATTAATGGTTTATCGTATAAATCGGCTAGATTGTTGAAAACAAAAATATTGTTAGTAGCAAACGAATCATTCGTTATGTTCAAGAAGAATATTATTGGATTGATTCAACAGATCGACTAGGTTGAACGTGCGAAATAATTTGCTAAATTAACCAAATACTCATTTTGAATAATGGAAACGAACTTATATCGTATTTCGTGAGATCAATCGAATTTTTGATGAATTCAATCAAATTTTCTTCTATCGAATCAAAGAAACCCAACGAAACAAAATGCTAGGATCAAAAATTGACCAATCCTTGATCAAGTCTGGGCAATTATCTGTACATCGGTATATCTTCTGTTTTTTATAATCGTTGTCTTCGTGTTACCAAGAAGGAGGAAGCGTTTATCGCCCTAAAAAAGGAGATATTAAAATTCTCGCGGCTGCTGGCACACGTCTTCTCCTAAACCTATCCTGTTCTACGAAGCCCTCGATGGCATGCGCGATCCAAAGTTCGCGAACGTTTACAAGACGTTGTTGCAAACCGGGAGACGTTTGATCAGCGTTATCAATCTTTGCGGTTGACTATGGCCTGACTATGGAATTGCGAGAGATTGACGGTTTAACTCGTCAACCTTCCGCCTACTTCCGTCTCCGGGAAATTACTCGGAAGAAATATATATACTCGAAGGATAATCAGTGTTCATTTTTTTTAAGTCAAACAGAATCGAATGGATTTATTCGAACGCAATAAATAATCACTTTTTTTTCCATTTTCAGAACAGGAAGCGGCAGTTTTCCGGCAAATCTCCCGATCAAATTAAGGTAAGATCGATTATCCAGATTTTTCAAGTCAGAAATTGAAAATCTCGATCTGTATCCGCTTTCGAATAGAAACATCGCAGAGTTCCGGGCTAGTCATTGTCTCGGATGACGTAAATGACGAATATTTGACTGTCTGACATACTGCGCGTAGACAACCGCGGTTACGATTTACGTAGGAGGTTCTGGACCTAGTGACGCGGTTGAGTTAGCAGGAAAGATCAACCTGAGTCGTCCGGTGTCTAACGAAATTTGAAATTTGTTCGAAACGTAGATTTTCGTGAATACCATGTAGCTGAAAATTTCTGGACGAATTATTCCTGCTGGAAATCCGAAAACGGAAGTTCTTCCTCCGCAGACCGGCGCTCCATGGTCCCCGTTTGACCCCATGCAATTAACGCACTACGACGGTTTCTATACGAGGGCGTTGTTCTTAGAATTGTATATAACAAAAAATGAGGATACCAGCCAGACGAAACAGATCATTCCCATTGCCCTTAGAAACCGCAACGAGTTAACGTTCATATCCTCTCTGCCGATTCACCGATGCCGTCGACTTTTTGGCTTCGTGTAATAGGCGCCTCGTCGGGCACCCGGCTGATCCCCGGACCCCGACGTCTGGTGGCTTGCAGGAAAGCGACAAGAATTACTCATTTTACGTTGCTGTCATAATTGCTCTGTTATAATGCCGGTCATTATTTTATTTTATTGTTTTTCCTTTTTTCTTCGCGTCAAAATCGCTTTCGAATAACATTTTTCCTATATTTGGTAATTTGCGAGGAAATTATATCCGCGCATGTATTCATATGCGACAATTGCGGGTTGATGTCTCACTTAACGCTAGTTCAAATTCCGTTTAACAGAATTTTAAGGAAGTAAAATAACCGCAAGTTAGGAAAAATAAGGAAACGGGGGATCCTGACGATACATTTTTAACGTCATCGTCAATTTTACAAAATGTGTAATTCTCAAGTTGTGCAGCCAGCTGAGCTGCACCACTTTATTGTGTAATTTTATGACCGCATTGGAAAATGTATGCGGAAGGAATATACGCACGTAGACGTGTGTGAAATTTATTTCCAGTAGTTATAGTTGTAATAAATTATGATCATCGTACAAAAATAGGCCATAATAACATATATATATAGAAAATATTATGTCAAACATGTATTTTATGATAATATATAACAGGATATGTTTAACGTATTGGTTCATTACCGTTTGTGAATGTTAATTTATTACGTGAGAATAATTTCGATTGATTTATGTAAATTTTTTATTTTTTTATTTTTTTTCTCTTGTCATCGATATATGCATAATTTCCGAGTGGCTATAGATTCTCATATGCAGTTTATGTAAATATCCATCGCGTATTGACTGAAAAATTGTTTTATCATTTGTACATGAAATCATCGTATAGTGTATGTATACATGCGTAACAGTTCGCTGACGAAAGAAGATTCAAATCCACTATATCTAATGATCGTAAGTAAACATCAACTTTTTACCACACCTACGCGGAAAGTTAGAATGTTTTTCCTGTTCCGCGGGAAGAAAATTGCATATTTCTGTCCGGTCGGGATAACGCGAACACTGCAGAGTAGTCATGCTTCATACTTTCCGCGTAATATGCCATAGTTGCCATTACCGTTGATATAATCTTTTTGTTTATGTTTTATCATTTTTTAAAAATATTTTTGGAAACGTTCTGGACCATGAGAGCATCGAAATTCGAATTTGACCGAATTGAGTATCACCCAAATTATATACACGTGTGCGGTAACTATTATGCATAATTATTACAGATCTGTATAATCCTTGTGTCATTCCACACACTGACGTAAAAGGTATCTATAAATATCTATTCACGAATCGTAGGTATACGTATGATAATTTAAATTTACAACGTTTAATGATCGAGTAATGAGAATCATATGAATTCTTTCCACGAATCGGTTACAAAAAATCAAATTGGATAATCAGAAATATTAATATTCAGCAAAATTTATTGCGAATATATTGAATCTGGCGATTAGCTGTAGATAAATCGCGGCGCGGAAAAAATCGCATCGTTGTATTATAGTGTTGAAAAGATCGGTATCAAAGTTGAATTTTAATCATGATTTGAAATTGGTCGATTAATAGTTCATTATAGATTCGTATCGATGACTGTAATACTAGATATTTGGTGGGTCGAAAAATTTAACAATAAAATGATTCGTATTAAGAGTGACGTAAGATGGATGCGACATCGCTTTATTTCTAAGAAAGAACGCGGAAATCTATCAAACAAAATGTAAATTTATTGGCCTTTCTCGGAATCCATTAAATAACTATGGCAGCTGTATCGACGTTGATCAAATTTCATTTTAAAGCCATATGTACATCGTTGATTAAGGATCAATGTCAATGTGCTGGTATCCGCAAAATCTTGAATATTGAAGTCTCCGAAAATGAATATCGACTGAATTTGAGTCTATAGAATGATTTCTATTTTATTCTAATGCGGTGATTAATACTCGAAAAAATGATACCAATTAATATTAGTTAACCCAAATTATAAGCCATGACTATAGTGTGGATTTCGGAGTCAAAAATGGAAATTTAATAGTGATTGACGCCTTAATTAGCATCGCTGACGATCCCAATAAAATGTAGCTTTTTCTGTATGTCATTTCTACGTTATGTTATAAATGATAGCAACACGGATTTCGCGAATCCGATCCATAATAATTTTTTGATAATTTTTCAACGAAAAGAAATTTGATAAGAAAAAAAATATTTGCGAATCGCGTTGGCCGCATGGCATCGACAAATACGTTATTACACCCATTGCTCACCAATGGTTCATTCGTGAATAGCACGCGCGTGCATCATCGTAGAAATATTCCATTCACAACCGGCGAGTAGCTTGTTGGAGTATACCGCGTCTTTTTTTTTCCCTTCAAGAGGCCGCAAGATGAAGGTCAAAGTCGAGGTCAAACTACATCTGTAGTAAATTTATTCAAAATAATTAAGAGCCAGTGCATTTCATTGCAAGACCAGCATCTGTATGTAAAATGAAGTGTGCGAAATAGACCATGATAAGCTTTCGCGAAAAAAGTTTCCATCGATTCCTATATCCAAAATAGGAAACCGCTTATGCAATTCCTCGGTCTCGATGTCCTATTTCGAAAAAAAAAGGGTCATTGTCTAAATCGTTTCATAAAATAAAATGGACCACATCTTCGAGTTCAAAAAACGTACTGAGATGGACTGCAGGTGTTACTTTTTGACGAATTGAAAAAGGTTTCAGCGATTTTTTTCTATTGAAATTCAAAAACTTGTCAAAAACTTTACGAAAGGCTGTAACTTGGATCCAAAATGTGAGATCTGGATTCTGAAGTGATCTTTTTTCTTCTTCTCATTTTCTCATGGACTATGAATACAGATAATGTACGAAATTTTTAACTCCTTTATCGAATATATATTCCGAAATATCGATGACGTTCGACTTTCGGAACTGGTCCATATCTTCGATGAGTTTAAACCTATATATGCATATGCATACATATGGTATGTGGATACGGTATAACGAGTGGCGCCAACTAAATAAGATATTTTCTCAGCAGTACCTTTCCGTGATTCACACCGTAAACCGTCGTGTATAACAGAGTCTCGTTTTATTTTTAGCCCATGATTGAGTGCGAAGGTATTGCAGGGAAAGTCGTACCACAGAGATGTGTGTTACATACACGTGTGCACCAATCCAGCTATCATCTAACGTAATTTACCGTCATTTGCATGGGATGGGTTAAAGGCTCGTTGAAGTACCGTTTAATTCTTAAAACGTGCATCAGAATTCTTTCCAACAAATTTCTTCTTACCACATTCGCAATATCACGACATCTCCGTACAGCCTTCCTCTAGAAATAAAAAAATAAGAGTCAGTCGAAATATATGTCGGTGACAATGGCTTGAAGATATTTCGACTTATGATTCTCCAGTTTGGTCCACCACCGGATCTTTAAAGAATTTGAATTTGAATTCTCAAACGATTTCGTAAGTTATAATAATTTCTCATCAGTCATGACATGCGATTTATATTTCACTCTGGTGAATTGCTTCCAGTCTAATTTTGACCCTGATTCATTGGTTATTAATAATTTTCTAGCATTCTGTGGTTTTTCAGTTTTTGGCAAATTATGTGATCACATGCCTGTTGCCTATAGCATAATCGTCGTCGAGTCTTAGGCGATTGGTTTGCTTCTTATGATCGGTAACGATTTTTGGTATGCAATTTTTTGCATTAGGTATAATGAATCATGATATTCGATCAATTGCTGTAAAATTGATTGATAACTTGTACTATATTTGAGATAACCTCATAAATATATATATATATGGCAAACAAATAACAAATTCCAAAGATTTATCGAACGTAATTATAATGTTATTAACGGTTGTTAAAATTTAAACGAAACTTTATAATAGGTGTGTTTCTCAACTCCTAATCGACATATAATTACCTCGTAATTAAATCCATAAAATAAAAAAAAAATAAAAAAATTTGGAAAAAAGAAGATAATTGAATCAACGGTTCGTAATAAATTCTATTATCACACAGATTCGAGTCGTTTCACTCTAACGCTAAGACCCGAAGATCTTAGGGATCGACTCTTTTCCAGATTAGACGGATAGTTTAAAGACAGCAAAGATCTACTTACATAGTCAAATGTCTTCAATATCATTCTGTTTACTTCACAATAGGTGAGATTTGAGTTTGATTGAAAGGCTCAGATACCTGGGGCTGGTAAATACACAAGGTATATGTACCTTGTACAAACCGATAATGAAAGTCGTTCAAAAGTTCGTCGACACGTTATGTGGATCAAAGTTTGAAAAACAATACAGTATAAAAGAGAGGGAAATAACCGACCGTGTATTCATGAAATTCAGAAATCATTTGTCACCTGAATACGAGGTTTATATATCCATAAATGGCTAGCAGTACTGTATAGGTAGTATAGGTATAAAAGATGCGTCAACTCGGTGCTGAGATAAACTTGAATCAATTTTTGCACCCAAGAACAAAGATAAATTGTTTAAATTAAATGCTATGTGATTATCGAGTCGCGTACTAGATATAATAGAAACGGATTGATGGGAGGTCATGAGTAGGTATGACATACCGATATATAATCGCGAGCTTTCGTAGTGACGAAGATCAACGCGTTGTTATTTTCCATCGTATTTATTGAAAAGTTTAGTGAAGTGATTTGGATTCTTAGTACTTGAAATGCCGCGATATGGTACCACTCTGAACGACACATGGCGTCTATACTTTTATCAAAATTTCACGACAGCTACTCGCCATATAGGAGCCATACTCGGATCTGCATCACCACCCGTAAGTATAAATGACGAATTCGAATATCTAAGCGTGAATTTCTTATTTGAGGCAAAGCGAAGAAGTTCCAGATGAAAATGAAAGAAAAATATTGATGAAATGAAATGAAAACCGATGAATAGCCATAGTTTTCCCGTATCACAACTTCTGAACCAAATATATGTATACTGGAGTAATTAATCTGGCTGATGATTATCTTATACGCTCATTACGCAGCTACTTACGAGGCACAAAGTCTAGCCAAGTGTAATTGACAAACGACATAACCCAGGGCAAAATATTATGGAAACACGTGACTGCGTTAAATGCGCTAGAAGCGGTTTTCGAGATCGGTATAATTTCTTTAACAAATGGAATTCACGGCATTTTAACTGATTAGTGTTAAATTACCTACTGCCATTCGTAGAACGTTTTTGGAGGGAAACAAAAATCCCCGGAGAGAGGGGGAAAAAAAAAAAATCGTTTCTTGGTCTTTCTTAACACAAAAGCCGTTTCAAGACGAACAATTTTATTCAACCAAGATCTCGCTCGATTCGATCTGACATCTGTCACACGTACTACGTTGCGTTTTGTTCTACAAACTGACGGTTATAACAGATTTTAAAATAGAGAAAAACAGAATTTTTTTTTTTTTACCTTCCGAACAAAGACAAACTGCATTAAATCTTTGCCGAGTTTCAATGTGAACAATCTATATCACCCGAGGATCTTCACGGCCGTGGAACTCTTTTTCGCCAGAGATACGCGTACGGGGTGGACGACTTTTGAAAGAACTTAAAAAAAAAAATCTCAAACATCGTATCTACGCAACAGATGAGGAGCGATTTTCGCGCCAAATTTATCACTCGTTGCACTCTTGATGCTGCTCTTTGGTAAGCTTAGAAATTACTTTCCCCAGATTTAAATTGACCGATTTTTATCTTTTCTCTTTTATTTTTTTTCTACATTTTTGCGGCAAATTTTTGGGGATACATAATCGTGTTTCAAGTTCTAAGAATCTAATTTCATTTGATAATAATCAACCAGCAAAAGATCAATAACATTCTGGCGAGCCGTTAATGCGATGGAATTTATTCCTGCAATTTAGAAATAACCAAGCAGGTAAGAGGTGGGAAAATCACAGGTTTTCTTAGTATTTTTAACGTACGAATTACAACTACCTTCCTTTTTCCTTTCTTCAACTGATGCGCAGGGTTCGCGAATGCAAGATAATCCGATAATACAAAGCTCGAATTAGTTTTCCGAGTAAAGTGAGCTTATACCTTATAAGGTGATAATTTTGGAGCATGAAATAATCTGCCCTATGCGGGATAATCTGTCTTTGCAAGCTGGACTTTTCGAATCTCTACCGCATGGTACATGCTGGAATGATATTTCTGTGTATAAACGACTTTATGACTTTGTCCTTCACGCCTTCTGATCCCCGATTCGTACACCTGCATAGTCCTTCCCAAACCTGCGGCAAAGTATGGGAAGAATATGTTAATGACTTTGGAAAACATTCAAGTAAACGAACACATATTTGGCTCGTTAAATAGATTCCGTTATGAATGAAACTCTTTGGGTCGTTTGCCAATTGTTTCTTTTGAAAGTTTGTTGAGTAGGAAAGTATCCTGGCTTCCTTTTTCCTTGTTTTTTTCACACCGCATTTCATGAACAATATGCTGCATAAAAAATTGAAATAATTTTCAAAGTCTGTTTGTAAAAGCATCTGCAAAAAAAAGAGAGAGAGAGAGAAAAAAAAAAAGAAATTTGAGCTCCATGAGTACAGCGACAGAGAGGTGAACATAGATATTCGATTCTTCGAAGGATCTTGAGGAGCGAGGACTCCGGATGAAATCTAGAACAATTATTGGCACGTGGTGAAGTTTTCACGCTTTAAGGGTGAATCCCCGTTAGAAAAAAAAAACACGGATAACGGTAAAAAGTCCTCCTCTAGCCCCCGGGGGGGTTGCTACAATAAAGGAATAAGGTCCTGGGTGGTCCAGAATAAAATGTTAAGCAGAAAGAACGGTCCGCGTGCCTCCGGCTTGCGGAATGTCGCCGATGTCTCTATCCGCTTCTTCTACCATCGGACCACACGCGAAACACACGCGGGGACCACACATCAATGATTGCACTCGAAAATTACCCACGATTTTTCCACTTTGTTTGTATAAACGGGCTTTTTGTTATACCCGCATTGACCACCGTGGAATTCGCGTCCGGAATCGTTCAACAAACCCAAACTATGCTCTCTACCCGCGGTAGTGGCTCGTTGTTTTGACTCTCGATACGTTTTTCCTTTACCGTATAACCGCGTATGAGGAAGAAATTCCGCAAGGTTAATAGCAGAGATCAGAATAGATTCCTATTACCATTTATTATATAATAAAATGAATAGTTACACCAGTCAACATTATGAAACTTTATTGTCTTATCAGTAGGATATTCGTGTTGTTCATCTACGAGGAAAAGAGTCCGACTCCCACGCACCTTTGACGAGCTTGTTAGCCTATACCTATATGTCTTTATTGTTCTTCCCCGATCACCATATCGTCTCGACACTGTTAAGTGATGAGCAACGTTAACCAGAAAATGTGTATTGTAATTTAGAGCGTAACTGCAGCAGCAGTAGCAGCAGCATTAGCGTTATGTGACGTTAGTAAAAAACGGTTGATAAATTAGTGACTCAATTTGACAATTATTTCTCATGAAACCGCGTGTGTTTTCAACGGAATCGTTTGATCGTTACAGGAATGGGCGTAGCTTGAAAAGTTTTTTACACATGTTTATTTTTTTCGAAATATGCTAACGTTTCGTTAAGTTGGTTACCAGATGTTCCGCGGAAAACAAAACGTGTGTAATAATTATTAGCATAATGTACCCACGGTCTCATTGTAATGTATATTTTTCTCGTCCAGTCACCGTTCAGGAGGAAGATGATTTATATTCAAAGCGTGCGATCGGTCTTTCCAATATCTTAAATAGGGGATTCATTGAGTACTACTTAGCCAACCGCACCTTTTGTTAACATATCAAGTAAACATCTCGGAAAACAAAAAGGTTTTACCCAGCCTCCCCTATACTTAGGTACTCAAATGTATACAAGAACGAATTATTTGCGTCACTGCGAATAGTCGCGCGAAAAATCAGCAAATTACTCGGACATTACGTTACGGTTCTCCTAAGTGTAATCTCACACCTTGACCATATACAGTCATATATCTACACATATATGTTATAATTGACGAATCTCTGTATGTAAATGAATTTTCTATACCTTTTTTATTTTATTTTTTTTCATGAGTATAGGTAAACGAATATGTTGTTGTAGATTAATAATGATAATGAATGTGGAAACAATGAACACGATAATATGAATT
Organism: Tenthredo notha; assembly: GCA_914767705.2. Taxonomy (NCBI): domain Eukaryota; kingdom Metazoa; phylum Arthropoda; class Insecta; order Hymenoptera; family Tenthredinidae; genus Tenthredo; species Tenthredo notha. The sequence goes on along the minus strand of OU611908.1, from coordinate 21,169,588 downwards.
TCATTATTTTTTTTCATTACGTCAATCCGTTCATGAGTCAATTGAGGCGGATTGAACGACACCCATTAAGCTTAACAACAGTAACTTAATTATCAGCACGGTTTATGGGCGATGTGATAATTAGTTGCAGTGATATTATGATGACGCGGTGAATTATCTTTCGGCTTGTTTGACCATTGCGTTTTCCATTTACCCTTAGAATTCGTGTTTTTGACCGTGACAGGAACAGTAAACTACAATAGCCCGGCGCAGGGTTTGAGTTTAGAAAATAAGCCGTGGCTATGGGGTGCGATGGGGATATATACCACCGGATCAGGTAACACCTGGTTGGGAAAAATCCCACGGGTCAAAATTTGTCCAGTTACAGGTTGTTAGTCGGTCGTAATTATTACCTTCTCTTTCTTACACCAATAGGTTTCTACAAAATTTTGCTCAAACTCTTTTTCCTTCATTCTTTCCAAACCAAAGACCGAAATTCTTCGTCACGATATACACTTGACGGGTAAAAAATTGCAGACGAATCTACATGATCACCCATAGACCCAAATTCAACCATCAATTAATTGATTACAGAAATGAAAACGAAGTGGGAGACAATTTCTTTTATCTTCTCAAATTAGGAAACACGCTTTTGACTACAAACCTAATTTCCTCTATTATACCAATCAGGAAATTCCGGGCTGTGTCTAGTAGCAGGCAATAATCTGTTACATTGTTAACCTTTTAAGTGGTACTATAAGGAAATCTCTTCACCACCATCATAGCACGTCATCGCTGATCATAATTGACAAGGCAAATAGATGTAGATCTTTTTTCCTCCATTCTACGATCGAGCAGGATTCATGTGTATCAGGAAGTTGCGTATATTTCGCAAACCTTCGAAGCTGCAGGTTACAACTTGAAGCTATATTACCTGCACGTTTAGTCCTGCACTCGACTGATCCCAGTGGATTCACAGTATTGCTATATATCCTTTGGATAGTCCATGCAAGACGGATGTATTAGCCAAAGGCATTAGCGTTAACTTTCAGTCAAAACGTTCAATAGATAATCAGCTTTCGCGCCTCAGTAGGGTGCAACAGACGGATTAACTAATTCACTAGGGTGTACATACAGCCCACTGCGATCTGCAATCGTACGACATTTCCTGAAGAACCCTCCATCTTCACATGAGAAAAGAAAATCTTATGGTTTGATCAATGGACATTGATTATGCATCACTTATGATATAAACGCGAGAAAAAATCGGCTTAGAATCGATGTGCAAGATCTGAAGGATTCCAGAACGTACGGTACAAGACGTTTGGTATTTATGGTATCATATAAGTGGCTCTCGACTACGGCAGGTATTAGTTTAGTTTTAGCACGAGGATCGTAAGGGTGTATATTATTGTGTGGGCAATCCTCGAGTAAGACGAAGTTATATGCCATGGTCAACGGGGGGGCTAAAGATGAGACGGATTAACCCTTCTAAGACAGAACAAAAGTTCGGTGACAGGTAGAAACAGACCTGGTAGTCGTGCGCCTGCATGAAGTTGGACATGTTACAAAATTATACCTTAATTTTTAACTGACGTTTTTATTATTAAACACTCGCTGTCAGGCCGCAATCCATTTAACTTTTCCGTTATACATGATTTTTCCTTCAACTAAATTGAATCAAGGACACAGTTTCCAACTCGAAATCCTTCAGCCCTTGAATAATGCCAATCGACGAACGTAAGAACGAACGAAATAATCGGAAACTATAAATAGGAAATCTGTAGACAGATTTCGTCTCGACGCGATCTCGCTGGTAGTTTATTGCCTGATTCGTAATACGAAGAGAAAGATAGGCAATTGAAAAATCAGCAAGTCATGCACAGCTGAGAGACACTAGCCAGGAGTATTTAGGTATTCATTTAACAGATAAAAGTGAATCAGTGTCTGCCTACGCAAATAGCGAAGATCGAATACGATGTACCTGGTATCGGTAGGTGTCGTTGGAATCTTAACTATTGCGCAAGTTACACTTGGCATAACCGTTACCGGAACACGCAGCTACGTCATCGCCGTTGGTCGTGTCGTTTCTCCTGCCTCGACTCGCCTAAACGTCGCGGCGCGGTACGTCCGCGGGTTACCTGTCTTGTTTTACGGATGCTGAGGCTGAAGGAGAAGGAAAGTGCAACAGGACACGGTGAGAGTGGACAACTCTCTTTTTGCCTGAGATTCTGATCCGGTATCAAGGGACCTTCCGACGTCAATGGTATCTATCGATTGCGACGAGATCCGGAAGAAATTTATCGGAAATTATTGCCATTATACGGACGTAATAGATCTCGTTGCGTTGCGACAAGTTCGAAAGTTTCTTGCAATCGTTGTGCGACACGATGACCCAAATACCAAAACTATGAAAAACCGCGTATCGACGATTAGGATCTGATCTAAGAAATATTCTCATGCAAAATTTGCTGCAAAATGACCGAAGGTCAGGGTCGTTAAAAAAAAATTGCAAATACTAATTTTTTCCGCAAACTTTCACGCCAGTTATCGATACGGGATATATCTCTAGTCCGTCATAAGAACGAGACGATACTTATATGGACAATTTGCCAAGTTCAATGTACTCCACGACACTCGCTAACTTTTCCTTGATACTTGAAACTGAGAGTATAATGATAATGATTTCATTGAAAACGAATTTCATTCAAGCTGAGCCATACGATTTATCGTCGTTCGAAGAAAGACGCAAAAGTTTTACCGTATCTATTGGAAATCCGTACGTGCCTAGAAAATACGTGATTCATTTTCCTTAATTGAATATCACAGAGGTGATAAATAATCCATCAGAAATTTGGTAATTATTTAACAATGCAAGATGCAGAACGGATGCAACGATCGTAGATACATTCATACTCATTGATAAGACCTAATTTTGTATCCATTATCCATAATATCATATTATCGAAAGTGCGATAATGTGCAGATTAGTATCGAAGATGAACCCGCGAAGGTAGGGCAAAGGGAAAATGGTCCAAATATCTACTAAAAATTTTCAATCGACCGTTTTCAATCTTTTCCATTCCAGAAATACAAGAACCACCCTAGCGTTTCGATGTGTTCTTCCGTGCGTAAAAAAGAATAGGATTTTATCCAATAAATTTCTTGAGATGGACCATATGTCTGAATTACTTGACATACCTAATATGTTCACGCAACTTGAATTGAAATTTCCGAAATTTCCCAATTTGGAAAAATGACGATCATTTGTAAGTTTGGTAACTAGACTACTGAGTACCTACAGTATATTTCCCAAATTATTTCGAAAGTGCATCGATCTTCGATGACTTTACCCTAGGATACGTTTTATAAACGTAGTTTTTCATAATTCTGATATTTAATGTTGAAGATGTGTGTATATGTGTGAAAAGCGTACGGCACGCGACTTTATCCTTGTGTCTCCATACATCGGACACGATATAGACATCCTATTATACATATATAGCATAATACCTATATATGAATCGAGTTTCCTACACGGTGCGGGAAAAGTGTGTAAGAAGATTAAGAAGTAGGCTGTGGTCACGCCGTTCAGGTCTCTGTCATACGTATATGTGATACGTCGAGAGTGGTGGTAAATTCTCCACGAAACGGTGCTCTCGTTCGAAGAATACGACCGTGCGTCGTGCGTCGTGCGTCATTGGCTAGTTAGTTCCCGCGAACTGTACAGAGTTTGATTCACGTATTGCCGGTCGTCCTGTAACTCCAGGAACCCAGTTGATGGGAAATAAAGAGACGGTTGGTTCCGTTCGAATCCGGGACCTCCCGTAGATTGGAAAAACATCATAATCGCAAGAATTACATTGCAATCGTCAACTCCCTTGACACCACCGGCCCCCCGGGGGACCCAACCTGCACACGGTTCCGGCCAGGGTCCTCGACCGTCTGGTGAAGCGCTCTTAGAGTCAGTGAAAGGAAACGTCATCGACACCAGGTGGGTGGGGGAGCCGTGTATTCGAGTGGGGATTACACCGCTTGAACATGGGGATATGATCAGCGCGTGAGGGGAAATTGGTCCAGTCGGAAAATACCTTGTCCTAACCCCCTGGAGGTTGGGGATGGGAAAATATCGCCGACTACAACCGGAGCGAGAGAGAAAATGTAGGATCATAATTTATGCAGGAATTTATCTGGACAAATTTCTTCAAGGTCGTCAGATTATCTTCTCACTGTACCAAGATCGCGTATCTATTACAGACCGAGGATCAGCCCCGTGGAAGTATCCCTATTTTCGTAATAGACATTTTCCAGTATGAATTAGTCGGAAAATGACATCTCACCACAAAAACGAGCAATCACGATTGTTTCTTGCTATACGATCTGTCACGATGCGATTTATGTACGTCAAGAGAGATATGAGGAAGAGTGGGGTTTATCCTGTTAATGAAACAGACCGCAATACAGATGGGAGGGAAATGAAGAATCTAATTATCGTGTTGTTGTCACGATTTTAGTTAGTTTATATTACAAGGGCGGATCTCTCTCCTGAGATCTAAGAAAAGAAAAGGTGGCTTATGCATTGTAGAAAGAGGCTCGTTTCCACCCCCTATCGAGGAAAACCCTGGCGCACGCTATGCACCTGCGGTCTGCGGGTGTCTTCGAGGTATAAAGGACCTAAGGCTGCAGGTTGGTACAAGAAGAGAAGGGCATGAAGCATGAAGCATCAGGCGTTGGTCTTCGCGATGTGAGGAAGAACGAGCATAGGAAGAGGAAGAAAAGGAAGAAGAAGAAGAAGAAGAAGAAGAAGAAGAAGAGGAAGAAGAGGAGGAGGTGGAGGAGGAAGAGGATAAGGAGGAGGGATCGCTCAAGGTGGGGTAAACGGAATAATGGTAGAGGGGGGTCTTGGAGCTGCTCGTGCGGGGAGACTTATGAATGAGCAAAGCGATGAAGAAGAACGAAGTTTCAAGTATCGAACCTATCGGATACTTGGGTGGGGATCGGTAAGGTCTCGAAACCGAACGGAGGGGGTAGGTCAGACTTTGCTGGCCACGTGCTTTGCCGGGTTTAGAATCGTATATAGGCTCGGGCCGATCACTCGACCAAGACCATAACACACACTGCACTGGTGTAGTAAGTCACCGGTACATGAGATACGCGGACGCATAACCGAACAAATATATTATATCCACCTCCACAACTACCGATATCTCCTCAACCGCCGCTCTTGGGTCTCCTTCCGTAAGTTAAACTCGACTTAACACTCCTCCTCAAAGAACGGTGCACGGTCTCTCGCTCCCAACAGTCAGACCTCAGACCGGCACATTTACAACTTCTTTCCCATACACACACACACACACACACACACCTTCGCAATACCGCGACTGGTGCTTCGCTCCCGCTCCCGCTCCCGCTCTCGCTGCCGCTGCCGCCTCCGCTGACGCCGACGTCGTTCTTCCTTCTGCTGTTACCGCTGCCGCTGACGGTGCCGTCGCCACCGCCACCGCCACCGCCACCGCCACCACCGTCTCCTTGGACATATAGTAGAGGTGATACTCAGTCACTTAGTCAAGTCAGTGAGCTCCTGTCACTCGCGGCTAAGCTGTCGTCGAGAAACAACCACCACCACCACTCGCACCGCTACCGCTACTACCACCTACCACCACCACCCTTATAAGAATCAGTGCTCCGAGTGTGTCGGGACCAGTGTCAATCGAATTGTGTTCAAGTGCTGATCGTTTGTTGTTCAACTCTTACCAAGCATTCATATAGAAATACTTTGACTTGTACTAGGTTCGGTTTTTCAATTCGACTTGTTTTATCCGCACTTAGTAGTGATTTAAGAATAATTTAAACTCGAGTGTGACAACGGTGTGATATGATAAGATGATGATTATCAACGGTCAAGTTGTAAAGAAGGATACTTTGGATTACTCGTACAATCCAAACGCTGTGATCAACAACCAGCTAACCATGGAGGCGATTCTTACACGCGATCAAAGGACCACTTCTCACAGAGTGGTAGACGCACGTTCAGATATCAAGACTTCAACCCCTAAAGCAGCTTCGTTAGGAGTAAGGATTGAAAATGTCGGTGAATCCGATAAAGTTTCGCGTTCTTTAAACCGGGAAACTACAAGCTGTGAAAACTGCTCTTCCCAAATGAGAGACAGTTATAGTAAAAGGATACGAGGCTACCCTGGATATCGAGGATTCACTGTCACATGGCTGAGTAAGTTCTCACTCAGGGATTAACACATCTTGTTGATTATTTTATCGTTTTTTTTACATTTCGTACCCCCTTATTGTTATTCTTTATAATCTCATTAACTCGCGACCGAAACCTCGAATGATAATAACGAAAAAACTGTAAAGATTATTGTACGACTGTTCCTGAAACGTATAGAAACAACTATTACTCGTCAACGAGTAAGTTACATTTATAAATGCATTAGAATGCACTTAACTCAACCCTGCGTGTTTCTTCTCGAGCACAGAGCAGACGTTTACCCACTATATTCGTTATTTTTTATTTCAATTTTAATTTTTTTTTTTCTTTTTTTTGAACCACTGGAAAGTCTCGGGGTTAAAATAAACCGAAAATTCGGAAAGACTTCTCGTACTTAGCCGTTGCTAATTACATAAACAGCTTTTATTATACTACAGCATAGGGTGATTATCTAAGGCTTACAGATTATTTTCTGAAAAATTTGTTGAAATCAGGTGTTTCGTTCAGCAGCTACTTTGTTACAGGCATCGATAATTGTTGCTCTAATTGTTAGACCGATATCCCGAAATCTATTAGTCTATAAGCTGCCGACTAGCTAATGCCGAGGAGTTAATCGCCGAATAATTATCCGCCGTAAAACCCTGCCAATTTGTGAATTATTACCTGTACGACTCGACGGTGTTAGTTCACCTATACCTACATCCAAACTGTGCAGTAGTTTCATTGAAATTGTCTTTTTGCCACATTTGCAAGAGTATAATTCTTTTTTTTTTTTCTACGCCCTGATCGTGAGCGATTCTTACCGATTTTATACATCGCTAAGTTACTGTCTGCGCTTCGGTACAAACGATTCGACAAACACACGGACGATTTTTCAAAATTTCTCATTGAAACAGTCGGAAAAACGTGAATAAATTCTGATTCAAAACGGTACTCGCGGTTCTCTGCTGTAGAGAATTTGAACAATCGGTATCGTACCCGGTTTTTCCAGAGTCCAGAATCGGCTAGTAAAATTCGCTACGGCTGAATTGAAAGTTGCTAATTCCGGCCGGTGGACCGATCGGACGATACAGATTTCACGCACGGATACGCACGCGAGTCGTACGCACTTTAAACAGTCCAATACAGACCCCATGCTTGTACGAATTCGGGAAAACCACGTTTCCGATCCAACGAATAATTCCCGGTTTAAACTGACCCGTAGAATTATTATAAACGAGCTCTGAAAATCCGATTCAATTTTGATTCAGCAAACATATGATACCATGCGATAGAGCGATCCGCGGTATACCAACGACCAGAGACCACCTGTAGCTTGGTGCAACTCGGAAGCCATCCACAGGTGGTTCATTCAGCTAAACTCCTCGCGTAGTATACTCCTCGTGCATACCCTATTTCAAATGCAAAAACAGTTGTATGGCGATTTAAATTTTGGATCATAATAAATGTAATGTTTTTCCTCGTCGACTATTCGAAGTAAATACAGAATATCTGATGGGAAAAAAAAGAAAAAAAAATGTACTATTCAAGACAAATGATATGGGAATTATAATACGGTGTGAGTAATCTCAGGTGCATATCCGTTGAAAATATATACGCCAAGGCAGAGGCATGTATATAGGAGAAACGTATAATAAATCGGCAAATGTGTGTTGCGTACGCGACCTACCGCACCGCGGGACTGGGCCCGTCCGGGGGGGCCTAATGGGGCATAATTGTCGCGAGCAATGCGAGGACAGCGGACCATTACCGCATTTTTGCTACCATCTCGGTTGCAGCGGGGGGCAAGAAGCTTGGGGACGCTGAGGCGCGCCAGGACGGATAGAGTAGCGTGATGTGTTTTTCCGCGGTGCTTCAGGTTCCCAGGAATTTCAGTGGAACGCCGACTCCACTGTGCGGGTCTCGCGTTGAGGTAGGCCCAAGACCCCGAGTAGTTGCTGCACTCGTACCGATCTTTTTATTCCTCTCATTTTTCCTCTCTTTCTCTCTCTCTCTCTGATCTATCAACGAATATAATATTCAATCGCATAGGACAAAGGAGCGGAGACATTTATGAGAAAAGTACAAAAAATCGGCGATCGATATATTTATCACCGAATCACGTTTCGCTAATTCCGTAGAAGACGATGAAGGAAAAAAGAGAAAGAAAAAAATGAAAATTATCGTACATATGTCTTATTTGGTGGCCAAGTGAAAAGGCGACTTATTCTCGCGGGTCTGCGAATTCGAGAAGAAGATTGGCAGGAGCACCCGGGGGGCTACTAATGCGAACGTGTACGAAGTCGTGCCGTTTGTCGCCGGGTCCGTTGGAAACCCCTTATTAACGGTCGTAACGGACGAAATAACGAGTGATCCTTGTGGATGGTAGGGGGCGTACGAAAACCGAACCGCATCTCCGAATGGTCGGTTGATCACAGGACGCGGTCGTCTCAAACTATATCGATGAAAAATTTAGTGTCTGATAATGCGGAAGTTGATCGGGTACAGAATCGTGAATACTTACAATTAGAGCCTCGCGCATACGCATAGAGGCGTGGAGGGTAATACGAAAAATTGATAATCGCTCCCGCAGGTGAATTTCGAGCACGTTTTTTCTTCTGCCTGGGATGATCAGCCGCCGTGATCATTCGATCGCCGATTCTTACCGCGACTCTGTAATTACTATAGTGAGAAACTTATGCATGACCGTTATCTTTCAGGGCTAGGCAGCCTCTTGGTGACGTTGCTTGTTGCATCGATACACGCCGCTCCGACTATGACTTCTCAGACACGGACCAACACCCAGGGAAAGTGGGTGAATCCTTGTGGGCAAGTGCAGACCGAGAATCCTGCCACCGACGGACCGCGGGTGGGCGACCAAGATTATGACCTATACATGCCGATCTTGATTTCGACAAAACAAGCCATAATGGACGCCGAGATATTCCGAGACAGATTTGTAAGTACAATATTTTATGTTCATCTACCGTTTAGAATTTCGCTAATCGTGCAACGGTTAGCTCCTGGTAAATTTCCATGAAAATAGAAAAAAATAAAAAATAAAAAAAGGAAGGGGGATACGTTAGGTGTCTCCATAGTTCGTGTCCACGGTTTACGATCGGTTAAATTGGGTCTAGGCTTCGCGGTGACGAACGCGTCTTTGGTTATACAATTACACGAATGATAAAGAGTAGGGGAATTTTACCGGGCTTGGAATAATTGTTGTCTGACGTCGAGACACGTCACGCATCGAGCACTAGGAAGAGGATAACCGCGGGTGACAATACGTAACGTTGAGTGTACATATTAAAACGGTTTATATTTATATACAATCGTGATGAAAATCTGGCGATAAACAACAAGGCGGAAAATGATTTCCCCGTTATTTGCAATTGAATAAGAAGAATTTTTAACGCTTTATTACGTTTCTCAAACCGTTAGCGTTCGAGACAGTCTCCTCGCTATGCATATGGTCGTCAGACACTTGTTTGTAATGTTGTAACACGCGTATATATGTGTATGGTAAATTGAGGTGAGTCTCCTCTGGGAAAACCCGAGCGCTAGCGCAAACCCGAGCTCCGTGTTGCGAACGAGTATAAAAAATAAAAATAAAATGAGTAAGAAAAAAGGAATAAAAAAAAATACAAATATATATAAATAAAAACGACGCAAATGAAGGTAGAAATAAAAAGTACACACAGACGAGAGAATCGAGCGCCCGCTACTTTGGCAGGTTAAAAGTAAAGCCACGAAGGCACATATGTCGCTAATTCTACGATATGAGTCACACCGAATATCACCGTGCCATCCGATGTACTAGGCCAGAAATTAGACTCAATTGACTCATCGACGTTTACTTTGAAACGGAATTGAACATATTTTAACGATTGTTTTAACGATGTGCTAATCATGTCATACTGCAGTCAGCTACTAGTATCGATCATTCACTTTCAATCTGATTCGGCTACATCTTATTTCTATATATATTTCTATATATAGTATACACGTATACAACCAGATGTGGAAAATCATTTTCGGTTCAGAGAGCATCGAGTAAATTGGAGATTAACAGATCGCGAGCTATCGGGCGTAAAAGAACAAGCTCGCTAATTAAAGGACTCGTACTTGACGTCGGCGTCGTATAACGTCGAGGAAGGTCGAGGCTGGGAAGGGCGAACGGAAGGCAGTTATAGCTGCACTTCCGGCTGTACAACCGGCCTGTTCGGGCTATCGAAGTGTTAGCGCGCGTTACCGGTCAATCAGTCAAATCTGTATATTGTATAGGTATAGCTGAAAAGAAATTCTTATCAAAGTCGCTAATGTAACGACGTGGTAATATCGCATATTATTCAGGGTTGATTAACCGCTCGTATGTGTATGTGACTGGCGAAACTTTGGAGAAACGCGAACGGAATTGTTTATCGAATGAGACGAGTTGTCATCCGTGGATAAGATCATATAAATGCGATACTGTCAGAGTCTTTAGATCAAAGAAGTAGTAAGTAATACTGGTAGGCAGGCAACGGTTGACGAGGCCTTGACGATGACGTAAGTGAATCACGACAGACAGTATGTCGCCTGAACGGATGTCTCGTATCTCATAGTAAGGATCCGCACCTGCGTCTTCTTCGATATCGTAATTCGCAGCAGCTAACAAACATCTTTGACCGCGTGTATAGCCGGGAGAGAGAGAAAGGAAAGGAGCTTTCGCGATCCCCGGGGATCAAGTTATGCGCTGACTTCGAAAACATCGGGGTCTCACGTATCGCTGCCAGATGACGTAATCCCGGATGGCGAGCCGGCCACCCGGTGCCGTTTGCTGTCAAACACGACTAGAAGGTTGAACTATAGTCATATAGGTACATAAAACCGCGAGGATGACCCCGAATAAGCCGAAAATTAGGGCCCGTGAGAAGCCATTCGAGATAGTAAAAGCTGTCGGCCTAGGAACCGCGCTACCAATGCCTACCTGTCGCCCCCGAAACGCACAGGTGTTCGCGCGCGGACGATCCCGCGATCTGACACCTCACGTGGAACCTAGGAACGCGTGTTTTGAATCTAATGAAGAACCGCCACGCCACGGCGTCGCGGTCGTCGCGGACCAAACGGTTAAAACGGCGCCCCGTCCTTCCGCCCTCCTCAGCTTCGGGCAGACGAAATCGAAATGATAATTAAGCGGTAGATTTCCAAACGAGGTTTCGATACTGCGGCGTATTTAGATCGCGATAATCGGTATATAGTAATAGGGCGACGATAACGATGATAACTCGTAAAGCTCAGTGAAGAAACGGGGCCGCATTACAAGTGGAACTGATATACCAGTCTTGACGTATATTATAGGTATACGTATGCCGTACGAGAATCATAAAATATCGGAAGTGGTGAATTCCAATAAATCAGAATCGGAAGCTGCCCCTCCTAGTGGGCAGCTACCACACCGGGACTCCGTCTTGAATACTAAGGTGCAGACCGGATACACCGCTGTCTCGTACACCCACATCGATATTATCCTCACCGTCGCGTCGTGTTCCAGAGTCACTGGACACTTTATAACTACGTAGTATCGAAGCAATACGTTTATCGGTACGACCACGATGATCCGTCTTTGATACTAGTCTTAAAATCGGTTACGCGAGAAATATACCTAGATTCGATTTTTATTCCCATCGATAATCGGCGAATAAAAATCGTCCCATCTCAAGCTTGCCGATCCGCTACGCCACTTCTCTCGCCCTTATCTACATCGGAATGACAATAATCAACATTGAGCTCGCCTCGTTAGCTCGCACTTCAATAACTATTACGATTAGGTATTGCGTAATCGGGTGGTAGATGGAGAGTGATATACGGTGTCATCGGCCCTGAGAAACTTCCATCTCCGTCCCGCGAGTGCTTGATGTTTTGGCTTTCGATATTGCTATCGCAAGTGCGAGAAAAATAGACATATTATACGGTCTGTAAGCCGATTTCAGCATCGTTCTCTGCCGATTCATTATCCCATATATCGTAGCGAGGCGGCGTCTTGGCGATTTCTGACCAGCGGTTTTCGCCCGGTGATTCAACAAAAAATTTTTTACGATAATTTGATGTCAGCAAGTTTCTGTAATAAATACATTAGCCGAAGGGGTTTTTTAGCTACACCCAGACGCGCTGCGGTCACTTAACGTCGTCCCAACGAAAATCTTACCGCCAAAATTAAACGCCACGTGATTCTTGGGAGTAAAATTGCAACGGTTCACCGCTTTGATCGGCTAGCTACTCCGCGCTCGCTCCTTTGTGTATCGTTAAAATCCCGGGGCTATTCGCTTACGAAAGCTTGAAATAATCGTAAATCATAAAGCCTTACCGATTCTCGGGTCAGACCCGAAACGGCTCACCGCCAAAATCAATTAGCTTCTAGCCTCTTTCGGACCGGGAATCTCGGGGACCTCGGGCCGCATGAACCGCGAATAAAACAAACATTTCTCTTCCGCGAATATTCAACAAGATTTTTAGAACCGTTTCCTTCCTCTCGCTATAAGAGGTCCGCGAAATCGTCCGAGAATTTGAGGTGGGGTAACGTTTAGTCATCAATTACTATGGGGCAGACGACTACGGAGTATAACAGACCGAGTTCTTGGTAGTCAAAAGTCGGGTGAGTAACCGGTGCAGCTAGCTTTAGGTCGAGTGTAAATTTTTTGGAAAAAATATAAGGTGTGAGCCGTAACCAAGATTACCAAGAACTTACTAGGAAATCGTTAAGAATTTGAGGGCAGCCTGTAGTCAGACACATTGATAGTTTCAACCATATTATGAAGTAACTTGTGTGAGTTGACTCTATATCGACCGGATAATAATGAGTCAACTTTTACACCAGAGTTGTGGGTTTTCTGTTGCACAATTAGTCTCCTGGGCAGATCTCGATCTCGGTGTACCGCAGGGCTCAGTTCTGGGACCGCTGTTGTTCTCCCTCTTTATTCACGACATCTCTGCAGTCCTTAGCCACAGTTGCCACCTAGTTTACGCGGATGATCTGCAGGTATATTACCAGTTTCCGCCGGAGAACTTTCAGGATGCCATTGCCCGCGTCAACGAAGATGTCCAGGCCGTCCTGGACTGGTCCAAGTCTTCGTCTCTCCGCCTCAACGTCGCGAAAACGCGTGCGATGATTCTTGGTAGCAGTTCCTATATCTCCAGGCTTCAGCTCGATCTTCTACCTAGCGTGCATCTTGAGGGTCTCCCTATTCCTTACGTCGACAGTGTGCGTGATCTCGGTATTATCCTCGACTCTAAGCTGTCATGGGTTGCCCAGGTCAATTCCATTTCCAACCGCGTACACGGAACCCTCAGGCAGCTGTCTGCGTCTCGCAGGCTGCTTTCCAAGAATCTGCGTAAAATGTTAGTTACCACCTTAATCTTTCCACTGTTTGACTATTGTTGCGTGGCCTTTGCTGATCTTCCATCAGGTCTTAATACTAAGCTTCAGCGGCTTCTCAATACCTGCGTCCGTTTTGTTTGCGGTGTTCCACGGGACGCCCACATCTCACCCTATCGTAGGGAGCTCGGCTGGCTTCGCGTTAAGGACCGACGGCTCTATTTCCTTCTCTGCCAATTATTTATCATCCTGCGCTCCGGCCGTCCTGCCTATCTGCGTGAACTTTTCGTCGTTCGTGAGCCTAATTCTGCTGCTGTTCGCCCATCACGAGCGCCTAGGAGTGATTTCGTTATTCCGCGCACTCGCACCGACACCTTCCGCAATTCTTTCGCGGTGGCCGGCATTCGCCACTGGGACTCTCTCCCCTCCGAACTCAAAGCCGCGTCCTCGCTAGGCTCTTTCAAACATGGCCTGTTTCTGCACCTGTTTCGCGCCGAAGTTGCCGCTTCCTAGGCTCCCTCGCTGACTTGTCTATCTCTCTTCTCTCTTTTCTTTTTCTCTTCCGCTCTCACCTCCGGCTCTCGTTTTGTTAGGTTCAGACTAGATTAGTTAGTATAGTATATCCATAGTATACCTATCTACTCTGTAAGTACTCATGTATATACTCTGTCTCTACCTCTGCTCTACCTCGGAGTAACTTTTTTGTAATACTCTGTGGTTGTGCATGTGTTGTCTAATATCGCTATAGACATAAATAAAAATTCTATCTATCTATCTATCTCTCTCTCTCTCTCTCTCTTTCTTTCTTGCTCCCATTTGTGTTTTCTGAAATAAAACGAAGGACTAACCCCAATTATTTATTTTCTTTCATATTCACAGGTCGAGACAGCCTTTGGACTAAATCTCACAAAAACGCATGAGTTATGGAAAACGCAAGAGTACGATTGGCTACCAAGCAGAAAAGAAATCCCTAAAGATTTCAGAGAACCGCTGGACGATGAGTTCCTAAATAAATTAGACGTGAGTATCTATACCATAAATTATATTGCATTTCCATTTATGGTCCATGTATCTAATATCTAACGAAACCTCGATATCTGAATCTAATCTATCTCTTTTTTGTAATTCCAGTTTGACACAGCACTAGTAGACTCTTACGAGTACTTGCAGAAATACGCTGTTGCACTTGAGCAAGTCGTATGGGATCAAGAAGATCTGCATCTAGATTTTGGCCGGGACTTTAGTCACGCGGAATACATGCTTCGCACGGTAAGCACACAATTTCTTCCCCAATTACGAACTAGATCATCGATTTTATTTTTTTATAGCTTGGTTATATAATAATTTTTTTTTTTTTTCGTTTTGTTTTTATCTCACAGGTATTGTGCGAAATTCAAATGGCGCTTCAGGAACGTCAAGTGAAACAGCGACCTGACATCAGTCGCGACATTATGCCGAAAGAATACCGCGAAGTTTCGCAAAAGAGCGCTACGGAAAGAAACCTACGGGATTGGCTTATATTCCGAGACTATATGAATGGACTCGAGTACGTTGAACAAGTGTTTGAGCATCTTCGTAAAAGGATCAAGTCCTGAGGGTGGAATGGTGGAAGTCAACACAGGCCGGCTCGGCGGAGGCATGCTCACTTCAGAAAGATGTCACAATTTTCGCTCCCTTATCAAGAGGCTCTCCTCGCCTAGCAGAGTTTGGTAGACTATTTTACGTCGACATTATACATCCTAATTGAACTTGCAGTAGATTTTGCAGAAGAGAAAAAAAAAAAGAAAAAATTAACGCGGCAGAAATCCTGTTTGAAAATGATGAAAAAAAAAAATCAAAAATGTTTTTAGTAAGAAAAATTGATCGTATAATGATTCGTCGTAAGAAATATCAGGATTGATAAGAAAAATCAAACTCTAACTATCGAAAAGGAAAGAAAAAAACAAATAAGAAGAAAACAAAAAGAGCTAGTTGGACGACTCATTCTAGTGAACGGATATAATGCACAGCCGATAAACGAACTTGATAAAGTTCTGGTTTTTATTTTTGATTTTTTTTTCTTTTTCTCAAAAATCTATAAACATGTCCTGCTAAGGCTTCCGCCCTCAACATTGATGTATCCATATATACATGTATATTTATAAAATATTTATTTATGTATGTGTATATGCCCGATGACGTAGACACACGCAAGCTCAAAAAACTATGATATATACAGGGGCTGATAAATACGAGATATCGCGTGATCCATATATTATGCGGTATATATAAAATATTTCATCCATATATATATATATATAGATTATCATCGTATCATTTAATTATTAAGCCGTACACAGTTCGTACTACGGTTTTGTATAGGGACGACGACACAGATGCAAAGTGGGACGGGACAGGCCTTCTTAATTAACTTTTGTAGAAATGTTTTTTTTTTTTTTTTAATTTTCATATTTCAGAAATTTTATTTTATTGGCTGAACTATATTTATATACATATATGTTGAATTGATTTAAAAAAAAAATCTCTCAATAACGCGAGAGTATTATAAAGAAGGTTACGGTCTTTTCCCTCGATGTATTCTTAGATCACTTTTCTTAGGAAGCATGCTGCTAAATGCTAATTATAATGCGCACCGCGCAATGTTATAGATATATATATATACATATATATACATATATATTTATAATATGCGTTCGGTGCCTATGCCAGGTAATCCGAAGAGAAAGATTATTTCCGGGATAGTTTTTTTTTTTTTTCTTCTTCTCTCTTTTCCTATGATATGAAAAAACGTAGATTATATAGTAATTCAAGAAATGAAAGAAAATTGAAAAAAAGAAACAAAAGAAAATAACAGAAATCACTCTCCAGGAACTGGCAAAAAATCGAAAGACATAAAAATCTCTTGATTTTACTCTTAATGAATATTTATTAACTAACTATAATATTATATTGTATTTATTCAGATTATTTATTTTATTTTTGTAAAGATTTTACACTCGATAAACTATATATTTAATATGATATGATATGAAATGAAATGAAATGAAATGAAATGAAAAATTTTCACAATGATGCGCGGCAGGCAATTAATTATGTAGCCAGAAAATAAGGGCTGCGCTGCTGCTGCTGCTGATGTTTGATGCTGCTACTGCTGATGATACTTACCTAATGAATATATATATATCTATATATATATATATATATATAATATGCTGTACATAGGATATAGCGATCTACTTTTTTCTTTCTTTTTATAAGTGTGAAATTTTCTTTTTATTAGTTACTCAAATCTCGCGTCAAAATAACGGGGTATATTTCTATGAGAAATGAATTGTCAAAATTTTTTAAAAACTTTTTAATATTGTTTTATTTCTTATGGTTATTTTAAGCTCGATGACTACAGCTTGAATTTTATTTAAAAAAAAAAATTCGGAACTATTATTTTCCCATAGAAATACTACCGTTTATCATATTTGTTAATTCAAATTTCATTAGTTGCTTAATATTATATATTATCACAGAAACATATTACGTCGGAAGTCGTTCTTTAACGCTCGAAAAAAAAAAAAAAAAATTTCAACTGTGACTTGATTTTAGCCTCTGCAGACTAACGGAGTTTCGAAACTTGTATCACGTTTTTTTATTTTCTAACCAATATGATTTTCGAGCGTATAAAGAAAACGTGCTTCCATCATACTATACCATATCATATAGTTAAATGTGTCACAATTAATTTATTACATACTAAACCTAGTTACTACATTAATTAACTGTAATATGCATAATGTTTAAATAATTTATCAGTCATATCCTAATAATATAGCCATCAATTTTATCATCGCGTCTGTGATATTCATGTATACATATTTGAACAGAAATATTATTTAAATTAAATTAATATTTTTTCATACCACAAAGTTAAATAATAATAATTTATTTCCTTCAATCAAATACCTGTATATATATATTTTTTTTTTGTTTTTTTTTTTTTATTACATGAAATTAAAATTAAATAAATTAACCAACCATCAAGAAAGCAGTAGCGCAGCCCACGACGGTCACAGTTATCACGATGTTCCTACGAGATATTTGATCGAAAATCGCATTATAAAATTGGCAAATCAATATCATATACTAGATTATTTATTACAGTCGAAATATATTTCCATTTTACAAATGCACTTGGCACTTATGAATAATCGATAAAAAAAATATTCAGGCGAAAGATTTGCTTGGTGATATTGATATCGCCCAAAATAAAATTTAAGGAAAATTGAAATTATTATCCACCGTGAAATTATATGTTAAAATCACTATTTTTGTCTTCTGTTTTGATCAATTGAGACAATGATCTGTATGATTGATATTTTTATCCCGAATCGATGAAATCCTACAGCCTAACCGCGGTCCAATTATCAATGAACCTGTATTCGGTATTGTCGAAATAATATGTGTAATGTTAATAAGATCTACTAATTATACTATATGCTGTACATATATAGATAGGCCTGATGACAATAGAAACTATTATACTATATGTGGATGTGAATATGTATATGGGCCTCCTAAAGACGCCCTCTAATCTGTTGTATAATATAAAACCAAAGACCGTTCAGCATCGAGAAAATATTCAAATATTTTTCATTATTTTCTTTTTTTCTTCTCTCTCTCTCTCTCTCTTCATCCTATTCCAATTTCCTCATATTATTTATGTGAAAGTTATCGTTTCTGCGGGTTTTATGCCTGAACGAAACCCAATCCATATGATCGAACACCGCCGTTGAAGCAGCTCAAAGATGAATGGGTAAAGTGTCTTTTCCCATGATCTGCACGGGCGTGACTCCGCGTCTCATCTTCGACGTATTCAGTGCCTGTGGTGTTTGAGAGGAAACGAGGATGACAGGTCGGTAAGGTAATGTAAGGTAAGGTAAGGTAAGGTATACATGCACACGCCCACAATGTTGGAATTATTTTTTACGCCGAGGTGCGTGTGACGTCGATCATCGTCCGAGCCAAGCTCTGTCTCGTGCCGCCGTGTTTGTTCTGGTTGTTAGCTCGTTGTCTTAGCTCATTCGTTTGACTCCAACTTACTTTCTCATGAAGATTCCTCTCCCCGTACCTACTTCCCTTCATCCACCCTCGACTGGCTCAGTCTGTTTGACGTGCGTTGTATCCCACCAGGTTCCACACACTTTTCTACATTTATACCGATCCTCACACCGACGTTTTATACCTCGGGCTCTTGTCTTGACCATTGAGAGGATTTTCTGCCTTCACTCAATAACCGCGTTTTCCGCCCATCATAGCTACTGTTATACATATAGCTCACGGTTAAACTGACCATATAAATAAATTTCATTCCTCGGATATAAAAGAGGATGAAAAAAAGCTCATGTGTTCGATGGGAAAAGTCCGGTACCTACGACAGGTTCCAAGTGCACGTTCGTTCTTTCGCACGTTTGTAAAAGTCCTCAAAAAACGAATAAAGGAATCGCTGCATCCTGATGGGAGCTGCGACGTCTAGCTTATACGGAGCGCTCTGCCTAAGGCGAAAAATACTTCGGCCCCTTTCAGTTCGAAAAATAGGAGGTCCCGTAGTAATTAGGACAGTGCGCCCGCATCGGCCAAGTAGAGGAGGGCCGTTTAGCCGTATTCCGCCGCGGGCGACCTCCTTCTGGCCGTTACATTCCTGTGACCCCCGCCGATACCTTAAAACAACTTCCAATAAAACCGTAACCGCCTTGAACTGGGAATGAAGAACACATATCACGTTCGAAACGCGTGATTAGTCTCGTTTCGTTGCTTAATTATTATACGCGGAAAATATGTCTGTATGATCCTGCGGAACTCCTCGCAGTTGAATATAATATTATATGAATTTTTTCCGCATGGGCATCATGATTTATTTCACCGTTAACTAGACGGTTTTAAAAAAGTGGAAGTGGAAGTAGAACTCTTTTATAGTGAGACAAGAAGACAGGGTCCTAAAATGTAGGAGAAGAGCGATAAACTAGAAAGGAAGCGGTGAAGAAATGAGATGGAAGACACGAGCCGTTGAGGGCCGTTTCGAGGCTCCTAACTGCTCCTGATTGCGGGGCGGCGCTGCGCTAATAGGTTTCATCCCCCGCTACACTCTGTCGCCGCTCTGAAAACCGCTCTAAAACATCATAGATTTATTTCACGACTAATTTTGGCTTGTCAGAGTCAGGCGGCTCGACGCGCTCACACAAGGATCTCCCTGATCCTTTTGGTCCAGGGATACACGACGAGTTCGACACATCTTAATGGACGGTCTGAGAGATGTGCATAACCGGTGGGCTCAAGGATCGAAGGATTTTTTTTAGGATCCTTGGGGTCTTGAGCTTCGTGATTGCGATTAGAATGATTCATTTAACGAATCGGTTGAACTTTTCAAAATAGTTGATTAGAACGAAGTGAACGAAGACGTCGAAGAAAGCATAGAGTATTTTGTGGCCTAATTGAGTCGCTATTAAGTGATCGTTCATAAAAGATGTGGGAAATCGCGTAGTACTCGTAGCCCAGGTTCAGAGAAAAGCATCACCTTTCGTGGGAACCACGGCATCGGTTCCCAGAAGTCTCTCGTGAGGATGGAGATGTTGAGAGTTGAAAAACGAGAAAGGTGAAAAAGAAAAACGGTAAAAGGACCAATAGAAAGAAAAGGAAATGAGAAGGTGATATGTAAATTTCACTAGTTGGCAACAGTGGCGTCGCTCACGAGTCCTTCTACGAGATCACGTCCTCCACACCGGGAAGATATTTTCGGTAAGTTTTTAAATTCGTACAATTCCGACCAGGCGGGCCAATGAGATGCATTTTGTACCGCGATAAGGTGGATGGCTTTGTGCGTGGGTGGGGACCCGATAGCATGAGACACGTGAACACTTTTAGTGGCTAATTGCCGGAGATAGAGAGTTCCTAACCGGGAACCCGAACCCCATCACCACAGGCCAAGGGAAATGCCCGTGCAAGTATATCAATGCATGACATCAAATCGCAGCCAGTCGCGAAATGCATGGGAACGCGTTGGAACACGACTTGTTTGCTCATAGCGGTATTTCACGGCTCACCACCGTCCTGGTTGCCATTAAGGAGGCTGTGATAAGGAGGGTAGGAGTGCCTTTGCCTTCTCTGACGGCACCCTGGACGAGAATTACCCGATCCGTGAAGAAGATGCACTTTTTCATCCATCCATCTGGCTCTGTTTCTTTCTCAGCCTAGTTTTATACGCAATTGTTAATAATTTAACAAAGACATAGAAAATAAGGAGCAGAAAAAGAAGCGGGGCAACTACACCCAGAGGTATCGAGACCGGTGAGATGACCAGACGGCGGGGTCGCGACTTCGTGACCAGAGACAACCACTGATTTACATATTGTCCCCACGGCGCGGTGGGTATAGAGAGCCGCGCACCGTGGCAACTCTTCGTTTTGGAATGCCAACGCGAAGGAGAGGAACCCGCGTAATAGTGTCCGGACCCAGACGCCTGGCCTCGGGTCACCCTGGTCATCCCAGAGCCTCGACAAACCCCCGAGAACTTCTCGAGCTATCCTCAAGCCACCAACGTTGATCTTGACCAGAGCAGCGACATTCGTTTCTTCACCATCGCTACTAGGATATTCTCTCTGCACCTTCGTCCCTCGTGTTTTCCATTCCGTCTTATTCAACCTTCAGAATTTCCGTCATTCAAAAGCCTTACCACCTATTTTGCGAAAGAATAGCTCTAGGTCTATTCTGGTATGTTTCTTAGGACTATTTGTGAAAATGATACTCATTGTATACCGGACGACCTTCCAACCAGCTCGAGGAATGGTCAGATCCTTGTTAGTCGGCACAACGGCATTTGTATTAATCGCATCTAGTGTCTACGTTGGAAAGTAGCACACAAGTGCACGATGTCGAGGTCCGAGCTGCGGTATGCGTCGAACGGAAATCGATTACTCCATAGATCGAGTGGCACTCGACAAGACCAGGTCAATCGCAAAGACTGAAGTGTAAAAGGCTGTAAACCCTAATCCCCGCTACGGTGTAGGTATTATGACGCTCTCAAGCAACAGCAAATTATACAAGGTACAATACACTGGGCATAATAAACTTTTGCCTGTATACAGGGGTGTTAAGCTGTTTGGCAAACCCCACCGCTATTCGAGATCCGGCAAGTCCTTAGCTTCGGCACTGTGCAAGGTAACGGTCACCTTACTCTGACTCTGAGCACTACCCTAAATCAAAGCGCACCAACTCACGGAGATATCTCTTCTTCATTTACCTCTCACCCTCTCACCCTCTTACCCTCTTGCCCTCTCTGCACTTTACGACTCTCCATCTTCGCGCCAATTCTCTTCGGACAAGCAATAAATGAGCAAACTGAATACAAGCTTGTCCAAAATATTTTCACCGCTTACTAAGTCCGTGAAGTTTCCGAAAAATTATTACCGTCTAAATCCCACCGCGATGGTGACAGGTACATGTCATGATGAGAGCG
Organism: Tenthredo notha; assembly: GCA_914767705.2. Lineage (NCBI taxonomy): Eukaryota > Metazoa > Arthropoda > Insecta > Hymenoptera > Tenthredinidae > Tenthredo > Tenthredo notha. The sequence continues at coordinate 21,147,550 of OU611908.1, read as the reverse complement.
ATTTAATTTCTGACCGCACCTTGATAGGTGGAATTGCGTAGCCTGGAGTGATTGTTGGGCAAAAATAATGTCGTGGTTAAGAAATTATCTGGCGCAAACAGAGTCAAGGAAAGCTGAATACCTCGGAGCTCTTTGGGAGTGACCAACGGCGGAAATGCTCTTCATAACTTAGTTGAGAGTTGGCTTGGTAGGAATAGTCCTTGACGATTGCGGGGGAACCGGTAGCTCGGGTCGAGGTGAGGAGACAATTGTTTTCAAGCATAAAATCGCGTTGCGTCACGTCGCGTCGAAAGTCGTCGAGACAAGCGAATTTAGAAACCTGAACAGGTGACACTGGTTCGTCAACTAAGTGCACCGCGAAGAGTCTGCCAAACCGCAAGACATGCCGCGAATTTAGTGTGATCCTCGGAAGGACGGGGCGGTCAAGGCAGTTCTTTGGTCTGTTTGCAAGGTGTTCACAGGCGAGAACACGCGCGAAATGGCGGCTGGGAATTCGTAAGAGCTTGTCGTATTAGCCTGAGGAATTTCAGAGGCCGTGTAAGTCTCGTCTTGGGTCTCCTGGCGCCCGAGGACCTCTTTTGCCTACACACAAGAACCCGCGGTATACGATTTGTACACAGTGTCGTGACGCGCGCGACCAGAACCTGATTCGTGCTGGCAAAAGCCCCGGCAGGACCAGCCCGATATTTGCCCGAAATATGTTAACAGAGGAGAGCTGAAAAACGTATAAACGGTGTCGAACTCGGTGGGACCCTTAAAAAACCAACGAACAAGACTTTTTTCTTCAAACTTAACGCCACTATAACTTCAGTCAAACGACTTTCGTGCGCACGGACAAAGTGGAATGAGGTGAAGAGAATTTAGACAGCTATCAGACGATCATCATTCTCATCAATATTGATGATTAAGTACGTAACTCATCGATTTCTTAAATCACAGGATCTTTCTTCGAAAAGTGTAAGAGACTAAATAAATCAAGGGGATGTGATAATGTTTATTCTTGAAACTACTTTCTATGAATGAATAGAAACGATTTGAAAGTACTACAAGGACAGCGGAAATGCCTGAGACCAGGGTAATGGTGTGCAAAGTACATTGTTATATTGGTCATGACGTCGGTCCGCAAATCCGAGCAATTCCCGGGGTAGGACAAGGCAGGGTGGGCCGGACTCTGGCTCGGAGACAAGCGAAAGAACGAAAGGAGCAGTTTGAAGGCGGTGGGGCGAAGAGTAAGAGAAGGTAAGGTGGAGGGTACGCGGAGTCGAGGTGAGACTGTCTTGGCGGCTGGATGAAAGAGGATCGCCCGCACGTGGGAAAGTGCGAGTTTCGCCCGTGGCCGTGGGGGGTCTTGGTCTCCCTCTTTCCCTCACGCTATATTTCTCTCTTCCCCTCTCTGCCCGGTGTCCCCGCAATGCGGAATCGTATTTCTTTGGAGGACCTCGGCTCCGTTGGTTGTCCGACCGCCCGTCCGTCCATCTATCCATCCGTCCGTCCGTCCGTCCGTCCGTTCGTCCGTTCGTCCAGCCTAATACCGATGGCTCTCTCTGTTCTCCTTCTTTATATTTCGTTCCTCTTAGTTTTAGCGGTTCTCTATTAATGCGCGAGTATTTGTATCCCGGCAGCTCCGGTTACCGGTGAGCTGGCCGCGCCGACGAGGCCCCACGGGCTCGTCCTTAGAACCTGGACCTCGAAAGGTCGAGAGGAGACGGTCTCCGAACCGTCCGGACCACCGGCGATTGCGTAAAAGGATTGCTTTAATTTTTCCGACACTCGCGTCAAATACATCACGGCGTTGCGAGGGTGGTTGATAATATATTAGCTCCGGATCTCACCGGAAAGTCAAAGAATTGACCTTTCCAACCCCTTAACGAAAGAACTTAGTCACTACGAATACCCCCCAGCTCCTCTTAGGGTAAAAAAATCGGCTCCAAAACTGTAACCGAATACTCTGCGCTCCCTTTTCCCAAATACCCTTCTCACGCATAAGCCCATAAGGTTCCATACCAACCACTTTGTACAATAAAACTATATTTGGTAATTGTCTTCAAGATGACGATGATGGATCGAGTGTATTCAAGGACGGTTAGCACCTTCGGTGTGAATTTCATCGTAAAACTATTCTGATAAAAATGACGACACCTCGGTCCTCGATTAACTACCCTTAACCATGTGTGGATGTATACGAGAAGCTTACAAGAACGAAAACACGTCGACGCCAGTGGCTGGTAGCTCGTGCACGTCGGAGGTCCTGAATGGAAACGCGGTTCCCCAGAGTGAGTCCCCGCGAGTCCCCGCGGAGGGTCCCTTCCTCGCCCGTAGCTCGGGCCACTTCAGCCGCTTCATTCACAAATACCTCACAATACCCTTAACTAACAGATTTCGCCGCCTTTGAGGGATACGAGAATAGAAGCAAATTCCTAGGCCCCGCAAAAGCCTCGAGGTTCTTTTGCGCAGGGCTCGGTTGGCGCGGTTGTGTGAGCTCGTGGATACCTCTAGGGTCTCGGGGGTCTCGATCTTACAGGTTAAAACCTGCGGCAGGTCGATCCTCGTCCACGATTCTTAGGCCCGACGCTCAGGCGCCACTACGTGTCTCCGCATTCAACTGAATATACATTCACACACACTTCTGTGTAGTGGATGCATATAGACTGCCGGCTATTCGACTATTCTCACCTATATTATTCGAGTATAGGTAGCCCTCCTTACCACCCTGAAACGACCCCCACTTTTCGAAGCGATTGTCGGGTCCTTCTACGCCATGCAGCCTTTCCTTAAGATTTGCCAACATTCTTTCACACGCTAAGTGGACGACAATAGGCTTGTTTGGCCTATGATTTAGAGTTGGGCACCATCCCAACGTCCCGACGCCCCGACGTCCCATCATCCCGCCATTCCATCCCACCCCACTTCACCCTTCATCATTTATCTTCAAATACGAAACCTACGAATACTGGCGCATCTCTTTTCAACTGTCCCACTCCTCGGACTCGGAATCTTTCTCTTTCACTTTCTCTCGCTTTATATTGCTGTCACTCTACCACCTCATTCTTATCCTTAGATCTAGCATTAGTTTGTATTTAGTTTCACTACACTGCCCTCGAAATTCTCACTACCATCAATAGGCGAATGAATTTTTCACAAGGGATGATATCATTCCATGCATAGTCTAGATATTTTTTCTTCTGCAAATCGAATGTGCGTATAATCGACGACAGACTTTTCTAAACGCCTGCATAGGTACAGAAATATTTTTCAACATTGTTCACGACGGGAGGCTGATTAATTATTTGGCAACATGCACCTCCTTTTTTTTTTTTCTTGATTATTTCAACTAATTGTATATCCGTCGGTGATTCAATCGTGTAACATAGCCCGCTTAATCCGTATTGCGTAGCTAGAAGGAAAAAACAAATAAGCAAAGAAGCCCGACGACTGAGTATAAGGGCGTGAAAAGTCGAGCGAGTCTAAGACTTCTGCACCGGGAGTCCAAACATTTGCCACGGTTGTCCCCCTAATTAGAGCTTGTCGTCGAAAAAGCTACCATGGGACCCACCCAACGTGGAAAGGTCTCTCTGATTCAACTATGGTGACGCGACAGTCACACTAAACAAACAGTCAGAGTGCCCTGTCCCTGCATTTACCCTCTGGCCATGCCGTCACGCCCCGCCCTCCTGTTTCACGCTTTTTGAACTTTGCTGATCTCCGCACATAATCTCCAGACAAATTGCGATTACATGCCTCATCGACGTAAACTCATGCAGACCAGAAGATACGAAATGTGGTTGTTTCTTACGGAACAATTTTTGTTCAGAAAATTTGGCAATGATCTGAGGAATCAGATTCGTAAAAAAAAAAAGATCTGTAGTTTAAGATTCTCTGTCGCTGGACAAGACGTCAGTTTTCTTTTAATTTCTGCACCCATATCCTTCCATTCATCCAAACATCGAGTTTGAAACCCGAGCTTGATCGTTGACGTGTTAAAGAATATGTTGGAACACAGACACGACCGAAAAGTATAATTTTGACCAAGAGGAAGGAGAGCCGCAAGCATTTGTGCCGCGGTATCGCGGGGCCCGGAGAGGCCGCAAAGCGGTCCGACCCGCAGGGCCCATGGTCCATCGGCGGAAAGGTTCGCTTCGGTCGACTCGCGGTTAGCAAGCAGATCGCATGCGTCGGCACGTCCAAGTCACATACACTAATACAATGAGGAATGACTGTGATGTGTGCATATACGTCGGGGTGACGCCGGAGTCCTCTCCCGTATATGTAAAACGTAGCAGAAAACCTCGACCGGAGGAGGTAAACACGTTTTAAACGGGCTAATAGTAATTGTATGCACGGCGAGTACGATGCCGTGGTACATTGTTCACGTCACATGGAATCTGAATGACCTGCATGACTTCGCGAGTAAAGGCATGAGATTTTTCCGAGACGAAGCTCACACCGTAACAGTTACCATCGGACGCGGTGAGATGACGACCTCTCGCAGCCTAGTCGTCGCCAATAGGAAGTCATATTTCACGCTTCTAAAGGAGCTTTCATCCGAATACAACTGGCTTTGCCTGGCTTTGTGTATAGGCTTGGTACACACGAGTGTATTCTATCCATAGTGGAAAATAACGAAGATGGAAAGAGAGCGTCTAGCGCGACTTATCCTAGCAGAATTGAACCCAAGAACGTAATGGGCGGAGTCGGTTCATCAAAATCGCATCCAGTTAGGACAGTGCAGTAGGATTTGTGCAAGGGCTTTTGTTGTCAAAGCATTGTTGCCCTAGGCTCAAAGTCACGAGCCGACGTCATGTGATGGACATTGGGTGCCACCGACACCACCATTGCGGTCATTTTTCTCTCTCCATAGTCCAGGTCATTCCCGAAGATGCAAGAATCGCTGGATCACTCGAGTACACTTCCTGGGGCATTGTTAACTCCTCGCAGATCCCTGAACGCGGCATTGATCGCGTTGGGACCGGACCGACCGCGACCCCACACGACGATACTAAACAGGCGTTTGTAGTACAAGGGGGTTCCCCGCTTAGTTTCTTCTCCTTTCTAAAGGGCAGGGGCGTATCGATACGCGTAAAAAGATCTTAAGCCCTAAATTTAAGTATATGTATAGATCGATAGATCCGCAGTAGGTACGTGCCTTTGTTCTGACGTCACCTTTGCCTCGCTTTTTCTGCCTCCTCTGCTCGACAGTATGGGGTGAAGCCGTGAAATCACCTCCGGCAAATATTTGGGTTGGAAGAAGAAGAAGAAGAAGAAGAAGAAGAAGGCGCAGGAAAAGAGAGAAGAGGAGGACGAGATGAAGGAGTTCGAGCTTGAGTCGGAGGTGGAGGAGGATCAGGAGAGCGAGGAAGTCCTCGGAAGGAGCCTAAACCCACGTCAGGCACGAGGCCCCTTAATGAAATTACAGGGAGGCCCTGCCGCCCAATTAGCGTGAGAATGTGGACAACGCAAAGGGGCTCGTTCGCTCTCTGCGCCTGCCTACCTGGGTAGCCAACGAGCCTAGCTCCTATCGTTGTGATTCCCTTCGCCCCGCTTTGGGCCTGGTTGGGGCCCCGGCGCGTTGCGCGTTTGCTATTGAGTTGTCGGGCCCGCAGGGGACACATACCGAAACCTCGTGTAACACGATCGGACACGGATGCACACCATCGCGCAAACAAACAAAACTTCTTCTCTATTCTTCGTGCCCACGGGGCCCACGGCGGCGGGCGGGAAGGAATGGGAAAGGAAGGGAAGGGAAGGGAATCCGCTGTGGCCCACACAGCCGCCGCGGCGCTGGACCGTCCCCCCGTCGGTCTAAGTGGCCTTCGTAATAATTTAACTCTCGATTTCATCCCGCGACTGCCTCGTACAACTTTCCTTTTTTAATCACTCTCCCCGTAATTCCGGTCGACGTTCGTTGCCTCTGGTGAGAAAAAAAAAACGGTAAATGGCTATTCCAATTTGGCATCAAAGCTTTTGCCAATTCTCATTGGCATCGGAGCAATGCAGAGAAATACGAATACGGAGTCTACCGATGTGGCCAGGAAAGATCGGGCTAGAACGGTGACACCCTGAGACTCGGAATTATCAAGACTCTCATCTCAATCCCATTTGAAGTTAAAAACTGGCCAGGGGGTGACGGGGGGGACGGATTGAAGACGTGCTGCTATGCAAGGGTGCCGATGCTACCACCTTTCTACTACTTTCCCACCCTTCTCGGACTGGGCGTTGGGAGTCCGGCTCCAGGAGAGTGGAGGTCACACAAATATGTTTACTCCAACAAAGCATCCCCCCTAAAAGCGGGCACTTTGAACGAGCAGGCGTCTCTCCTATCTGATTCTCCAAAAATCGGTAAAATCACGATGTTGTCAGCCGACGAGCGCGGCGGCTTCTCAAAGCTCAAAGGTGGCCTAAGCAGGTCTTCGTCTTTCGGGGAGGCCCTTCCAGGGCAAGGCGCTTTCTGCCCTCTACCCCTCTGCCCCCTTTGGCCACCACTTCGTCTTCCTCCTCGCCACCAAAGGACCAAGACAACGCGGGACACGGATAGTTGGGTCGACTCTTCACCGCGGGGGGGCTCACAGCCTAATATAGGAATCAGACTGGTGACAATATTTCCCACCGACAGTAACACCCTTCCTCACTGTCGCGCATAATAACGATTTTTCAACCGCGTTTATCGCTCTCTTTCACTCCTTTGAAGATTAAAAAATAAAAAAAAAAACACTCTTTTTATTTTACTCTTGTTTCCACAATGCGTAGGTATTTACCTCATAAAACCACGTCCTGCGCTCTTAGGTTTGACGAACTCCGTTCTAAGGAAAAGAAAAATCGGCTTATCTTTACCCAGTTTCCTGCTACGGACGACGATCTTTTCCATACCGTGGCAAGTTTCACCTCGGGTGTAATCACGATTAAGATGTTTCGTAAATCGATATTGATTCCACCGTATCAGGTGTAACTCTAAGCCGTCATTCAAATTCTTATTATTTGTAACATGATCTCGTATTGCGAATTCGTATATGATTTTGGCGCGTAATTTAAGATGGACATTGCCCACGATGATCGTCCCTTGATCTGAAATAACGACGATCAATTTTTGATCGAATCATTCGATTCAGGATCCTCAATTGTGTCTAAGAAATATAAGGAAAGAGGAAGCTGAAAAAAAAGGAAAGAAAAGGAGGCGTGCAACTGCAGCTCGTGTATCCACTCGAGAGTCGAGTGTTTGACAACATTGCCCGGGTGTTGGTAACGCCCAGACCTGGAGCCGCAGGTTAAACCGAGGTGTGTGGCGGCTGGGACAAACGTCTTGTCCTCGACCGGACCTTCGGAGTTGCGTACGCGATCCTGAGCTCACAAATCAAGTTCCCCTTGTGCCGTTAATTCTCCACGGTTCTCAGACTCTCGTTCCCTTACCTCTGGTCCCATCCTTATACTCACTGCCTAACACTTATTCAGATCCACTTTAGGCGCAGGGCCAAAGTCTAGCCGACCGATTGTACGAATACATTTCACCAGGACACAGAGCCCAGTCAGATAAGCGACTCCTTTGGTTCTCTAAATATCCGACAAGTATTGAGACATGATCACCTTGCAGGAAATATATCGAGGGATGATTTTCGACCTGGGCGAAATGTTCTTTCCATAAAGTCCTTTTGCCCTGAATAGAAATTGCTGCGCACATATATATGCAGTTCAGCGTACAATTCCATGGCCGTTTCATTCAGATACTATAAGTAGAGTCCTGCGGTTTGGTGGGGCAGGAAAGGTCCTGGGGTTTAGAACCGTGCGGGGTGCTACGGTACGGCAACGGAGGCGGCGGTCTGCGTCAGAATCTGGTGTCGCGTTACTCTGGAGACCACAAAGGATTCTTATCTCCTGTATCGCCTAACTTGTTAACATACCTAACCTAGTCTAACCGCACCTAGCCTATCCTAAGTCGTGGCGAAGCTACCTTTGAGAAGCTATATTATGGACAGTGGAAGATTCTCTGCGGTACCTCCGGAGGGTTGAACCTGGCCTACCGCCGACACTGTCCAAGACGTCTCAATCCAATCTTTCGAACCTGGACCTGCAGCCTGAACGGGGAGGGGTTCGAGTCGGAGACGCGTCTCGTCCTCTTCGTCGGCGTCTTTCTCTACCAGTTCTTCGCAGCTAACGTTGGCACGTTTAGATAGCGATGTGGGTACCGCGCGCCATTTAGAACTCGGGTTCACAAAAAATGTATGCTTTGAAAGATATGTATCTACTAATGCATGGTGCGAAAGGATGCCTGCATGAATATGCAGGGTGCACTTTCAATCTGAAGATCCCAACTCCCCGAGTTCCAACAACTTGCAACACACCGATAAGCCGATGCTCGTGACAGCTATCAGCGATACCAAACTATCGGACACCTCGTTCTACAGACTTGCTATTCATGATTGGTGTCGAATCTTAGCAGAAATCGGAATTGCGGAAATATATGTATTACAAGGAATCCTTCGTTCAGAGAGAGAGAGAGAGAGTCTTGTTGAAGACGAGGGACTGGTATTTAAGTCGTTATCTATGTGCCATGCCGATTGAAAAAGTTGTAGGTAATAAATTTGAAGAAAATATGCCCCAATTACCGAAATGACTCATCAAGTAATTGTGCATAAAGCAAAGCACCGTCCCAGATGCTTGCGGGATGATAGCGGTCAGGGTACTTTTAACATTCGAGGCACACACGAGGTCTTCTCGATCTCAAAACCCGCCTCTAGCAAGTTTTGAAATAACCAAGATAACGCATACTTTCCCAAGCTGTCTACTCTGATCACCAAAATTTACAGCTTCTCAAAGGAATTTGGGCAAATAGTCGTTTGTAAAAAGTGAAACGAGCCATCCGGAGAGGAATCAACTTTGGGGCGCCACGTTGCAGTAAACTAACAGTAAATCAACCAGCTGGCACATAAGTAAATGGCACAGAATATTTTTACTGGTTGATTTCATTTTCTTTAATCGCATATCAAAGAAAAATTGTCAATTAGGAAGAATATTTGAAAAGATTTCCACTCGATCGGTTAGGTATTGTGCTGGAAACTGAGCTGTCAATGTGTTTATGTGAATAACAAAGCAGGTATTTATACACAAGCACAAATATCGGAGATTTCTTAGCTTCTATCGGTGTATATTATATAGTATAGGTCGGTTTACCTGTCACAATGGATGACGTAGGGCTACCTGCATGGGAGCTGAAAAAAAATCCTCCCATAGCCCGACCGCCACGTTTGTGTTTAGATTCTAATCTTCGTGCGATATTGCTGAGCGCGAACCCAGCGAAGCAACAAGTGGTCGGTTTCGTTCCTGGACCCACTTTCCTCCTTTTATCCCCCTAATTGAATGCAACACGCTCGATGCCGCCGTATGGTGCGTTGCTGATTGGTTGGCGTTCTTCGCCGAAGAACATTCCTTGCCTGTTTCCATTCATACAGATACGAGTATGAAGGATCAAATTTTGATATCGAAATTCGACATTTTTTTTTTTTTAATCACAATTTCCGTCTCTCCAAATCATTGCGAAACATTTTTTAATAGAAAACAGAAGCAAATTTGAGAAGAAGACCATTTTTTGATATCGTATACTGTATTATAGATTCTAGCGAGTGGCAATATCGAATCAAATTTGGATTTGGAAAAAAAAATGTAAAAACTCATTCCGGCAGTGAATTTTTCTCTTCTTCTTACGATTATTTTAATCAACTAGTGAAATTTGAGAAAAACTTCAAATCGGGTTGAAATTTCTTCTTCCTTCATTGAAAGAAGGGCGATTGAGTTGCAGGAAAGAGTCCCCACGGTGTGAAGCTCGACAACTAAAATATCGAAGCTGACCGGTAAGGAAGAAAATAAGATTTCTTTGTTAATGTTGAAGAATTAATTAATTTATAATTATATTACCGATATCCTGTCGATCAATCGGCGGTAATGATATTTCATCCGCATGGTTTCTCGGCCTCAATTCAAGTTCTTCAGGTCGTTAAGATCGGCAACATTGTCCAAGTATAAACTGGCGACCGCTCACTGTGGCTGTAGATCACCGAACGTTGCGTATAAATTAGATTCACGATAATGTAATAAATTGCTTGAATATACACCCGTGTCCTTTCTGTCAACCCGTAGCGATATTTTATGCTCCGAATTGCTCACAAAGAACGCACAGTTTCGATCGTAGTTATCCAAGTCTGACGAGTCGTGAGATAAATTTATGGAATATTATATGAAACGATCCTTAAGCTCATTTTCATCAAATCTTTATTCTCGTTCTATCCAGTCGGAGAAATCGTTTTCAATTTTAAACGCTGCTCATCATATTGGCATGTAACAAGTATATTCATGCGCTTCGACTTGCACATGAAATTAATAAATACCTACCGTTGAGTATATACGCCCGTATGCGAGTGTAAGATTAATACACTTTATAAATTTGCATAATTCGTATGCAAATAGTTAAATCGAATAGTTACTCGGTTACTCAACGACCGGTCACCGGTCCTCATGGCCGGGGGAACCGCGAGCAAACAACTGCGGACAAATTTACATCTCGTTACTAAACGCGTGATTCAGTAACATATAAAAGTTATTTTTATTTTTTATTTAAAGACACCATCCAGCCTCCAGAGTTGTCTGACCCCCGGGGACAAAATCGGCACCGATATCACCCGTTATTATTATTATTCAATATTTTTCCTCAATTATAAAATGCCCGAATTAAGCTAGATGCAGGAGTCTTCCATCTAAGGTGATCGGTTCTAAAACAAGCCGAACTATTTGGAACCTGAAATGTATCGGCAAAAAAGTATTAATTTGCTTTCACGAATCGAGTAGGAAACACACGTGTTCTTCGCCGACGTTATAATACCGTGTCCTTAGTAAATCCACGTCTACGTGAACACGGGTATAAACGCGTGTTTAGTCACCGCGCCAAGATAGAAGCGTACGTATATCGGGGCTCTTGGACTTGCCGCTGGGTCTGCCGTGGGGTCCGGCGTGTCTTTGCAGCGCGAGTTTACGGCCAATAAAAATATTAGTAGGTGATCTTCTTCTCGTCCTGATGGTTCAAGAAGTAGACCTCATTGTCCCCGTTCCTACTGCCTCCTCGGCTTTGGCTGTCGGTCCTCGACCACCCGAAGAAATTATTATTTTGGCTCTCGCCTACCGATATATTTCACGTTTTATTATTTGTGGAATGCTCACGTGCCTCTTACAACTTCTTCCTTTTATTCACCGCTCGTATAACCTTGTGTCAATTGTATATTAACATCAACCAAATTGTCGAGCGTTTCAAACTGTTTCACAAAGAATTATTCTCAAATATCTTTCGCTCTCCTTTGTGCTCTATTTTGTTTTTTTTTTTGTTTTTATAAAGAGACGCGATTTTGTTGCAAGGCTTTGGGCAAAATGAGAAAGAGATAGGGAAAGAAGGCGAAGACGAAGAAGGTAAGAAAATCTGGAATTTGATAGCCGATCGAAAGCCAGCGTCACTGAGCATCGAAGATCGACCTAGGATCATCACTCGGTGAAGGATTTCACCTCTTTTGCGGACGCGTGATCTTGGCCTGGACCAAGGACGGTTTTAGGAGAGCGCGCAGACGGCCACCCAGGTGGAACGTCAGGATTCGCGTTCCCACGTATGAAGCCTCAGGCGGTGGTCTAGCAAGCTCTTTTAGAGAGAAATTAAATCAGTGACCTTCGAGAGATTCGAAAACACGAAGTATGATTAACCTCGGTTTTACTCTATCAGATTTATACAAAGTTACAGAATTTTCTTCCCAACTTTCATGAAAGTTGGAAAAAACTTTCGAATTTTATTTCTGAATCGTATCACATATTCGAGCAAAAGGCTCGGTGCTCCCAGAAGTAGGAATCCAGAAATTTTCGTCCAAATCACAGAGGCGATGGTCAAGATATTATACATTTTTCATTTCCTTGGGACATTAACATCAGAGAAATGTTAATATCCTTCAATTAGTGAAAACCTCTGACCAATACCCTGAAAATTTCAATCCTGTTTCCTTGTAGTATATACGATAGTATCCGATGCAGGAAGTTCAGTGGCGAGGTTCAACGCCGTGAATTGAATAATGTAGGGATAATTAATGGTTTGGAGTAAGAATTTGCATCCCCCTTGAAGTTTGCACGGAGTCAATGAAGCCGGAGTAAGTAAGGTGGTTTAACCGAGATTATCTCACTGAACGGGTTACGGACCATGTGTGTAAGGGTATACCTATGTATATTGGTGCACGAGGGGCCTGTATGGCTACGTGCTTAAAGTTGGTACACGCGCTGCTTGCGGCTTGCCCGGCTCGTAACGCTGGTCCATCTTCTTCCATGGAGCTTGGCTCCTAGTTATGCGATTATGGTAATTTCGAGGGGGTATTATTGGGGCGGTACCGCGTACCTACCGCCGACCCTGCAGCCGGTGCACCGGTATGCTGGTTCCGGGCGGCCTCGAGACAAAAGAGGTCACAGGTTGCAGGACTGGAACGTAGGGCTACCATGGAGCTACCATAACGCTATCAGAATGCGAGTCGACGTTAAACCGGCGTGGAAATCGCGTGGTTCCACTGATCTGCCGATATTCAAATTCGCAGCATGGAATGCAGGCCGTTCTACCGCAAGATACGGAGCGTTGAGTTACGGGTTGAGCTTCTCGAGGGATTTGAATTTTCGTAAGGAATAACCACGGCAGGAATTGCTTTTTAAAATTCGCTACCGATTCCGCGTCTATTTTCTTCCCTGCCTTACAGAATGAAGATATAAATCTTTTATTTTATTTTTTTTTTCTCCACCCGCGTTGGACTTCTAAATTATTTACCAGTCGCCCGGTTTTTCCTCCTCAAAAACCATCACCGCGTTTTTCAACCAGTGAATAAATTTATTGTATCCTTACCGATCCTTACCTCAGGACACTGAGCAGTTATTGCGCTAATGAAATATTTACTTCGTATCGTGGTTGTAGAAAACGAGTTCTCGGCGATCGGTCGGCGCTCTAACCGGTCGCCGACTTACACCCCGATCGCGACGTCTATCGCGATATGTCAAGGATTCTAAATATGCGAAAAGATAAGCTACCGCAACGACAGTCGACAATTTTTATTCGCAAACTGCACTGATCCGCAAGTCTACAGCTACAGCTGCGCGTCTTGAGTCCGTTTAATCGGACTTAAACGAGCAATGAAACTGGATTAGCATTACCCGTATTGTACGAGCGAAAGACATTCGCTAGTACAGCTCGTACTTTACAATGCATAAATACTTTTATAAGACGAACTTAAAATCGCAATATAATGCCAGCCTGATTCCCACTTGTCTCGTCAATCGCAATTCCTGAACTGCAGCTCGCTATCTCAAGCCTTTCTCTGCATACTCTGCAGAGTATAAGTAAGGCAGGTACAGGTATATGTGGGTACAGCTGAGTGACCATTATCATGACCATTCCGTCTCACCGAATTATTATCAAAGTGGGACTAAGTATACAGACCCAGCTGTTATTGATGTATTGAAGATAAACGCGAATGATATTCTTACGATTCGTATTGCAGCTGCTGGCATATCCGCGGCTTGTATTTATACTCCGTTAAATTTCACCAAGGCTGAGTATATACCGCAGGTACGTTGAAAGTTTTCGAAAATAAAACAAAAAAATAAAAAAAAAAAATAAAAGTATCGTCTTCATTTTGTAGAAAGCTCAACGGTCAAAGGCAGAATATCCGCGATACAATGGAGCGCAGTATCTTATCTACCTACACGCGAGCGAAGGTAGAAATCGGGCACCGGATCTGAGAAGAGAATCCGGAATTTTATGAGGGAAAATTCAACTATTTATACATACCTGTATCTCGGTGCACAACTTCCAGACAAAGCAAAGCATGGGGTTCGTGAGTCGGATAACCTTAGGTATATATTGCTTTAAGCACCATAGCTACGGTGTGTTATTGATGCGTTCGTATATCGGTATGTGTATATCTAACCGTACTCATATTATTGTTAAGCTCTACTCTCTCTCTATGAACAGCCCGCGTTAATCTGACCGAGATCGAATTCAAGGGCGTGAAGCACGTGACAGGCTAATAACCTCTTGCCGATCAGATAGCAAAAGTTTTATTGTTGTTTTATACTACGTTCATCCACCTACGCTGTCCACGTGGCGCAACGGGGATCAGAAATCGGTAAGTTGTTCGCGCGATCTAGGTACAGGTATGAAAGTCCATAAGAATATTAGGAAAAAAAAAGAAAATGGGAGACCAGATATTCTGATCTATTCAACGACAAGTCAAACTCGGTATCGAGGAGTGAGTTTCTTGGCTGAAAGCTCGGCCATCAACCATCAACTCGTAAAACGATCCTTGACTTTTACTAACAATAACTTACTGCCATCGTAGTTCTGCCTCCACGATTCTTGGCTCACGGCTTCGAGCTCGCGGTGTCTCGCGGAACGCGGCGTTGAACAAAGAGGTCGAACGATCGAAGAGACATAGGCAGGAGATAATTACGATCTCCAAGCATGGACCAGCGGAGGCAGGGGTACCAGCTCAGCGGTCAGAACTTGGTACATTGTCGGGCGAGACCGCCTGAGATCTACGCCGTGGGTTTACGCGCTTTCTCAGAAGCCAGTTTGGTTTTTGTGGTCGACCCCTTTCCAGAGCATCATGCTTTCCGCGGCCACGTCTTCTTCTACGGATTGCCTCCCGGTGACAAATAAACTCGACCAGCTGTTATTAGCGAGGTTTCTCATTTAACGGTCTCATTGTCTAGATTTCAGTGCTTTTCACATTTACCTCATTATTTTACTTTTTTTTTTTTCTTTCCTCTACTTTTGCAACCAATTTCGTTTTACAATCAGCAACTCTTCTATCACACAAATCTCAATCCCCTTTTTCTCAAAACTGTTTCCCTACGCGAAAATAACTCGTTTCCATGTTAATTTTCATGTATTCATATTCATATTCATATTCATATCATCACCTATACGCATACGTATATATATCAACTATTTACGCATATATGCCGGCGTAAAGGAGATTACTGAGTGGGCCGAAATGGCCGAGTGGTCAACCTTGGCCAGCCGAATCTTAGTGGAGCATAATTTTCATCCCCCTGCCCTCCTGTCTTCCATCGATTTATGCAGATATACCAAGCAAACGTCTAGTTGGCCCGGCTGATTGGTATGCTGACCGGGACTCGTGGGTCCTCATCATCTTAGATTTATGGTTCAAAATTCGCTCCGCATTTTTATATTGATAATCACTTCGAGGGTTCCGAAGAGAAGAAGCGTATATCCAGAATGTGGGGACTGGTCGACCGTACCAACGGCTTATACGACGTACGTCATGCTGTTTCACATGTCTATAAAGTATAATAATATTCAGTGAAAATCGTGACAAAGGTAAAAACAACAACATATGTTATAGTTTATCTATGAAGATCCTATTCACAAGGAGGATACTCACTAGTCACTACTATCTTCAGGCTGTTTTTCTTACGGGATCCTACTTTAGGCTCATGACGAAATTATTCGAATCACTTAAGTATCCAGCATCTGCATTATATAGGAGTCGGAGTATAGAGATGTTTTTAGAATAAGCAAAAATAGTCACGTCTAGTATAATTTCCTGACAATAAGTGAGCGCGATGTTCTGTCAACTGTGGGCAGAGAACTGGACAGTATAAGAATTGATCGTGAAACGATGTTGCATGCAGCATGAGATCAGGGAAGACTTTGTCGTTCTCCGATCGAATGGTTGCACTGCTAATTTGTGAGTAAAAGTGATCGAGAAATAGGTTAGCCAGCTCTCAAGGTGACGAGAATTAACGAAGCGTACGTGGAAGTGGATAATACGCAGTCAAGTCTCGCTGACACCCGGCTAAAGGTATTCAGAAGATTGACTTTTATCTCTGATGCCTTAGGGTCGGCCATGGAACAATGACGTCACGCTACATTCCATTTACACAGTGAGAGTGTCACACTCGACGAGATCTTGTGTGTCTCTGTAAATCTTCGAGTGACAATACTTACGATATTTACTCTTTCATTTAGCTGATAATCCATCAGCTGTAGCAACAAATCAATAATTGTATCATATGATCGTTATCTCACATGAATATTATCAAATTTACAGATTCAACGTCTAGAACATATGAATTGGTCATCGATGAAGAGGCTTGACCTTCCCTTCGAGGATTAGACTCCGAGCTGTTTTCAATTCTTATCGCACTATGCATTAGAAAGTGATTAGGGCTTGTGAAATTTTTTCGAGAATATATAATTTAATAATTGGTTCACTAATTACAGGTTAATTATTCAAGGTGGTAACCAGCTGCTTTCATTGTCAGTCAAAATTAATGACCACTAATCACAGAGATCTTATCGTTTGTAATAATGAAGATCACACCGTTGTTTGACAAGAATTTCAAATTAAATACTAAAGAAATTTTGTCGCCGGGCTTCCCTTGATTAATGATGGAACCATATGGGCGTAAAGACATGCTCGCTTTATCCTTGACGTGATCAGATCTAACCCGTTTTAACGCGTCCGGTTATCGGCAGTGAAACAGCTGATTACAGTCGTGAAACATAGCTGATAACCGAGCCGATGAAGAAGGAGGAATAACAGGTGTCTGGTTGGCGTCTTGCACTTTATGGACACCATGCAAGCTACTACTTACTCGTAGGGGACTTCTCGGAACCAAGAAGCTTTTGCTGACTCCGTGACGTAACCCTTACGAGTATGTTTTGAGAACTGAGATATTTTCGCTCCGTTTGAATGTTGGATTTTGCACACTCGGCAAATAACGAGTACCTGGCTGACCACTTGTTCTACGTTGACGATACTCGGTCTTTGAATAGACGAGTTAGCGATAAGATCGATTGATTATTGTTTGCGATTTTAATCAGTAAATCCATGTTCAATGAATATTGAGATTGAGGCAGATTTTTAAATCTTCATGCGATGAATTCGGTGAATTTGGCCGTCTAACATTATGCAATATCATGCGATGTCTAAAAACCAGTTTTTCTGATTTTTAAAGAAGTCTCCCATCCTCCTGCCAGTCTCATTGACCGATTATTGAGACTTGAGATACTCGTGATTCAAAAATGCCACTGGCAGCTGAAAAGAGGTGATGAACATATTTAAAATCTTGTCAAAAATTCATATTGTTGTATCATTGTCTCGGTGTCATCATTTTTAGAGTTGCTATTCAAATCTCAGACTATTGACGTCAATATAGTTAAAAGTCACCTGCGAAATTGTTTTTCAATCTATCTTGTCTTTTTGTTGAAAAAATTGACTAACCCAACCGCTGAGAAATAAGAATAGACCTCGAGCGATTGCAAAAGAAAAGAGAAAGACCGCTTCGCACAGATCAGATTTCTTGCAAGTTCTTATGAGGACCTCCGACCTCTGATATCATGTGTCGTTGGATCTTCAGAGACTGAATCCAGTACATCGGCACTCTTACTTTAACTACAGTACTCATTCTTCCCGTATTACTAAGCGTTCGTTTACTCTTACGTTGTGCTCATCAATGGCTGAATCTCTCCTGTATCAGTACTAATTTTACAAGTGATTGGTTTTGCCTCAGGTTTCTATGCCGAGAAGAATTGGCCATAGACAAGTCCTGGGTTCCATAAACTGCGTCCAAATTGTCACCATACGATAAAAATCACATAGATTGAGTATCGGAGATCTTGACAATTTCTAATTCGCTGAGTCAAATGAAATGTACAAGCGTACAGTACTGGTACCAACTTTCACGGGAATATATGAGTGAACTTTCAAGGACGTTTCTTGTTCCTTATTCAATTATCTAGCAACGCATTTTTCGCATTTTTTTTTTCGATCCATTTTTCGATTTTTTTTTTTTTCGATCCTAGTTTCCGCACAATTTGAGCTTTAGCAAACCGTAGCTCCTTTACCGTTGTCCCTCGAGTCACCGGCGTATACGCCATTCTTGCCCATATGTAATTTGTAGTCTTCTGCTGACCTCATAGAAACGCCATGTGACTCGTCCCCCATGATATAATCTCCATATCTATCCCAATGTTGCAGTATAAATGAAACGATGGTCAATCTTATAGCTCCTGATGCCTATCCTGATTTTTCGACAAGCAATACGACAGCGCGCGAAAAAGACAATTCCCATCTGGTTTCATGGGGGACGAGTCACATGGCGTCTCTATAAGGTCAGCAGAAGACTACAAATTACATATGAGTAAGAATGGCGTATACGCCGGTGAAGTAGAGTTGACTGCAGCTGCATCAATATTCAAGGTAAATTTAAAAGTTTACAGGAATAATAATACTCATTATTCAATAGTTTACAAAAATTCACATATATAGCTCCAACTCCGCCATTTTAAAATTTTTTCAAAATCCTTCAAGTTGTATTTTTTTTTTCCACAGTACTTAAGATATTTTGAATGGCGCAAAGATCCGTGACTTGACGGTTTTTTTTTTTGAGTGAAGTGACGTGGATCCGCTCATATACTCTATCTGGTGAGATTGGGACTAATGTCGTTATAGAACAGGTTGATGATAAGCACGATGATCATACGGTTTGAGAATGACCATTATGCACATGACAGGCGAGTTTGATCTGTCAATTCGTCGGCTAACCTTGAAAGAACAAGTTAATGGGATAGTAATGTCTGCTGACCAGTAGAGCATAAATTTCTCCGCTAGATATCAGACCAACTCGAATAAACCAGGTGCGAGGATATGTGAGCAATGACGTCATTCACCGGGTCGACACGTGTTGCCAGCTAGTCTGGCCAGATCGCGAACTCCCTCGGGCTATCCTGACTGTTCTATACAGCTCGCGAAAACCGCTGATCGTTGACTCACCAGATACAAATACTGGACCAACCAGATCTCTTGAGAGAAACCGATAATATCTTATCGCCGGACAGTGGTCAACACTGAATAATAATGTTCCATAATTTTGTTCAAGGCTTGACAAGTCGTTATCTAATTTTGCATCTGTATTTGGTGGCCGAAAAATCGCGCGAAACTCAGTGGCTTACGGATGGTCTGGTGGGAATCTGCGAGCTACGATATTCCGAAGCGATTATGTTAAGAGGATTTACAGTTCGTTCAGATTAGAGAAAGTCTATACCTTCTACCCGCGCAAGATGTTCCCCGGCGCAGTAAAGCCGATCGTTAAGAAAAGGTTGAAGGTTTCTTTGTCTTTCCGGCTGTTGCTTGTGCTGCTATGTGTTTCTAGTAAATCTTTCATTAGTTCGAGTGAGCAGAAGCTGTTATTTATTTGCTAATTCACTTTTTGTCACCTGCCTGTCAGTATAGCGAACAGCTGAAACGCGACAGACCAGATTGCTAATTACAAGTTAGTTGTAGGTATATGTGTAAGCTTGCGCAAGACGTTGCCGTTTGCCGTTCCCGTTGCCATTGCCGGTGGGATAAGTCTTTCTGCTCTCGTAGTATCGATTGATAAATTCTATCAATGATTCATGAGTAGAAAACGTGGTCTCATTCATTTGCTCGTTAGTGCGAACAGAGCTGAGCCTTGACGAGTGGAAAGGGACGGAGATCGCAAGACACACGAAATAATTCAACGTTATTAGCGAATTGTCTCCGGCGTTTTTACATCAATGATAGACAAAACAGTCGGACGATTACTACGAGCAACAAGAGGTTAATGAAAAGGAAAAATCAATGCGTATCATAACGCCACCGGAAATACGTATACCAAAGGTCGATTCGCACACGTGCGAAACTCGATTAATTTCGTTTGTTTTTAAAGTGTTAATGGCTCGGTGTGAAATCGCGAGACAACAATGCACACGCAAGCGGAACAGAGTGCTTGATGTGGGCGTTTAGAGATGTGGGCCAGTCGGGTGGACCCAGCAAGCAACAGCAGACATGGCGTTCTCCGTCGTATTTCTCAGGGTAGTCCGGGCGCATATCTAACTTGGAGTAGAACATATCAGAGCGATTTCGCACCGCAGAGTACCAGGGTGAAAAAACGTGAATTTATTGTGCCCGATGTAAATATGTAGAAGAGGAGCACATTTCACGGAATATTATGAGTCGATAAATTAAAGAAGGAAACAGAGTGTCTTTATCCCCTAATGCAACCCGACTGCACTCTCTCCGGTGAATCATATCGCCTATTAACCCACGTATTTGAAACCGTAAAGAAATTGTCATTTGACCGCGAATGCATGTCTCTCAATCTGATCGCGTAGGTTTCACGAGGAGTCTGCAACCACTGCAGTTGCTCGTCAACAACTGCCGGATAGACACCTACGATGTGTCAAATATGAGAGACTGGTAACTTCCGCCAAGCAAATCATCATGGCTTGACATGGGATAGACAATTAAAGAGAGGGAGAGAAAGAGAGAGGTAAGAACGATTTTATTCCGCTCCAGATCACTCGTTATCGCGAATTTCCGTGAGGATTAGGAAAGGCTTAATACCTCCTTGAATGCAGAAAATCGGCACGTCATACGGGCTTAAGGAGTTGTCCTGCGAGCGCGTGGGCGTACAGACAGAAGGTGAAGATGGTCTATGGCGAGATATGCGGAACAGACCTGATCCCCCCGCGGCCCATGAAAGAGGAACTCCGGTTCGCTAACTCGCTCGAACGTGGGCCGCGAATTTCCGAACCCTTTCGTCATCGACCCTTTTAGACTGGATATCTGTACCCGCAGCATTAATTCGAAAAGAGGGACATTTCGGTCGTCGCACTTCAAGGTTCGATTTCAGAGCCAGAAGTCTTTTTCCGAAGAAGCTGCTGCACCGATCATGTCAAGTGATTCCATCAATCTGACTCGAATCGGTAAATCAGATATCGGTTCCCTATGAAAATTGTCAATTAATTGCTAATATGAAGAACCACAGCTCTAAGTTATCAGATCCGAAACTTTTCCAGAGAAAATGAAAGTCCTGAACCATTACGTGGTAGCTTCATATCAAAAATCAACCGCTAGAAAGTGTTAGAACCAGGTGGAGGCACATCTGAGACTGCAGGAAGATATGCCGTTGTATTCCACGGTGATGACGATGCAAAAACCTCATCGACAACATGATTCATTTCATTGTAGACCCACACACCTATGAATACAGCAAACATTGCGATTCCTCCTCTGGCAGAAATGGCCAATCAACTCGTTACCATTAAAAATTATGGGCAATACTTACAGCGAAACAGTGACAAAGATGACTTTTCATTATCGTCGTAGTGAATTCAGAACGAAAGTCATTCCGTATTGTACGAGGACGATAAATATATGTCAGAAAACAGTTGTATAGATTTTATACCGTCGTAGTATACATGTGTGTATATAAAGGATGCTATGGATACGATGAGAGTGTAAATACCTGGGGACGTTACGCGTAGGCGAGTATAAAAGTTTAAGTACATGCGATATTTGAAAGAAATCGCTGCACAAGGTTCATTGAATGATCTCCACCTGTTCCTTCCAAACCGGAAGTTAAGCAGACAACAGGAGAGAAGTTGAGTCTACCGAGTGGAGCTTGTAAACGTGATTTTGAATCGTTGGTATAGGAACGATGATGTGGTATGAGATAAGAGGGTGCCTGACGCTACTCTGCTAACTAATTGTAAGAAAGCACCTTACGGATTTGCATATCGCAATTTATAGTCAAGAATCTGCTACCTCCCAGTCTGCAGCATGAGATATACTATAATCATTGGGAAAAGCACTTTCAAATCCTGGTAATATACGTATATATGTGTATACGTGTAAGATGCGTCAGGATATCACAGACCACGAAAGGTATGACGTATCTATCAATACCTGCCCACAATACGCCTGTAGAAGTAATATATGAAAAGGGTCCCGCATGCAATAGCCGAGTGTTTGTCGATTTCCAACTGCGAGATTGATTTTTATCACACTCGGAGTAAGCAGTCCGTAAATCTAGTCTGTAACTGGTACGCCACACCTCCACTCAAGTGAATTTCTCCTAAGAAAAGAAAAAGAAAAAAAAAAAATAATATCTTTCTGATGTAGTTAGCGACCGTCCAGCACTTATTGGTCATGCAAATTATCTATCACGATGCATCACAACTTCAGAAACGAAATCGCCTTCGATCTTTGTACTACTAAGGTAAATATTGGCTTTTAACTCAATGGCAAATATATGGCAAGTTACGTTCACTCTTAGTTTCAAGATATGATGGAGATGAATTACCCATATATCGCTAGAACATTTCTAAATGTATACCAGAGATGTAAAAAATCTGTAGTCAACAGCTGAAACATGAAAAAAACAATTAAGACTTTTTTTTTTCAATCCCAGGTAAGGAGTGGATAAAATGTTTTCTTCGGCGTTTGTAATGATAACTTTATAAAGTTGTACAGCTAGTCGGAGGTGTAACTAACCGGAGTCTACCTTGGGGCTTTTTGTGTCGAGTTTTATACAAGTTAAATAAGTAGTTGTACCGTTTGCGTAGGGTGAGTTTGTGTATAATAAATAAATAGATTGATATTAAATCAAAGGTAGAGGAGCAGAAATCTGTTATTATATATCTCTAGTCAGTTATGTTGGTATTACGTCATGTACTCGCGTACGTAATGACATACGCGTGTGCGAGCTTATATACATATATAATTATATAAACTACGGCTAGATCTGGCCCCGAGGAGTAGGAGGAGTGAACGTCTTAATTTATTACCATCGATTTATCATCTCGTGGGAACAAGTCATTTTTCTCCATTTGATTTTTCCCCGATCGTTGATAGGTGTAATTACATCGTATCGACAGCTGGCGTACCTGACCCGCTCAACCCGCGCTCTGTGATTAACGCGCGCGCCAGTTGAATTAAGTGCAATTAACCTGCAGTAAATTATACCCATCTTTTTTCTCCACTTAAAAATACACGCGAATAAATTCTTATGCTTTGTACTACTACGCAAATATTTACCCTAATGACATAACTAGCTGGTAAACAAACAGTCTATAATTGATAATTAACCTGTTTGGACAGCCGTGGCTACTCAATCCAAACCACAAATTATTATGTGAACAAACGAGATGTATGATAAAAAAAAACTCTTATATACGATCATATATTCATACACCACGAGCTACACATGCCTTTAAAGGATAGATATACTATGTCCAATTTTTCTTTTTTTTCTTTGCACTCAACTAGTTTCATTGCAAGAAGCCGAAAGTATTCTCAACCATAATCAAGTAAAAGTTATACAAGTTCTGAGTCATCGGATCTCAGAGTTGAACACAGTTAAAGTAAAAGCACTTAATGCAAGGATTTTGATCAACCACTGTTTCGATCGTAGAAGCATTGATTAAGCGAGTCACGTTCTGCAGTATTGAAAAATTATCCGTTCGATGAACAGAGCTTTATTTTCTATGCAATTTGAGGCCAAGATATCAAAAATCGAAGCATCGGTTGATCGAAATTCTTGTTCTGAGTGCTTTTACTTTGATTGCACTTAACTCCGAGACCATGCGGCACACGCAATTCCTAATTTTGAATCGATTATGCTTCGAAAGATTGGCGAATTAATGAATCAAAATTGGTTAATTACTAATTAGACACCCCGCATAGATTCGTCCATTCGTTAGACTTGACTTGAATTCTGGTAGGTTTGCTAACAGGTAATTGTTTGTAATCTAGGCAATGAATCTTGGCGAAGAATAATATGGTCAGCACGCGACATGATGCCAAACTATGACTTAGAGCTTAAGAATATGCGATTGGATTTGCTGCAGGGTAAAAGGCAAAGCGAAAGTCTCGCGAGTAAAGTTTCAGTGGTGAAAGATGAAATCTTTGATAGAGGTATATAAAGGGCGAGAAGCTGCGTTCAAAAGTGTCCGACTACAAGATCAATGAATGTCGTTAATGCATGTAAGATGTTAACGGCAATGACGTCCCTGCTGCTAGCAGGTTAACGAGGTAGGGTGGGCGTGCAGTTGCCAGAAGCCAAGAACCAGCGGAGCGAACCCTTTGCTTCTTATCCACCTCGTGTCCTCGCGGCTCGAAGCTGTTAGGTTGTTCAGTGCTTTTACATACCAAAGCTCACCAGACCCTCGTAATTTACATATCTCTCTATCAAAGCTGCCTTAATGCTTTGCCCCGCATGCTTTCTCGGTTATACAGCGGTTCGCAATTCGGGTAGTCAAAAAATCTAACAAGAAGAACGAAGTCCTGGCTACATAGCAGACAAACAGGATCCAAATCTGTTCCCAAAATCTGAGCTATTGTAGAAATGAGAAATTAAATGCTGTAGAGATTGAACATTTTCAAAAAAATAAAAACCT
This sequence comes from Tenthredo notha, assembly GCA_914767705.2. Taxonomy (NCBI): domain Eukaryota; kingdom Metazoa; phylum Arthropoda; class Insecta; order Hymenoptera; family Tenthredinidae; genus Tenthredo; species Tenthredo notha. Next base: position 21,123,273 of record OU611908.1, on the reverse strand, counting down.
TTCATGATAGATCCTCTATAAGCAACTCTCCATGGATTGAGCGCCTCGGATATCGTCCGAGCGTATAATCCTCCTCGATATTTAATCCTGTCGACAACTCTGGCGTTTCTTATTAACGAGATCAGCAGTTAAACTGACTTGTAATAACCTATAGAAGAATCATTTTAACCTAATAAACACTTGCGCAGTGTTTCCAGGTATATAGGCATGTGAGTAAGTAGGAACTAGACGGTTGTTACGTTTCAGCAAAAAAAAAAAATGACATGTCACGGTGGCAAATGGTGTAAAAATCCTTAATTCGATTCGGGATATAGTAAAATTTTCTACTACAGCGGTGCGATCCTTACTGGATGAGACAATCCAGATGGTCTTTTCCCGTGATCTTACCGATCTCGAGAGATTAGAAACGCACAATCAGGTTATCAAGGAGTTTTCTGAACAGAAAAAAACCGATGTAGAGTGAAATTGACCAAATCTGATAGGTCTTTCTTCATTTTAAAGCACTTTGAAATGAAACACTGAAATCTAAGGACCAATTTACCATTTTTGGATTATTTTATCGGGAGATTCTAGGAAAGTTCTCGTAGTTTACGAGTGAATGAATGTAATAGGTATCCAATCTGCGATTATTGCATGATAATATGATTACGAAAGCTCCGATTTCCACAGTCCAACCTCCTCAAGATATGTGCAACTACGTATCTGCCTCACAGCGATCCTCATGCATAATTACATTGTTGATTCGAGTAACTATATGGCTAGAGCTCGTATCTTGTTAAACAACCGATGTGCAGAGTTCGGACGCAGTCCTATCCTTAGGCGTTTTAAGTGCAAGCGCCGCGGCCGCGACGCCTAGGTTCGCGATGTCTATATGACGTATCGGTCATAGATTGGTTAGTAATGGAAGTCAATACATGCGCCTATACTCACATGTTTGAAGAAAGTAACGTCAGTATTAAAAATAGATTAGCGATAATGAATTTGTCGTGCAGTGATACGCCGCAAGTATGATTCACCGTTTGTTATCTCAATGCGTTTATGATCCACAGAAGAAGGCATTACGTTAAAAATGCGATAGGTGATAATACCCCTGTCGTCATAGATGATCACATCGAAACCTGCAAAGCTTATCTCTGAATGATACGAGCTGGCGACGATCAATATTGTTCATACGAATCGTAGCCATATCATTAAGTCGTCGATCGATCGATCAAACCGTTATTATAAATACTCTCACATTGTAGTATCGTGTCAATTGTTCGGTTCATTCAAAACTACACATGGAAAACAACGCTAAGGCATGGGAAAGTACATAGTGCCAGTGTAGAATAATAGGTATAGTGAAAATTACCATTTCGATCGAAATCGAGCCGAAATACTTGCCGATTTTTACTTCTGTATTTTACTGAGATTTGAACGAGTGAATCAAAGCACTCAATGAAAGGATTTGGATCATTACGCGGCATTGATTCTGGATTTTTGGCTCTCTAATTATTGAAAAAATGAACCCTCATCCTAGTTCGATCTAAATCCAGCCGAAAAATTCGTGGGATCGCGAACTGGTGAAATTTGATCGATATTTGTGTATTCCAGGAACATCTGACCGAGTGAATCACTAAGGCGGGGATCACCCTGTGAGAAATCATAGATCAAACAAACGGTGTTGATGAATTGCACAACACCAGCGTGTAGAACGATCGAGTACTGCCTAATTGAGTTGGCATTGTTTAGAGTTGGTCTTGCTATTCCGTAAGAGGTTTGGTCTTTCCAAGCACGTCATAGCGGTATAAATTGCGTGTTAGATATCACGTATATCACATCCGTCAGAATGTGAAAGGATAACAATGATTCAGGACGATTTTTTGATCATGAATCGTACATCGGGTTAAATTGATCAGGAACAAACAAAAAAAATTCCCTATTATGCGGATCATTCGGTGGAACAATTCAAGCATCGATGATGATGATGATTTCAGACTAGTTAATAGTATCGAGGATCGTGAAAGGGGTGAAACCGGGAAATTCCTCGTCCAGATTTCGTCGGCTTTGAAGGCGCGGCAGTTCTTACTTTTGGGGCATTTGGTTTGGCGTGCTCGCCATAAGTTTTGCTCCGCTAGTGGGCCGTCGGTAATTACATAGGGCTGGCAGTTTGGCGGGTTTGCGAACAGCCTCCCACTTAAACACCCTCCATTCCAAGTATTAAATATTAATGTGTATTTAAATAAACCGCCAACCGAACAAAGACGCTCGGTTGAACCGGTGCCGGTGTAGGTATACCGCGCCGCGACGCTAACGAGGGTTCGCAACTTTTTCGCAAAACCCACCAAGACAGACAGCTAGGATTTCACGCTAATATACCCTTCGGCGGGTTTTTTGAATTCATTCATTCCCAGGCAACAGATAGGACAGCGAATCGTTCACGTTCATATCCGTTTGCGGAGTGTATCTAACACACGTTACTATACATGGTACAGCAGGTCAATTATGGAAAATTTTTGGCGAAATTGAACGGCGAATAATTGGAAAGAAAAACAAATTAAAAATCGAAAATTTATACTATTGAATCCGGTGACCCAGATTCCGTTAGGTTGAGAGCCAAAGATTTGGTATTTCTGCAAATGTATTATGATAATTGTGAAATGATGAATTTATAATTTGCGTAAATGATGCGGCACGGCGGATTGTCGGCACGGAAATTATACACCTCAGCCAATATTTCCTCGCTGGTGTAATTCCATCGGATTGTTTCTTTTTTTCTTCGTCCTCTCCCTTTTTTGCGTCTCATTCCGTCTGTTTTTTTTTCTTTTTTTTCTCTACTTTTTTTTGCCAACCAATCTTCGAAATTACTGTGAGAAAATCACTAAAAACGAAATATCATTCGCTTTTGAATGCTGCAGAGGTCAACCGGATATACCTAACACATGGATTCGGATGGCTTCAGGGATCTGTATGTGCTCAGAAACACGTGATTCGCATTGAAGAAAAAGAAAAAGAAAAAAAAAAGGATCAGAGGTCGACTAAGGAATAGACAAAAAAAAAGTGACAATGGCCAGATTTTTTTACTTAACTAAAACATTGTCTACGTGTCGCGGGATATACATTGCGGCCAAAAGTTTAAATAAGGTGGGTATATTTTGCCACGAGCTGTCAGCCGAGTGGTTTTAATAGTCGGCGAAACCAGACGTGGTGCGATATAGGTATTTAATGAATTTCAATACCAATGAAAAAGTCATTAAAATATTTTTTTACGACACCAATAAACCACCGGCGCACACTAAGACCGGTAAATAAATTTATTGTAATAAGAGGATAGGATAATCTCAGGTCCTGCAAAGGATGAGTCAGGTCTCGTGTGACCGGTGTATACATAACCGTACCAATTTGCGGAGTGAACGAAAAAGAAAAAAAAAAAAAAAAAACGAAGAGAATAGTGATGAGGAGAAGCTGAAATTCTCCATATCAGTTCGTCGATGATGGAGAATTTCATCGATTTGAATGAAATACGGTGGTTTTTCACGATCTGTCGACATGTGTATACGGATGATCTCGAGATGATCATCAGCGGCAAAGTATAAGTTACACCCGCGTACCTTACACTCAATAAAAATGTTTATGATTTCTGAAACGACGTACGTTAACCGGGTGAAAAAAAATAACGCCCGTGTAAGTTATACATATATATATATATACCTATACTATATCTGTGTCCTCGCGTACGTGTACCGATGTGTTAGGTCCACGTGGGCGTTATACAACGAGGTAAATCTCACGTGGATAAATAATTGTCAAATTCGTGTAACAAATCCAGACCATAGATTTCGGTCAAAATATAATCCGCGGGGCTTAGTAATGATACGTGACATCCGAGATCCGGATAATCACCAACAAAAACTAATTAGACCAAAATCTTTCGGAATTAACTTGATTCCGAAGGTTGTTGGGTTCACGCAGATGTATATCCGCCGACACCCATATTCCCAATTACAATTCGCGTAATTGGTTCTACGTTTCTATAACTGAATAGGCGAGAAAATCTGGCTCGGTTTTAAAGTTTAGCATCTACGTGTGCAACGAGCATGGTGTCCCGCAAAACTTCCTTATAAGCCGATGGCGTTAATCCAAATAGATTATGTTTCGCAGAAAGTCGCTTATATCTCGAGTAAATATTTAACCAATTTTTTGTTTCCCCTTTCTCGTATCTTTTTTTTTTTTTCTATTTTTTTTTTTATTGTCCGTCAACCGTAGCTCAGACGTCACGGTTATCGCGACGGTATATCGATGACGTATAACCACCACAAATTCTATTTTTATACCGTATATCATATACATGGTAGGTATGACGAAGCTGTAAAAAAATTATTTTTTTTCTCAACCATTGCCTAAATCAGTTTATTTTGCCTATAGTATACGTCAAACAAGCGGTTAACTAGACACCGAAATAGAAAGGGGACTTGGAAACAGACGCGTCGAATATCCGAGAAATAGAGGCGTCGAGACCTATCGGTGACGTAGCTAAGGCCTCAGATATTCGACAGCTTCCTGGGTCATGGTGTGACGCATTCACAACTATAACTATATGGTGACGATGAGAAAAATGAAAAATCTCTTTTTTCAGCCTCGCACATGTCAAGGTCCCAAAATCGAATGTTTCACGCAATAGAAGACCAGGAACTTTCCACTGTGTACCCTTTCATCTATTTTCTCTTTTAATCACACCTTTTTCTTTCAACCCCGCGGGTATTATCAGATGTCCAGACTAGTTGGGTTAATGGCTTCTGCGTATCATTATTAATTACAGTCACCAATGACCTAGTTCAGCTGGTCACTTTATTGGTCAGTTTTGATCGGCACCATTCCGGTTGCACCGATCAATTCATCCAAGCCATTAGCCAACGGAAACCAACGGACTTTGACATGTGGCTGATACGAGAGGCATTTCTTGCACTGAACTGTGCCTAGCCAAAGGACAATGCCATGTAAGGAAGATGCTGTGCTTTGTCCACTACTTTGTCTTCACAAACTCACAAGTCTCTCTTCGGTATGTAGGTATGCATACACGAACTCACCGTCTTCTAGCTAGCTGACCAGTATGATGACCGGTTTCATTTCGGATAAGACGTACGTATAACCGATGGTTTTCTTTGTCGCTATGTTACACGGGATCAGAAATATCACGTAGGTCTCAAGTTCGAAAATCAAATATACTAAACGATATTGCGTTTACATTAGTTTCACAATTCTCGGTTATTGGTACGTTTTTATTCTCTATTCTCATTTCATATCTCGTTAATTGGTTTTAGTTTTTTGTCTCCAGAACCTGACCTGCGCCATGGTCGAAGAATTTTCGATCATGAGTCTCTCATTGCGGATGGAGGTTGGCCAGTACCTGTTCTATGAGTCAGCTCTTTGATGGTCAAGAGAACAGGTGTATTTCGCGAACAAATTTGTATTAGTTAGACTTTCATAGACGTGAATTAATGGCATGTGGGTCGCGGTGCCAAGCATAAAACATCGCAAATATGTCTTATTTGACCAGTATCTAATAATAGGATGTACGTTCACGTATCCTACACGTCTACTATCTGATCTTATACCAACGAGGCGTGTGGATCATTTGCGAATGCCGGATGGACAGCGCGTGGCAGATTATTGCACAATAACCGGATCCGGTCTTGGGGAAACCCCGACACTGTTATAACGAGACAGCAAGTAATTAAAGCCGCGAATGTGTAGAGACTTGGGCTTATCGTTATCCGACTTTGATCAATCAAAGTTCGTACGTGCGACGCTTGGCAGCAGATACATACTCTGAGAGATTGCGAACCAAACAGACGTCATGGACTAGACTGGACCAAGAGAAACCTAGTGGCTTATAGTCCGCAGGATTTTCTAATCAGATTTGAAAGCGGATGCGTTATTTTATTCATATTTTTATCCATAATAATTAGGAATAAAAGGCAAATGTATTCTGATCGATTCTGTTCAGTTCGGGTAAGGTAAGGGGGATATTGGGAAATCGATCAGTAGATCACTTTGACTATTGATTTTGTTATATTACATATTATACGAGGTTATCAGACTTTCATTGAATCAACGGTAATATGGTACCTTTCGAAATTTTGTAGATTTGGAAAAACAGATTGTAGAACGTTATACAGATATCAAAGACAATTAATTTTGCCTTCAAGCGGTGGGGATCGTTATCATAAAAATTCTAACACTCTAAGCCTTCGATCTACAATCGATTTCATATTCATACATTTCTACATTGGAATAGAAAAAACTGACTCGATCTGAAATTTTGGAAAATTTCAGAATCATAAAGAACCTGGGCTATTTTCTTTCTCATAACACAAGTAACACATCTATACACTGTTCATTTCTGGTTTTTTCTTCTTCTTCTTCGTTTTTTGTTCTTTTTTTTTTTTTTTTTTTCCTCTTTCACGTTGTAAGAATATGGGTAGATGTATATTATTGTACATATACGTCTATACCCCCGGCAAATATGTACACGGTAATTCTCACGGCATGAACGGCGTGTCACGCTTCCAAAGAGATTTACTATCCGCAAATATTTGACGATCCGTTTAGCAGGTTGAACACAAACCAAAACGGGCGTTACTTTTTCGTCGCGCAATTATACTCGAATATTTCGCCAGGATCGGGACTACCCTATACAACCATCCCCGTCAATGGGAAGACAATACGATATTAACAATTCCAGGTATTATTTAGGTAGAAGGTATAAGGTATAGTAAAGGACTTGATTCACCAGCCGAAACCTGGTCCAATAGTCAATGGCTACAACCCTCTATCCTCCCTGATCCTTGCCTCCTTCTTTCTCTGTTTTCATCTCCGTCTTTACGTCTGCATCAACGATCACAGACTCTTCGAAGAACAATGGGTTACGATTGTGACGTCATTCTATACGTTGATCTTTCCTTCTACGGAGTCGACTGAACGGCATATATGTTTACGTATATGTGTATGTGTTACCTACCTCGCAATTTCTATGATATGACGATGTACTGAGCGATGTAATGTTTCGTTAGAAGCCAGGGCGTATAAGAAAAAATTGGAATCGTGGTGAATTTTTGATGAAAAGTCATGTTTTTTTCTTTTTTTGTTCAATTTTATTGAATGTTTGAGGGCGAAGAAGGAATGGATGTCTTGAAATTGGGCTTATAAAAATACTCGATGTAAAAAATGTCGGATTTATATACCCCTCTCCTACTGCTGATGATACGTTTCGTACGGTTAACTCTTTCCTGGCCTGCAGCATCCGTCTAATAACGAGGAGCGGGAAAGACGAAGGGGGATATAGAAAGGAGCGATCAGATGCGTATATGTGTAGACGTATTTGACGAGGAGAGATATTCTCCTGCCATACCGCCCAGATACCCCGGAGACTATAAAGTGCCTATAGATCTAAACTACCTTATACCTATCCTATAATCTATATGGTACAGTATACGCAGAGAGAATAGAATATGATTAGGTTTTATCATAATATGTGGATGCCTATAAGGTGTCCGTCGAAATATTACTTAAAGTTATTCAAAGACGCATTTCATTCAAAGTTTCGTCGAGTCTAGGTGTGTTCCTTGTGTAAAAAAAATAAATAAAGAAGAAAAAGAATCTACATGACGCATATTGTGATTGAAATATGATTTCGATGAATTTATTTCACAGATTTATCGACTTCCAAAGTGCATAGGCGATCGAAGACGGTGAATAAAATATCCTGGGGGTATTTTATACCTTATTTTATTTTATTTTATTTTATTTTTCTCTATCATTCTTCGAGGGATACGATCTTAGACTTCATTGGAATCCTGGTGCGGTTTTGCTATTGTCTTTGAAGCAGCCGGGTCTTTTTGCGGTTAGATATTCTGAGTTTATTAATCGATATAAGAATTATCCGATGATGGGAACCTATGCTTATACGAACACCGGGAATTTTTACTACTAGATCAAGATTCGAGACTCGTTACGTGATGTCATGGTACTTGAATAGCGGTCAATAATTCACCATATCTTCAATTTATGATGCCTTAAGCGTTTCGCGATCCGGTTTATCAGCTGGACCAGATTCAACGTTATTTTATCACATCATTTAAGTCTCGTAAGATCCTCGGTGTCATACAAAAACTTATTTCCATTTTAGAATTTCATCGTTTTACAATTCATTGAAATATTTTATCATTCATAGTACTATACCTATAGTCTATCATAGTTATATGGCATAAAAAAAAATATAAATATTTTTACTATATGCTAAAAATAAATTACCCATACGATTTATTTACACAAATTATAAAATTCGACGCATAATTCGGTGATAAATATTCTGCAAATAAACAGCCTTTCGTATGCAAATATTTTAGTACAAACTGTCCTCTGTGTTACGCTGTTTTGGCACATATCGATTCTTACGACTCTTCTTTCTCACAATACTGTATACATTATTTTTTTATCGCTGTTTTCACTCTCAAATATCGTCATATGTCTTACTTTTCAAAAGTCGTTATTAGAGCCCGCAAAAAATTGAAAGGTTCTATTTGATTTTCTGTCGGATTCGAATTCAAATTTCACAGAATTGGGAATAATGTTTTAGAACGGTATCCGGTCCACAAATATTCAGAACGATGAAGGATACGGATATGAGATAGTAATTTTTTCGTCAAACTCTATCGCTATCTTCAAACCTGTCAATCAAAATCGAATTTGGTAATAATTTAGTTTATTATTCACGATCTACCTACCTGTTGATAGAAATACGGTGCGTTGCATCAGCCGTAGTAGCCGAAGAGTAAAGAGTGAAGACCATGCTTCTGGGAGAGCATGATAAAGTGCAAAAAGATCGTAACTGAAATTCTTGCACTTGTTCCAGTATCACGAAAAATCTCATGGCATGTCGATAAAATTATACTTACCTGACCAGGCTCCAGGGAGTCCAAGACCAATCAACATTCTCCTTCCGTAAAGTGGTCAATTAAATCGAGAGAATACATTGCGAGGAAAGCTCGTGCTATCTTTAATGAAATTCATCTTCTTTCAACTAAGATGTCTACTATCTCGTTTTTTTTAATCAAATCAAACTTTACTAAACTCGATCATCCATACTTCAGCTCTGGGTAAAATTCCAAGACATTCACCCCACCCAGTCAAAAATAACGTGTGAATGTCATGAAAAACGATTTCATTCATCCTTTTCGCTATTTCGAAGCAATGAACGCGAAAAGGACTTTTATCCAATCCTCGAAAAGTCAAGAATCTTAAGAATTTTGCATAAATTTGACCATCTTCGAATTATCAATCATGGAATGATGATTCAGTTTGGTGGTTTAGGGGGCGGTGCAGTGCAGTCCACTTCCTGAAAAGCTTAGATCTTCCTAGAACAAATCCTGTGGCAATAGGTGTAGGGGTGGTCCACCGCTCGCGGTATGGCTTAGTCTTTTATACTGACCGCGGTATAACGAAGGAATTCACGATCGGCTTAGATTCCCACGGGGCCACGGAAGTGGAGTGGCTCTCAGCACACCTCAGCGCACCGTGTTGTGCTATGGGCTGTTGCATGAGAAGAGGATATTCGGGTAGTTTGCGGTGGTGCGACTCCTTTTTCCACCAAAAATATTAATAAGTTACTGCGGACCCGATAGGTTTCTAGGAACGCAACGGCTTTGGGTTTGCGAACACAATGGCTCGCACCACGGGAGTCCCGCCCGGGGATCTGCCCGAAGATTTGTCCGGATAGAGTTTGTCCCCGTGCATGAATTCGTTCGTTCTGAACGTCCAGCCGCGATCAGATAAGGATACGTTTGAGAAAAACCGACGGATTCTTTGCTCTGGTTCGCACGCTTTATCCCAAGAGGCTCATCCCTAGATCGTCATCCGACCCTATAGACGAGAATCGAACGCTCATAGAAGATCCCAGTGAACGGTATCCCCAGAATCCAGGAGAACCCTCGCAGATGAGGAGCTGAGTCAGCGAATCGCGCCACATGAGTCACAAGTCTGTGACTATCGATATTCTTATATATTTGTGGTTTTATTCATATTTAAGGAAACTTTCTTTCCTGGTATTTTCAATTTTATTCATTGCCAAATAAAGAACCTTGCTCGTTCGTTAAAGGTAACGAAAACCCGTTGCATTACCAATAATAAATAAATTGTTACCACATATTCCTCTATTACTTCTCAGATTTGATCTGATGAGATTTCTCCAAATTATGCACTTCGAACGTGAGTTAAATTCTATTTCAGTCTTTTCCCTAGTCATGAGTGTTCAAAAAAGGTTCATTTTTTTTTTTTTTTTGTGTTCACCTGGTATTGAAATGAATGATTATAATCCTATAAATTGGGTCAAATTTTTTACTTTTCGAGACAGATAAAAAAGAAAGAATTATAAAAATTACACGGAGACAAACGGTCCTTGAAATTTGACACTTCTCAACGACGCGAGTCGCGAGTCCTGACGTAATTAACACCTATTACCGCCTGTCAAACTGGGTACTTAAATCCGAAAGCGATCGCCTGATAAAGTAATGTGCTCCGATTGAATGAATAAACTTTCGAAATTTGCGTCGAGCTCGATTATAAAATCGCCCGAATAGAATTGCAGTATCGAATTCCGGATTAGGCAAAGTAACCGCGTACATCCTATCTTATGGCACACGTGTCAACGGTCACGAATGCCACTAGAATTTTTACATATAAGGATGACGAAATGACGTTTTAAACATCCGTCGAGAAGGGTGACGGCCCAGGGGCTTTCCCTGTCAAAATTCTTACAATCCAGTTTGACATACGTCAAAAGGACTCCAATGTTTACGTAGAGTCATGCATCTAGTAATTAAACAACGGAATTTTTACAGTCTAGATTAAATAGACGAGTCATTATGTAACTGCCAAGTGACAGAGACCGGGTAGATAAATCTTCGGAAATTAACTGATCGGATGATTCATGGTTCAACCTGCAATTGCAACGGTGAAATAATCGTCAATTTTTACAGGTGGGTCAAGACCCATTTGACCCTGGACCACCTCGCGATGAGTGACTGCCCAATACCCTTACCTGGATGTCTTCACCGAGTGGAAATAGTCAATGGGAACCCGCCTATCCATCGCTTTTTTTTTTACTTGCTATGTGGTTTACTCACAAGAGAAACTTCCGCAATATAGCTGGCAATAAAAAAAAAGTGGCTAGTAACATTCTGCGAAAAAATCTAGTCGCCGGCTACGTCCGATTCCCGGCACCGCCCACGCCTGACTTGGTTATATACTACTCTTATGCCACGCGGAGTTCATTCATGTCTTCACTCTACCGTATAGTCATTCATTAATCCGATCCGACTACTCTGCTCTTATGGAGTGCAGATAGTCTACCTATATAGAAATTGATAATCGCGAATCACTGTGTACACTGTGAATTGCAGTTGTAGAATTTTACGGTGTTAATCAAATCAGTGCATCAAGTGCATCATCTAATCTAATTAACTTTGGATACTCAAAAAAAAAAAAGAAGAATGCAAATTGGTAAGAATTTTATTCATCTCACATATATGTATCGAATAGTTCGATGATCATTTCTCTTCAGATCATTCATATACACATATATGGATACTCCTTTCTATCTGAAGTCTTTCACGCAACCTATTATGAAGATTGCGTAACGATTTAACAGCGATAATTATAATCGTCGTGTAATTATCGGAAAGTTACTGGAATTTATTGGCACACGTATACTATACCCGATATACTCGAATATAACTGAGCTTCTTTAATGACATGTGGGTAAAAAAAAAAATGGAAAAATGGAAAAATCATGGGTTTAGATTGCACAAGCTTTCCCATTATATATTGTTTGCGATTTACAACCCGATGTCGTTTATTTTCATTCTGAGGATTATTCCTTGAATGGGTTGCAATCAATTTATATTGATGAAGTGAAACGTGTCTAGATAGCCGGACATTGATTGGTTCAAAAAATGCACAAGTGTTAGGATGATCTTTGGACTTTGTCGACTAGCTGTGAAGAGGCACATTCCTACACCTGTTATCGACCAATGAATCAGGCTGTTGGCGCCTAACCTGTGGTCTCTTTCGTGTTCTGGGTCTTTTATAATCGCCGTATCGATCAAGCGATTATTATTTTCCGATATAAAGAAGCACATTTACAACCAGTGATATAATCATGATGACATTTTTCAATTTATGCATATCAGAGGTGCAATTCGCGCTCGGCAAACTCAATGGGACTTAACAATCGTTGAACGTTATTCGTGGACAAGTTTCTCAATCATTCATCTGAGGAATATGACAATCGAAGCGTTTTCATCATTTCAAGCTGCTATCGCATCATGGCAAGAAAAAAGTTACGCGAAAACGTGCAATATGACGTAACGCGAATCTCACTTTGCTGGATTCTTTATCGCCCGCGGAACCCCCGTTTCCGGTAAGAAGCTGGACAGACGGTACTGCCTAACAGCTACGACAACGGTTACAAGGTTACAAGATCTGAGTAAGGTGAATGAATTTAGGAAGTAGTAGGGCTTTAATCTTTCATTCGATAAGGTAAAATTCGCAACAAAAAAAATACAAGTAACGGAAATGGCGAGAGAAACGGAGAACAGGAAAAAAATTAGGTATATCAGACTGCGGCCGATCGTAACTATACGATGAAGAAAACGTATCGCGGTTGTTCGCTAAGGATAATTGAGAGGGCAGCCAGGCGTGAAGAAAGTTTTCCATAGTAGGTAGCTTCAGCAGATTCAGCAGAAAAATTGTAAAAAAAAAAGAAAAAAAACAGAAAAGAAATCACCTGAAACACTGAAACACTGACTAGATTCACACTGTTGAACTTTGCAAGTGAACGAGTTGTATAATCGCTTTACTATTGTTGTTTGATTTGATAAATGATAAGAATTCTGAAGAGTTGGGAAGTACCGATATTCTGAATGTGTTACTCAATTTGTTTGCAATGACGTAGAAATTCTGGGATAATCTCGATATCATGACATAGAATAATGAAATAACGTTAATTAAAAAAAAAAAAAAAAGTTCAGGCTTCTTCATTCTTTCCTATAAAGACAGAATTTCGGGATCACGACAATCAATCTGCGAATTCATTCATTCTACAGCTCTTAATGGCGTAGGTATCAAGAATTACTTCATCGATGACGATTCTAGTTTATAAATTACATAATAGATATAAAGACAACTCTCGATGATCGAATAATTATAACTGTGCAGATAATGAGCAATATTTCCTTCGCGACAAAGCTGCACATATTCCCGTCGAATAAACCGCGAACTTCCATGACACTTGTGCCGATAATAACCGAGCTATTACTCAAGTCTCATAAATTATCCAACTCAGTTATCAAGATAACTCAATACCCAAACTGGTACCAACAAGGGAGCGAAATGGCACACGCTTTCTCAAAGAGCAATCCAATTGGTCCGACAAATGGCAATGTAATCGCATCAAGTTTAGACCTGACTGTCGGTCATACTCCAGTTGTGAATTGATCACGACGCCAAAATAATCTATGACTAATAGCCCCGACGCGGCGTGGTGCGGCGCGGCGTCCTAACACTCGAGTCTTGTCACCCGGGCGCATGGCTTCACCTGTCACGACATCATATTATGTGGAAGGTGGGGCGAGCGTCGGTGTATCAGCTATACCTGAGGATGCCTTATCAATGACGTAACGTGGCGGTTAAACGGAGTGGTCTTCTTATCGCGTTATAAGAAAAATTTTCTCCATGACATTATCCTGTCTCTTATAAATATGTCTATAGACATATCCTGCTCTTTGAGATCTCCTTGGGATGGTAGAAACAAACCGAATGAAAACCCGTGACCACAATTCTTCAGTTTTTCATACTTCTTATTTTCAATAAAAATATAACGCTAATTAGACAGATCGACAGATAGATATCAGAAGCTGGTCTGTGGCGGATATTCCATTACGTTCGCTAAAGACATTCCGAGATTCTATGCGAGACTTCAAGCATCCGGATTTAGCCGCAAACTCTCCTCAGTATCCGGGAAAGAAGTTCTGTGAGGAAAGAATTCATTGCATATATAGATCCCATCAGACAAGCAACATGGCTATAAAGTGTAACTTGTATTCATTTTAATCCGTGTGGATGATAGTTGAAGCTTTTGAACCACGGCTACAGTAGTGAAACCCTGAAGCCCAAGACAAGTTCAGATTGATTATATTCCTCAGGGCATTTAGTGTCAGGTTGGAGAGGTTCGTTAGCTTTACGACTATGACGAGTGAGTATAATAGCAGGAGGTAATTGTTTCTCACTAATTTCAATTTCATCCTCAATTATCCCGTAATTCAACTTTCTATAATTTGAACTATCATGATAAGACTAGAAACTTTAATGACCCCGGAGGGTGTCCGGTGTCCAGTTAAAAACCGAAAAACAACATTTTTCTTAGAATTTATTAAATCTTTGGCATTTAGGAAATCCCGCATTATACTTATACATAACGATCTCGACTACACATCGCCCTTAAAGGCTCTTGATAAATCGGCTGGACATTGGCTACCTACATCAAGTTGATGTCGTATCTACTCGCGCTTTTCCATCGAATTGAAAATAACATTTTCTTTCGACTTTGTGATAAACGAAAAACGACGATGATCAAAAAATTTGAGAAAAACTAAGAAAAAACTATGAAAACTGTGAAATTTCTGTTTCTCTATCTCTTCATTTTCCTCAAACTTTTCGATCGATTTTTCTAAAAGGAAAAATTCATGCGTCAAAGTATTTCCTCAAATTCGATGTAAAATCGGTATAAGATGTACGTCGTTGCCATCGAGACTTTGAGATATCGGCGATAGGCAATTCGCGAAGAATATCTATACCTAGGTACGCGTAAATAAGAGGGACTTGGTTGTGCGGTCTGGTTAACAATGAGTCTCCGTCACCTGGACGTTGCCTATTCTGTTCGCACATATCCTACGAGACGTTCTACCATCTCCATCGTGGTGTGGTTGGACCGTAAGTTGCGCGTTGTTTAATAATATGTATGTACCTGTAATGAAATTACTTTGCCTGGGGGTCCAGTGTGTTTCCCCGCGTGCGAGGGCGGAGGGCGTCGTATGTGTGAGGGGGAGGTTGGAGGTGGATAAGGGGTCAGAGAGGGGTCCGAGGAAGAGGAAACTGGAGGGAGAGGAGGGCCCGATCGGCCGAGTGAGTTGGCAGTGAGTTAAGCGAGTCTGGCGCGCGCCCGTCTCAGTCACCACGAGATCGTCTTGCCGAATGGTCAAGTCGCGCGTTTACACCTCTCAGACGCTGCAGCCTCGTTAGCATAGACATAAATAAGGAGGAGAAAATTATTCGATAGTCGAGAGACAAAAAAAAAAAAAATAGGAAAAAAATTATCGAAAATACAAGACGATAAAATAAATTCGACAAGCAATCGAATCCCAATCATTTAAATGACTCGCCGATTAAAAATCGGCAGTCATCGCTCAACACCTGCGATTCGCGGTTCCGCGATTCATTACGATTATTGTGCCAACACTTCGCGTTAGTTTGTCTGAAAATCAATAAGACGGAAAAAAGAATTTTCTTTAAAATAAGGTAAATCGGTTTAGTTGCTGGAGAAGATCGTTACGAGTGTTGAGTAGCTGTTGCCTCAGCCAGAAAAAAACATGTGGACATTTTTGCTGCGTTGTTACGTATCTATAACTTCAATCTGAATAGAAATTTTCTTATTTTTTATACTTTTATCTTAAATCGGAGTGATCGGTATTATAAATCCCGATCTTATATGGTGGTTCAGTTATTAAATAATAAATAAATAAATAAATAAATAAGTCAATAAATAAATAAACTAACTAATAACGAACTTTAACCACGAAACTAACCCCCGAGTGGATGCGGCGGAGGATATTGGTCCCCCAAAGGATAAAGCGACGCCGGAAGCGACGCTCCTGCAGCTACAGGAGGACGCGCGAGAGATGATCTTCGCTTTGCTGGTGGCTGGAGCATACGCCCTTGCCACACTGAGGCGGTGTGTGTACATTGTTAAATTTTATACCGTAATTACTTTAATCTTATATTTGAAAATTGGAGAACGTTTTTATTCCCCTATTTGCTCTCTCTCTGTATCTCGCGATCTCGATCTCGATCTCTATCTCTCTCTCGGATTATTAGCAGCAATTTCATTGTCGGTTGTACATATATACAAGGTGTTCAAATGACAGGTGCACCAAGGCACCTAGCTATACGTTGCGGCACGTTCTCTGTGAGTTTCTTTACATCCGCTGAAATTCTTGCGATGAAAGTAGACAGGTACATACATATACATATATACCTATATACATACAACATGTATTTATTCTCCTGCAGGCGCGCAGTTTCGAGTTTCGACACAACGATATATCCAAATAGTTAAAAACGTATTAGATTCTTGATCCTCTAACTATAGGCGATAATATACCCCCGACCTCTCCCTCTCTCTCTCTCTCTTTCTCTTACACGAATATTATATATACCAATATATATACATAGATATCGATATAATTTCGTCGTATACCACCGAGTTGAAGACCGCCTTACACCCAGAAGCAATAAAAGTATCTTTGATCAAAACGACGAGTCATTAAGATTTCAGTTTTATAGCGAAATCATTATGTCTGATTAATTATTCACAAGGTTTAAAGAAAAAAAAAAAATCGTTATAATTTCCAACCCGAATCTATACGGTCATTAGACAACCTGCTACGTAATTTTCTGATGAATTTTTTATCCTTTCTTTTCGATCGCTCAATGAATAATAAAAATCGGTAATTATATACGCTGTAAAATGAAGGATGGATCTTTTTGCCATAACGATTGCACGATGATACGTCACAGACTTATACAGTCGAGAATTACAATGAAACGTGACGGTCTTATCGCGGTTTGTTACAGTATTGTGCAGCAGGTTGATTGCTGGTGTAGAAATTACAAAAGAAATTAATTACGTTGAGATAAAATTGTGTTATTATCAGGTATGTCTTCTTCCCTTGATAAGATCGGTAGCGAGATATAAGAAAGACGCGAGCTAGACGTAATAGTTAATTCCTAATGCTTGCCGATCTAGATTGCACGTGGTCGATAATCATAATCTTAAATATCAATTATTCTGATAATGAACCGTCAGGCTAGTCGATTGACGATTTTTTTATAACTAAATTAGTAAACGAGTGACTAAGCCACAACTGAGTCAGTGTCGTGTTTATTTGGCTTCGGTCTCGGAAGAAGGTGCCTAGGAGTAACTAAGACGAACTTATCCTCCTCATCGTATTGTTTATACTTAACATCATGGTTGTATAATCTTACAGAATAAAATATCCTACAAACTTTTTTTTCTCCACCACATTTCACCTTGTCGCTTTCAATTTTAGTCAATGAATATTTATAAGGTAATTTTCCACCCTTGCAACAGCTCAGCTCGTGAATTATCATCGTTAACAGTTGATCGTGAAATAAAATTGGAAGAGGGTGTAAAACGAGGTTCGTTTCAGTTTGAAAAGTGATTATTATTTTGAGAAATCGTTAACGCTATAGTAACTATAAGACAGAATTATGAGGACGGATCGAAAACTAGGTAAATAGCTGTATTAATATGTTATGTACACATATGCATGTATGTATGTGCGCGTTGTATGTAACGTCTGCACGTATGAAAGGGGCGAGGTTTCGTAGGACAAATCACATGATTACTTAAAACAACGAATATCGGTCCTGGTGTAAAGATAGATGGATGACTGCGGTGTTTGCCTAAAGCAAACGCACGTGTTTGCTCGGAGCCCATCGCGGAGGCCCTTTCCTCACGGCGCAAGTCACAACACTAGTAAAGTTACAAAGCAAAGGCAAACAGATCCGAAGATGGGCCTTAACCAGTTTATCAAACAACCGGCCGTGTACGACGCGCCGGCCTCCGGCCTCTGGTCAGCTAGACTGCAGAGCTGCATGGGCTTGGCCGAAGAATGATCATACCCCAAAAAAGTCAGTTAGTATCGCGCTACCCAACGGCGGCACGTATGTCGTGGTTAGCGAGGTGATCATCGCCTGGCGGGTGGGCAATAGAATCGCTATCCACGATGAGTGCTGGATCAAGTCCCTTCTGATAAAACCCTGGGTGTCGGATCTATTATAGACACGTGGACGTATACCGTTCAGTCTTCTACTCGGATACGGTATTCGATTCGCCACGCGTCGCAAATAATCATTCATGAGATGAAATTGGCAAAGATGGGTAACAATGACCCGATCGAATTTCTTCATCATAAAATGATGCGATTTAAAACTGCCTGGTTTATCCGCGATGAGTTTTCAGCATTCAAAAGATTGGATCATGACCCAGAAATCTTATCCTCGACTCGCCATGGATTATACTCTAACATCTGCCTTTTCGTTTGAACGGTCGTCCTCGACTTGACATTGTCATTCGCCAATGATTTAGAGACCTGATCCTTTCGCAGTTTCTCACTTTTTGCCATCCGGTTAGTCTGCGACTATTCGTCACTGTTGGTTCTTTCCTTATATCCAAATCGAGCAATTTCGTATTCCAAGTCATTAAGGAGATGTATTTTTCGGGTCTGTCTCTGCCTGGTGAATGTTGAATGGCCAAGTTGGAGTTCACCGAGGTTCACGAAGCTTCAGTGGTTAGGATCTGTGGGTGCTTCTGTCATCGTCTAAACGTGCGTGTGGTAGAGGCGGGCACTCCACCGTGAAATGAAAATATTATGCCAACGCACACTTACAATTAGACGTCCGCAGGTTGACACGAGGATATAAGGGTGCCGTCGAAAGCACATGTGTGCTTGTTCGTGTGCACTAAGTGCATGACGGTAAATATTCGGTTGTGTATAAACGGCGATGATCGGACCTAACACAACGTTAAAGTAGGGTGAAAGGAGACGTAGATGTCGGGTGCCAGGAGTCCCTGACGTTCTGGACTTCACTGTTGGTGTGTACTACGTCTTACACCGCTGCACAACGCGGCACAACAGCATGGATAAGCACATCTACGTGTCGTCGAAGCAGTAAAGATTAAAGCTATAGGATCGTTAATTTAACAGGAGTTATCGTTAAGAAAACCTATCGTCTTTATTAATGCTACTTAAAGTCTGACGAGTTATGAAACCCGGTCTGCAGTTTATACGAGCTTTCGAACGGTTACCGGCGATAATTTGTTGCAGTCACTACTGGGGGCCGAGTTGCAGTTCGGAATTTTCAAAGTTTAGCACGGTACGAATTCCGAATTCGTTCAAGACAATCCCAAAATTCAAAAATTTTGGTCTATTTCTCTGGATACAAAGGTAAAAAAGATTTCATTTCAATCGAGACCCTTTTTACGGAAATCCATTTGATCTACTTCATGATAGATCGAATAGGATGGATCAATAGGAATTTTGAACCTCTGGTGTTCTTCGTTTTTCAAATTCAAATTCGGAGCTTTGGCCGTTCGGGACTTTTGTAATTCGGAACTTTAGCACGGCGTATTTAGGGGTTGAAAAACATGCATGTTTATGGCCTTTTTGCCAAGTCGAAGGATCCAAGTACCTAGTGCGACGAGTTATCTGTTCAAGTTTCAGTGAGACGAGGTAGAAATACTTATTGGTAAAGCGAACTCAGCAGCCGACAACTTTTTCTGTCAATTTGTTAATCGCGGTTGTTTATACCTACTTATTGCTCTTACTTCTCGAACTGCAGCGTCGAGCTGGTCTCTGTGCAGATCTCGAGCGGTCGACAAACCGGGCTGGAAATAAATTCAGTTTCATAAATTCCTGTCAAGCCCTGGAGATCTCCTGCGGCTGTCCTCGTCTCACAGTGCCGCGCTGGATGGCATCCCGACATTTTACAAAGCGGTATTTGACGAGGACGAAGGTACCAGTCGCGGCAATACACTGGTACCTAATTAACGGTACTAGCAGTTCCTCCTCCTCCTCCTCTTACTCTTTCTTCTCGTCATGCAGGTCACAGTTTATTTCTGCGCCTTTCAAGAAAACGACTCACTTCTATACACATATTCCTCGATTATTCAAGAGGTCAATTGAAAAGCTCATCGCTAGTCCAATAAAACAAGATATTCAACACAACTGGTTCATATCTAGTGCACTTGTAAAATCTCTTGAACCAGCGGGTGTAATACCATCAAGGTCTCGATAAAACGCTCGTAAATCCAAGCAATTAACGGCTCATTTAAGATCGTAACTAAATTGCCGCTAGTCATCTAAAACTATACGACTACGTAAACATGACTCATATAGAGATTAAAACCGACGTCCTTCATTAGCAATAATCATTCGAACATTTCACCGTGTCGAAGAAGTTCGAGGATCGGATGTCTTCCGAATGAAGATGCGGTTATACCGCAGCCAATAATTTCGAGGGAACGTTATCCGCGGTGATCATTTCATCTTGATTTCGACTAACGATCGTTACCTACATCTATAGATGTATATAGTTATTATTCGCGTCCGCGTGACCGTAACCGTGGTCAACGTTGGAGGTCCGTTCCGCGGGTGGTGGCTTCGCAGTCCTTCGCCAGTGGAAGCAATGTTTAAATTACGTGGCCCGTGGTGAGCAGCGAGCTTTACGACCCCTCGAGCATTCAGAGTGCCGCGTCGAACGTCGTCGTTGCAATCAAGCCAAGATCCTGTAGAGCCTGAAGAACCGTCGCCGTCCATATCCGGTCGCCTATTACAGACTGAGGTCCTTTACTCTTCACAATTATTTGGAGTAAAATTGGCTACGCGAAAAAAGCATGGCGAAGGTTACATTATATCGAGGAAGAGGTATAATTACCGAAAGAGGAGATAGCCGCGTCGAGCAGATTGGACAAATCGATGGGCGTAAAGTTGCCGTTCCCAGCATCAACCCAGTGCAGTTTTATGCGCCGGTGAAAAATCGCCCGTCATCCATGACTCAAATAAAAAAATAACGCAAAATTCATCGCCAGGATCACGCGGTCGTCTAAACGTCTTGACACGAGCTACCGTCGAGGTCGTAAAGTCCAAGACACAGCTCCAGCCTCATCCACTGCGGTTACAATCGTCCGCAGAAACTTCTATAATCATAAGTAACGTTGACAGAAAGACCGACTGTGCTTTACGTATGTACGATTCTTCGATCGGTCAAGTGAGAAGGGCGTGTGGTTGAAACTATGTATCTTGCATCGTGGGTACTTGGAGGTACTCACACGCCTGTTAATTATATGCTGTACAGTTTAATGAAACGACGATGTGCATATTGAGTAGAGAGCCGAAATCGGTCGTTCTAAATGTCGTCACTGGTTCCGGAACGGTCACACGTGCTTTTCTTAAGAGCCAGCAGTAAATGTGTCAGTACAGTAATCATATTTGCACCCGATACAACGCCTCTGTATATAAATGATGTGTGACGTCATACTGACTGACATCACTGATCCATATCTTCGCTCACATCAGCTCGCTACCTACGTATACGTGTACGTGAATATGTATGTGTATGTGTGCGCAATACGGTGTACCGTATGTCGTATGCCTTCCACATATCAACATGCTCTTCTAGTAGGAGACAGAAGCACATGAAACAGCGGCCACGTGCAAGCACGGATTTCTTATACCGAGGAATTGGCAGGTAGAGAGACACGGACGACAGTTCTCAAGGGATCAGGATAGGAGAGAGGATTTCGCGTGTAGTATAGGTATAACCAACGAGAGAGAACCAAAGCCGAAATGAAAAAGGACGAAACATATCCAGCATCCGTGGGCGTGCGGGGGGTCGCGGTGCATAAACCCAGACGACATGCAAATCTATACACAAGCAAATGTCGAAGGGGCATAAATAAACTGCAGGCGAAATGATATCGCGGCTTAATATTGGAAACTTGTTGAAATAGGAATGAGACAAGAAGAAGAAGAAAAAAAAAAAAAGAAAAAAAATGGAAAAAGAGTTGGGTACATGACCAGCCAAGTATTGAAGTAAAATAATCACGGATAGCTTCTTTGCAGATGATATTTTCTCAACGACCGGAAATTTGAGGCAGGCTAACTATTGTGCAACTGGTAAGACAACGTAATAGAACCCAGTGGAGAAAGCCGCGTTTAGTTGTCGAGGTGGCAGAAGGCACACTGGAAAGCCGCTGCAACCTATCTACCTACCTACCTACCTACCTTATACCTTCGACGAGGAGCAGCTGCGGTATTAAAAGTGGTGAACCGCACAGCTTAAAGCTCCTCTTTGTACGAAAGGCATACGAGGCGGCTGACTTTGTTTAATAAAAAAAAATCTGAATAACGAATTGGCGAGAAATGTATATTGCAAAGATAAGGTCAAAAGGACGAAGTCGTACGTCTATAAGGACTCTCGACGATCATCCTGCGCGCTTGATTCTGGGTTCACCTCACCTACTCCGTTACGCAACACACCCACGCCGCGATCTTACAATACGAATCCTCCGCCCTCGCGAACCGAATAGGAAGTAGGCTGCTGCGGCCAGGAGACTAGAATTTATTATGCAATTTACTACACGTACGTTACGTCGCAATTTTACATTTCGCATTTCGTTGAGTCAGATTTTCACAAATACGATGATTGGAGTTCAACTGTCCGCACGTTTCGAATCACAATTTTAAGAGCACAAGTTCTCTTTCTTTTCCCATTGATATTAAATCGAGCCGAGGTCTCGCAGAAAAGTAATCGCTATGCGTTCGACACCCACGAAGATATTGCAACACCCACGAGGTTGCGAAATCCGACACGGTACCCCGCGAAATAATTACCGTCTGTAATTGATCCGTCAAACAATTCGGCGCGTCGTAATAGCCGGCGTAATTGGCGGCAGCTGAATCGCCGTCTCAGGTTATTTCTTATGAAAATTATAGTACCTATACGATTGTGCTTCAGTGTCCTACGAAACGTCATGAATATTGTGGGAATACGGACGTGGTAGCGAGTTCGCTAGGCACTTAACAAGGTCGGGTCACTCGAAACGCGTGTGTTCCAACTGCTTTATCTCTAATTTATATCTGTCGCTCGTGGCCGGAACACGAGATCCCGAAAAATAATACACGACGAGATCTACGCTCGTTATAAACGTTTTTGCCCACGGACTGACGCAGCTCTCAGAAATCCTTCGAATAATCACACAATTGGCGGTCCTAGTCACGCTACACCATAAAACGCTTTACCCATACCTCGCCGAAATTTAGATACAAAATAATAATTCGGGGATGAACGGGGGGAGATTTTATTCATTTGAATTAACGGGAATCCGTTCACAAATGATACGTGAACATTTCGAGGCGAGTTTTCTCAATGAATATAACTGAGAAATATACGTATTGGTGTTTAATTTTTCAAGGCTTTTATACTGACGAAGAATTTTGGTACTTTTTCATTCCAGATTCGGTGGCACAAACGGCTACTCTGACAACCTTTGCGTTGTTCCTGAGTTCGGGCCTAACAACGATATCTGGAGCACCAGCCTTCGACGTTCATCCCGAGATGCGGAACGAGCCTTGGATCCATTCCTGCGGCGAGCAAGTATCTATCACCCCTAAACACATCCAGCAGAGACACAGCGTTCATCGAACCCTTAAACGCGTCCAAACCCAGCTGAGGATAGCCCAGAATCACTTCAGGAAAGAGCTCAAGGTTGTGCGGGAGATTTACTCAAACGTAAGAATCATTTTTCCATACAAATCGGCCGTACTGACCTCGATGAATCAGCTCTATCGACATATCGCGCAATAACTATTATTACTGAATGCATATATTGTCAAGGATTAAAATATACCGCACGTCGCGCTGTCGCTGACAACCTCTGATATACGGCTAGTAACATTGCCGAGGATATAGGGTGTCTATACAAACTGAGATATGAGATAGTGCCTCGCGTTTACACAACAAATACCTGCACAGCTAGCCGGACTGGGCATTTGGTGTCGCTAGATGACAGCAATTATTGTTTTGTCTACATGACTGTTCCAAGGCACCGAAGCGGTCAGACCGTTCGCGTTGCGGTTCTCGACGGGCGGTTCTCGCAAGGCATTGCAAATATCTTCTTTTTGTTTTCCTTTTTTTTTTTTTTTTTTTATACTTCTTTTTATCATTCCTGAGTTTATGGATCGGGCACTGCAGTCCCAAGTCTGCTGACTCCAGCTTCTTCACCCTTTTTCATGCTGTACCGTGCTTGATTTCTATCAGAGTTATAAAAAAAACCACGCGCGATTATACGGGGAGAAATTTGGGGTCGGGAAACTTGAGGCGACTTATTCCTAAACTGACCTGGGGTGTCTGGTTGCTGATTGCAGGTGACTGAACAGCTGAAACACCAGTATAGCCTGCCCTGGTTGCCGGAGAAACAATTCGAGTGGTATCACAAGGAGGTATGGTGCCTAGATAAGGCAAAAAAGGCTGAGGTGGCTCTACCAATGCTCCATGACACGCTGCAGAAGTTTGCGATCACCTTTCATCACCTCAAAGTCTTCAATCTCGAATCACATTTGAACACTGACGCCAGGGAAAAGCGAAATAGAATAATCAATGAAATGTATCGCGAGATACTCAGGGTGAGTACCAGACACTATTATCATCAGATCATTATCTTCAATCAGTTTTTTTTTTTTTTCCAAATCATTCATACGTTGTGAAGTTATGATTTACGATATGATTGATTGCAAAGAAGGAAAAGTAGTCCTTGAAAAGATTCGATGAACGAACCTTGTGACCTGTACCCTGCGACGTACCCTACTTAAATAATCTACCCTTTTTTTTTCTTGCTCCTGTATTTACTGATTTCAATGAATTACAGATGCTGTGCGAAGTGGAGACCGCGATCCTGACGCTCGAAATAAAAATACCAAATTCTCACAAGGCGACGATAGTCACGGAAAGTCCAAACTGGACTGAGAAGACGGATTTCACACGAATGCTGGTCCAAGACAGTGGGATTTTGCGACTTTACCAGGTGTTTTTGAACGACTGGGCAAGAGCCCTGCGTAACGCAACTGCAACAGGACCAGGAACCTGCGATCCAACAAAGCTGAAGCCGTTTGAACCTAAAATGAAAAAAGGAAAGGGGAAAAAGAATCAAGGGAAGAATAAAATCGGTGGTAAAAAACGAGTCAGGGTGCGAAAACAAGGTCAGGGTAGACGAAATTCTGCCGATGGAGGTACAGGATCTGCGAAGAATCCTAGGAGAAGATTGGCTGGAAAGAAACAGAAGAAAACTGTGTAAATTTCGCGATAACGTATGCCACCATATTTTCCTATATACCGAGAAACTTTCTGTTGCTTGAAACTTGAACCACGTGGGTGGTATCATGGTGGAAAAGCTCTTATTTTCCACCATGGTAGAAATAATATTTTTCTTATCAAATTTGAGCGACAGAAGGACACACATCTCTCTCACATCAGTACTTAATTATTATTTTATTGCGATATGAATATTAATATCACTAAAACTCGCCAATTATTTATTCCATCGTCACTATACGATCATCTCACGATTAGTTTAATTACAATCTATAGTCCTGCCGATAAATAATATAATTAATAATTTTTTTGGCTTATATGAAATAGGATTAGCCAAGAAGTAGGACTATAGACCAGTATTACGAGATCTACTTCAAAGTAAAACAGTATTATATCGAATTTAGAATTATTACGATTTTATTAATTCCAGGCATTTTATTACGACGAATGAAAATATTGCCACTATATTATACGTGCCAATTATATTTTAAGTATGATTATAATAATAATAATTAATAGTTATTTGTAAATTACCCATTGTACTTTGTAATAGTATTCTCGTATAAGTGAGCGTATTGCTATATAGATTATCGAACTATTTATTACCTTAGCTTTAATGAAGCGATGCTTAAAGTAGTAAGCTGTGATATCAGAACGTACGTGAACGTACAAAGTTCCTACGTTTTATAGAAAAGTATATTTTAACTATCCAATATATCTTATCATTTATCAATTCAGTATAATAATATTTTCGGATATCTGCATAGCAGAGGACTAGAAGAATCTCAAGTCGTTCGAAGCATGACAGTATTTCAATTAAATATGTCTGATTATAACCGTAATAAATATCTGAGTCCTCTGATTCCATTTGAATTTGGTAAAAAGAAATCAGGCATCGGATTGTTCAATCGCAAAAAAAAGTTGTGTTATCAGAATTTTCGAAAGTTTGTCAAATGCCTTTTTTATAAAATTTCAATTATATGGGGTAAAAATTATATGAATCTATTTAATATCATAAGTGAATTAATTTTCTTATTTTCTTATACACTGCTGCGTTTTTTCTCGAGATTCTCAAAACTCATCGTTGTACGTAACGCGTATGTTCCGTAGGAATTAATAACAATATTTATTCGTATATAGTAAGTTATAATTTTTTTTTTTTTTTAATTTTTTTATAAGGATAACTTTAATTGTTAGTGACGTATTATAGTATTTATACAAACCCACTGTTTTTTTTTTTTGTTTTTTTTTTTTTTTTACTCAAATACGAAGTATTCTATCAGATGTATTTATTGGGCCCTTAAAAAAAAAAAACGTACGTATATATTACATAACATTATTACCTATTTATTATATCACGTTACCATCGCATGTATTTATTCTCATTCCTCTCTTATATACTATATGTAATCGTTTTTGTAATAAATCCAATATTTTGTATAAATCAGTCATTTTTTATTTCTTTACTATAATACACACACCTATGATGTATATGAAATCGATTACATCTGATCAATAGATAGATAATATCAGGTGATAAATTTTCAGATTCAAACTCTATTGCATCGCGATTCTTATCATTAACTAATTGTAAATATCCACTATCTTGATATTATTTAATAAAAACTAAATTCTAGTTTATCACTAAACAATCAATAGGACGTGACTACGGAGTTTATCGCTTATTTTTAATCGCCGATATAATATCACGTGAAAATTTCTTATATGAGAAATTTATCCTGGATATAATTTTTCGAAAATATATTTTTTTTACTATTTTTAATTATATAATAAATCCCCCTGTTGACGGCTAGAATAAAAAAATTTCAATTTATGCATAATATTTATGTGTTAATTGTATGAATAAATAATGAAACAGTAATACTGCATGTTTGAAAGATCATTAGACACCCTATCGTAATAATTATAACGACACGGTGAATGACGCACAGCTGTAAAATACGAGGGAATTCCAAGCAGATGAGTTTGCAGATAATTAAACAAACATATATATATATATATATTGGTAGGTGTTTACTTTTCTCACTTCTATAAGTACAACCGTTCAAAATTCTACTATAACAATTTCGTTTCAACAATTTTTGTCACATACATCGCAATTCATAGATATTACCAAGAGTCATTGTATAACTTGTGCAAATTTACATACTAATGTAAACAGCTGTTAACGGGGGTGTACCGCGGCCTTTTATAGCTCGTACATACAGGTATTTCCAAAGAGAGTTCGCGGGAGGTGTCATTAACTCATTAGACAATTCTTTTACAGCTAATTTTTAATTTTTTTCATTTCAATTTTTCATTTTTTATTTCATCTGTACAGTTAAGAAAAATAATTCAAAATCTTGAAAGATTGATTATGCTTTTCGATGACTTACAGGCCACGGTACCATCTTTAATTCAAGAGTTACCTGTTCGTGATGAAAAAAAAAAATTTATTTCAGGGGTTGAAATCCCTTGAAAATTTCAAACACAGAATCAGGACTCGATTCGCGATTCGAGTTTCTTCAATTCGTACTCTTGCAAAAAAGGTATTGGCTTCAGTAAAAAATGACATTTTTGGGCATCTAACATCCAAGGATACTCCTGTATCTTTTTTCTACACGAATCGAAAGAATTTCACATCGAGATATAATGAGTTTGAAAAATCACGCGTATATCTCGTTGATTCTATATATTCTTTACATACTTGGAGTTTATTTCCGGTAATTACTAGCTTATAGCTTCTAAGGTGACGAAAAGTGTCGTAAAAAAAAAGAAAAAAAAAAAAATTCATACACTCGTCTCTTCATGAGTCAAGAAATATTTTCAAGGCGTCGAAGTAACACGGATAATAATTATCTTTGAGTACCTGCCTATCGCATATTTATCAAGAGACTCGGTAGAGTCTCGCGCCAAGTGCATTAAAAAAAAGTAAATGTTTTGAAAAAAAAAATGTTTTATCTATGCACCGAGATATAAGACTCGATCAAAATTATATATATATATATATATAGTTCAAAGCCTCGTTCCACAGCTATGGGATTATCCCTGAACGAATTAAGTTATGAATCAAGTCCTTTGAATCATTGTTATATCCCAGAAATCAGAACAAAAAATTAAAATAAAGGGAGAAAACCGTACTATAATTTTTATTGAGAACCAACGAAATAATTTATTAATTTATATCCTTGACCGTCACCGTTCGTTATGACACAGTTTTCTCATTAGCGAATGGATGATCTCGCGCGGACGCATGGTTATAGAAAATAAATAAACATATACCGTGGGTAATCTTACGGTGACAGTAATCGAGCGTAAGTCTAAGTATAGCCGCGATATAGATATAGCCGTAAATGGAGTTTCGCGGCTCATATGCACGACCCGCCGCACTATCGTAGCGCAATCACGAGTACACATTACGTAGAGGTTCATTCAGAACTTTTTACTACTATCGCGTCGGTTTCGAAGATATCCTTACGTCATTGAACTCAACGACGCCTGACGCGACGCGACGCGACACGACGCGACGTTTCCGTCGTACGACAGATTCGATATATACCAACACCAACAGCCTGAAATAATATTGCATCTCAGTCAGTATATATAGGTACGTGAGATCGATGGTTAAACTTTGTTCAGGAATCCCCCGTGAAATGAAAATTTTCTGGAAATTTATGAAAAGTTGCACCTGATTGTTAATTATCTGGAAAATTCAGATATACATTCGTGACTGTATTTCTGACTATTCATTTCACCCCTCTGCTACATCCATGTTCCTTGTGATCCTTTCAATCCACGTGGAAGAAACGTGCATATCCAAAATATGAGTGGCTATTTTTTCCGGTATAAAAATCGTGGAATATGTTTTGGAAATGACTCGGACCACAAGACGTTTTTCAGAAATGAAATTTATCCGTTCTTTGAATACGAAAACTGATTTGTCAAAAAAAATGATTTAATTTTTTGGTCTGTTTCTGAGATTATTTAGGTGTTTCGTTTCATCAATTCTCAGAGATTTATTAACTGTTGTAATCAACACGTCTGTGTTGTGAATATCTTAAACTGCATGGTTGTAAAATAGGTGTATGTAAAATGGTCAATTTTTATAATAGACCAAACCGATTTTATAGCATCGAAAGATCCGAGCTTCGATCGTCTAAATTCAATCCTACAAGCTAAAGTTTCGATAATTTAACGAAGAGAAAGGTATTGCATCGTTAGCAGAGTCAAGATTGATTGAGACGTTCTCAGCTACGATATGCCATGTATGTGAGTGTTTACATATAATTTTCATATTCACATATGACGACCTTGCGATTTGAATACCTGGGATTCCTGTAGGGTAAAAATAAGAAGTTGAAAGTAACCTGTTAGCCACTATATAGCCCTATGGCTTACCGATTAGCATCGACTTTCCGCCATGCGTCATGATGGTCTTACTCCGATCTTTGGAAGATGCACTCAATCCCATATCTCGATGACACGCCAAGAATTGTGTGAATCCAATTAAATCGTTTATTGACTTAATCTGCTGGATTTAAATCAGTTTTATTGACCAATGATACATCGGCAGCCCCTGAGCCGTTCTTCTCGTGACGTCAGACGACTGTGTCAGGAGACTAGCAGGAGCTGGATACTTGCGCCCATAAATAATGGGACAATATTTTTCCGCCATCGTCAGACTAAGAAACGTGGTTAAGCTTCTTTGCCGTAGTCGATTACGTTCACACATTGTTTATGTTAAACGATGTCCCAGGAAATGGACAAAAAGTTTCTATCAACCGCGGTCGCATATATAAGGAAGACGCTCTGAGTTTGGCGTATCAGTTACCAATCGCCCACTACTCGGACAAGCCACTAACTCGCTAAATATCTCAATCATAAGATTACAACCGAGTCGCTATAGAAGCTCAATAAACTATAAAATACAATAAAATGAATATGATCGGGAAACAATCCACACTCGTTGTCGTATTGATGATAATCACCGCGGGCCAAACTGCGCCTAGGAGATATCGAAGAAGCACAATTCCTGCGTGGCACAAACCATGCGGTGAAAATATCGAGACCATTTCTACCCCAGTTAAAAATTTCGAAGCTGAAGTCACCGAAGGACTTAAAAGCATATCGCTTCAGCATCAATTAATGCTCAACAACTATCTCGGCAGTGATTATGAGTTCCTCTATGAAGGGGCACGACTTGGGGTTCAAAAGCACCAATATATTCCGACCTGGATTCCTGGCAGAAAGGACGTCAGCGCTATCAAAAAATTACAAAATGCTAATTATGATACGGTGAGTTTATTGAATATCTGTTATCTCAGACCCTAATTAACGTATATACGGTTGATAAGATTTTATGGTACCGCATTCGCTATGTGCTTAATGCTCGCAAGCTCTTGTATCAGGGGTTGAGTACGTGGCGAACGATTGATAAAACGATAATGTATAATAAACGTTTAGAGGGAGTTTCCATGTCGGTAATGCGGTGTTTTGATTTAACAACAAACTGTAAAGTATTTGATTAACTTTGAATAACAAAATATATTAATGAGGCAGTAATTATTATAAAGTATCGGGCGAACATAAGTGCAGAGGTTGATGCAACGGCGGGGTCGAGATTCCAGTACGTTTCGCGGCTAGAGTTTCATACTTGCCTGATTGCGAGCCAGTATTATCGCAATTCTTGTCACTTCTCAACGATACGAAATACAGGAGTTAAATTTGCGAACGTAAAATATTTGTCGCGAAAGATTATTCATATTTACTATGTCTATACGATTTCCATGAAGCTAATTTGCAAATTCCGATTTTTTTTTTTGTTTAAAGATCGCAAACCATCTGCCAAAACTCCACACAGATCTACAGAAGTTTTCGGTAGCGTTTGAAGAACTTCTACAGGACGAAAATAACGAAAATATTCATCGCGTTCTGAAAACAACCCAGGGATATCTCATGATGACTCTGTGCGAAGTGGAAAGTGTTCTTTCGGGTTTACCGCCACTCGAAGTCCCACGACGAATCAATAGAAGCATCATGAGTCGTGCTGAAAGAAATCCTGACGACGATACCAGGAGGCTCGTCCGCGATTGGGGTGTCCTTTTGAAATACAAGGACTACCTGCACGCGTGGAGGCACGTATTCAATTACTAATTTTCATCCTGGGAATTGGGTCCCGGCTTCTCATCGGCCGTATAATAGAAACGAAGATTAATGAAAGAGGAATGTTTATGAAATGACGAAAACAAGAAATGACGCAAATCCACTGGGTCTTACGAGCAAAACTGGGGAAAAGAAAAAAAAAATAGCGAAAAAACGACGACGACGACGACAAAAATTTGACAATTAATTGCCACCCGAGACTATTTTCGGTCGAAGTACCTGACGGCTATGCGGTCTGCAGACAAACTTTGCCCACTACCTAGCTGTTGCGTCTGAATTCGATTTTACAACAGGGAAAAACTGTTTCGGCTCAATTTACATGCCTGACTATACATACATACTACAGTTGCGGACAGCAGCATTTTTTTCATTCGGGAATTATATCGATTCCAGTCAATTTTTTGGTCAATTTGAACAGTCCAGTCTAGCCCCGTCGACATTAGGACAAGACTGGACCGTCTGACCTTAATTATTTATTTAAATTATTCTATTTATCATATCTATTTATTTATTTATTATTTATTATTTATTTATTTATTTATTCAAAGAGATTTTCGAAGATTATCGATGAAGATAAGTGTCCTTATATCAAAGGACGAATGATAGATTTTGATGAGATTTTAATTGATAAGAATATATATATAGGAAAAGCTTTAGCTGTCATCAAATAATTATTTATTATTCATAACTCATTATTTATTTAACTACTAATAACGACAGTATTTATGTGATATCTGTTCTATTTATTCATGCATGTCATACATCATCGCGTAAGTCCGTGTATGTTTGTATCTATGACACCTAAAAGTGTGTATGCGTGTGGTTTTATACATAATTTAATAGGTTTAATAATTTATTGTCTTTTTGACAAATTCTACAAATAAATAAAAATGAAATGATAAAAAAAAAAAAAAAACTACTGTTTTATTCATCTGATTCTAAGATCCCCGAGAGATCACAAGGTCCTTACTAAACCCAGAACCGTTTCAATCCATCGTAATAGGATATCAGTAGAAAACCAGCTCTCAGTCCACTTTCCAACAGTTATCAAAGTAATATAAAGAAGAAACTGGTCAGATAAATCGCTAACAAGTGGTAATACCTGTTCATCAACCAGCACAACGACATGAGATGCGGTTATCGACTTGAAAGTTCTACACTGGGCACGAAACCGGCTGCGGATGACGAAGTAGTCTTTCTTAATGATTTCCTTACGATGTTACTTGAGTCTCAGATTACCGACTGCCGTCAGCATCAAGTTCTACCTAGTCTGAAACTCTGGAAACGGTGGTTACAGCGTTTTCCTGATAGATAGGTAAGAGTTGACGATATTTCAACGTATTGAGTTTCGCGCCGTTTTTTATAAGGAATTTTACGCGAATATAATATTTATTTATTTATTCGCAAGTTTATTTATACAGTGGGAATATTTACGTAAGTGGTTTTCTGAAGCGACTTGAATCGATAGACAGAAAACTTGTTTGAAAGTTTAAAAGAAAGATATCTGAGGGGGTCGAATAGGATCAGCAGTAAATACTCTTTCATTTGACATTACTTAAATTCCTTATGGTTAAAGGATTATTATATTGCTAATTACGATTAAGAATCTACACAAGAGTCACACAATTCTCGAGATTCTATTCCGCGTTCAAGTCAGAGATCAAGCGAGAAAATTATCTCATGACTTACGCAAGCAATGAGAGGGTAATTCTTTCAAGGGTTGAGGAAGACTGCTGCATAACTATATAGGTACTCGGTGATATACCTACTTTCACCTGCTCTTTATGTTTCTCATAATTTATGTGAGACTTATTCTTTGACCTCTTGGCTTTGTTATAATTTATATCTTATATTATATGGGGCTGGTTTGAAATTGCGAATTTTAAAAGCCCCGAATGGTCAAGACTCCGAATTTGAATATTACCGAATCATAGTTTTTGGAAATTGTATTTCCTCGAAAGTCTACACAACCGATTTCAAAAACTTTGAAACGAAGAACACCAGAGGTCCGAAATTCCGAAAGATGAAGATCCGGAACTCGAAATTCACGCATGTATGCATTCAGTGTTTAATAACTCGGGCTGTATTAATCGTATCGAGATCAATGGGTGGTCAAATTAATGGTTTTGAGATTTACTTTCTGGAAAAAAAAAAGTTTCAAAATTCTATCAATTATTTATGACATTATGAAGTCATCGATTCCAATGAATTATTTTTCGTCTGCACATCCTGAGAAATGGACATAAATTTTCAGATTTTTGGGCTTTCAGGGGACCGGATTTCCGGAGTTTCAATAATCTAAGCTTCAACGTTTCCTAAAATTCAGAATCGTCCAAAACAAATTCGAAATTTCGATCATTCGGAACTTTAATATATAAAAGTGTTCAATTCTAACATACTGAATTGAATTGAATAGTCGACGGGGGCATGTGATAGTGAGGTGTGGACAGGAACCGTGATTTGTTGCTCATTATCGTCGTGGCAGTATAAGCCGATAAATTCGTTTTGTTCTATTTACGCATAGCTCGACTATAGTTATAATTCTAGTTTATTTTTCATTCCGTCTAGTAAATTGTCAGAGTCTTATTTTATAATTAACCTTCTTTCGCTGCTGACCAATACGCATGTATACCTAACAAACGCGATTAATTATCGTCCTATTTTCGAGCAATAATCCGGTGGATATAATTTTTTTTTCATTAAATATCCACCGAACTGTCCCGTTCACATGGATACTTATATCCATATTTAGTCACACATATATATAGACATGTTTGTATATATTATACAGTGGGTTAATTTACGTCTAGTAAAATACGAATTGTGTCGCCACTAACGAACCCAAAGTAGTAACCCATACCAGCCACGTGTCCGGATTCAAGGCTAATGCTAATATTTGCAATTATCCCTAGCGCTGGCTAACTAAGGAAATTGTTTTTTTCCATATAGTATTATAACACTGAGAATGATAGCCTCTCGCTAACGAGCTACAACCTCAACTAGCTCACTAGCATAATTTAATTATTTCTCACAGATATAATTATCTACGGAGGTGTAATTATCGCGTCAATTTGAAAAGGGACGTAAGGCATTATTCATAACGTTCTCCGTCCCAGAATATTAGTTTTAATCAAGAACAAACTCTTGACCCAATATAATTAGACGCCTTAATAGGTATAGTATGACGATTTTATTTTTCACCAACTCTATATCGAACTGAATAATAGCCGCGAAAAAAGGACTTCTGGCCTTTGACTCCTGATCACGCGGAACATCAGGCTCGTTTTATTTTATTGCGAAGGCGGGGGAATGTGGTCTTGACATGTAACACTGGCACGTCACTACGTCATGGCCACTTATAAATAATAACACAAGAAATATATACCTATATATATACTAGCTAAGAAAGCGAGTTGGTTTGATCATCTGCATACATATATTTTGTATTACTACTTTCTTCGACCCCAGGCTACAATAATTCACTGTCAAAGTCTCAGAATGGCAAAAATCATAGCATGACATCCAATAATTACAAGGAATTCGAAGCTTTCATATAAAAGTAAATTTTCGAAAAATAGAAAAACCGCCGAGACCACCCTCTCCGATTTACAGCTGGTCCTCGACGATCAGCCATATCCATTGTGCCGCTGATCTCCTGGCATTCAAATGCCAACTCTTTGTTTGTGGGTATGTAACTTGGTAGAAACGTGCTCCAGAGACTCATAGGAACGTTCCATAATTCCCTACTCCCTGAGCTGTTGATCTGCGGAATATATGTATACCCTACCGCATTTTATCAACGTTCACATTATAGGCATATCGTGCTGGTCGTGTAATATACTTACATGTTCCTCTTCCATAGGGCATCTGGACTGTATACTTATCGCTGCATACCTACCTGTCACAGATCGAAATGATTAGGGAGCAACGAGCCGCGGGCTGATTCTATACACAGTATATTAAAGCCCGGGATTATCTTTCACCGCTTATATCAGGCGGAGTTTAGATTCAGGGATAATCCAAGTTTTTAAGAAAATTTTTTACCTCCTGCTTTCCAGATCTCGCAATAATCCTGTAATTCAAGTTTTGTTTTTTGGGGACTGCAGGAAAATCGATTCATAACTCAATTATACGACAAGGATCCATATGAGAAGCATACAATCCTTAGAATATTTCGAAACACTATACTTCTTGGAAGTTAATTTTTCCCTGACATGATTACATTTCACTGAGTGAGTGGCATTTCGTTTAGGACACCGCATATACAATAATATGATCGTGTATTACAATCCTGCCGACGAACGGCTGAACCGCGCCCAACCTCAATCTTCCCAGGGCGTAAGCGAACCAGGAGATAATCTACCTTCACTCCCGACCGCGATGTGCTCAGCACAGATTCTCATCTACACGAAGACTTCGCTGGGTATACCTATTACCCAAACACCAAAGTATTAGTGACTTTCCTCGGCTTATCCCATCGACAATTTCCAACGATGGTGAAATACTATTCAGCTTATGCATTGACGTTTTATGGATAACGAATCTATAGAATTACCAGAAGTCGATCATAAATCCGGGTCATGGATCTTGCCCAAACTTATAGCGGTGTTTACTTGTACCAAAATTTGAAGCACCTGCTTTATAACTCTCTGGAATAGGGAATAATTCATTCTAATAATTTACCAATATATACTCTACGAATCGGCGTTACATGGTACAACTAAACATGACCCGGAGTTCTGATCAAATCCTAGTTACTCTGAGGGGTTGAATTTTTGGAGTCCTTTCCAATATGCCAGGAGAAAGTAAAGCCTGAATAAGACACAGCGTTGTAGTCGGACACAGAAAGGTAAAAAGGATTAGCGATCCTTCGGGTCTTGGTTTCTGGCGAGTAATTACTGCTTGCAAACGCATTTCCAACTTACCGAAAGATCACGTGCTTGTTATCTCGGTTTTATAGGCGGAGGTGTAACAGTTATAGCAATCTATTCTGTGGGCAGGATAGGTAGTCATTGGAAACAATCTGCAACGCGTGAGAAGATCAACAAGCGACCTCATAGTAAAGAAGAAAGAAACTACAGCCACGGTGTGAAAATATGAAAAATTTTCACCTTGGAGAAGCCTCATGCTTCTCGACGATGTAATTCTGCGTTTCGTTTTAAGTTGGGGAATCAATGCGATGTTGGACATTTTTTTTCACAGTTTAATTTCATCAACCTCGTAGCAACTGATTTTTTTTTTTTTTAATTGAACAATTATTATTCTTTTTTTTTTTTTACCCCGTAATAACAGCTAGGATATTTCTTACGTCCAACGATTTCCTACCCAAGTTATACGAGTCCCTGTCAGTTCTGATGTGAGTCTGACATTAACCTACGACTCGCAACTAGTTCTGGGCTTGGTACAGCTGCCAATCAAGGAATTGCATTTTATAAATTATTGTGCGGCACAAAACCGTTGTATGTGCACTTTCTAGATCCATTAACGACCTCGCCGATTGGACGGTTAGGAATTAAATTCAGGCACGAATCGCGGGTTGATTAGTCTAAGACAAAGTAAGCAGGTCAGACGTGGAACGAATCGTTAAAAAAAAAAAGAAAAAACAGAAAAAAATTAGCAAAAAGTCACAATCGTTTGTCAATAGCTAATTGCACTTGCATATACTGACATCAACTGGGTAAAAAAATGCAAAAGCAAAACGCGACACGATCTTTAACGATAATTGAGAATTTCGCGCAGGGCTTATAGCCCACGTCGATTTATCCATTTGGCAATCGAAGGTGACATTAGCACAATCCTACCGGATCCCGTTTGCGTCCTATTGTAATCACCGTATGTCTCTCGACAAGAAATGGATAATAATTTACGGGTTACAAAGTTCAAATTCGTATGATAATCCAGCAGCCAATTATTGGACCGAGTAGGGTGATAAATCTTCACCGAGGACACGACGCGACAGTGCAGCTAGTACACAGCTCCCGCTGTTCTGAACTGCAGTAAGTGTCACCCGATGACTTAAGTTGGAATTAATTCTAACTGCTGTAATTATTAACATCGTATAGACTCGCTTAGTTGCGGCAACTATATTCACTATTGTCTTGTCGAAGAGAGAGAGAGAGAGAGTATCAGACCTGAGAATACCTGGATGCACTAGGATCTGTCGCGAAAGTGATATTCAGTAATTATAAAATCCGAACTCTGTGGCGTACCAATATTTGAACGAAGAAATTATTGGGATGATTAAAAGAAGAGAAAAATCAGATTCATTCTGTCTCTGGGTTCTCATCTCCATATTCAACGAAGTAGATAAGAGAGTAAAAGCTTGGCTCACTTTCAACCTAGTTTAAGCAGATGATGATGGTGAGCTCAAAGCGATGGGAGATTTCTTGCTGTCTGTCGCGTGACTAGGCACGCGTGGTGGAGGCTGGAGCAGATGCATGGGATCCGATGTGAAACTACAACCTAGTTGCCTGTTGGTACTGGGAAGTATGAATAATGCAGTTGAGGTCGTATAGGCAGACAAAAACGAATACGAAGACAAAAAAAAAAAAAAAGACAAAAATAAAAAAACTAAACTAGGATTCAGCCCGCGGTAGTAGGGCAAGACATTACAGTGTGCTTCCTTATTTCTCATTTCGAGTAACACATTACGTAAGAGATTGAACTACACTGTTGAACAATGGCTAGGACCTGTTAAAACGGTAGTAGGTATAGCTGCGCACCTTACATAAGCGTTTAATAATTAATAATCATAATTAGAGAAACTTTGGGCGATATTTTATTGAAATTATTTAAATTCTCGACCTCCCAGGTTATCGCAAACATCTTGCATAGTGATTTAATAGACGTAAACTCCGTCTCATAGTTTTCTCGTAACACTTCGCTTGTCAACGGTTGAACTTTCTCGAAATTATGCGCCGTTTTATTTTCCAAAATTTCAACGAAACAGGAAATAAAAATTTGAACAAATTCAAAGTTTCGTTCAAGATGATTTATTGTTAAAGATTTCGCCAATTTGCCAATTAAACCGAAAATTTTTACATACATCCGGCTGATGTGGAATTAAATTCCGAAATGCCTGTATGTAGCAGATAATTAGCCGTCTGGTCAGGAACTGGTTGTCGTATACCTGTACTAACGATAGGATTAAATTATAATAGTTAATATAGTGGGTGTCCAGGAAATGTCAAGACTGACAGCCTATTGTTTTT
Organism: Tenthredo notha; assembly: GCA_914767705.2. NCBI lineage: Eukaryota > Metazoa > Arthropoda > Insecta > Hymenoptera > Tenthredinidae > Tenthredo > Tenthredo notha. Next base: position 21,084,634 of record OU611908.1, on the reverse strand, counting down.
TGTCCACAACGTAGCTAATCGAGGTGACAAGGTCGTGCCTCCGTACCTTCTACGGATGTATAAAATCGATTGATATCACGTAAGGAACTTATTCGCAAAGTGGTCCAACGAGCGATAAACAGTCCGGGCGTCTCTCGACCGCTGACCTATACGGCAGCACCCACGCACCAATAACAAAAATAGAACATCAGGATCGCGATGAAAGAGTGAAAAAAGTTCAGCACGTGGACCAAAGTCCGGTATAATTTCCTGAGCTGACAATGAGACTCGTTATATCAGAATCGAGCTGAATAGAATTCAGGATACACACATGTGATCGATCGCTCCAGGCACTACCGATCGCGTCATTGTGGAATAGAGATTTTGAATCGATACTCACGTTCTCTTTGAATGACGTTTTTGCTAGACCAAAAATTTTGCGGTTTTCTGTCAGCAAGAAATGTGTCAGATTTCAATGTATCCATGCAAATTGTTGTTTTCTTGCACAAACGATAATTCCAATCGTATGGACGTGCAAGAGGCGGGAAACAAAGATCTATCATGGTAACACCTGATGTAGGTGTTGCCATTTACATTATACACATATACACACATATTCGCTTATGCCTGTTATCATCTTTACTCGATTGTATTGAGGTAAGTATACGAAACGCCCGCTTCTACAACGCAAGAAGGGAGCGTCTGGCATTTAGGACGCAAACGATCAGGTATGCAAGGGCATAAGAATAAAAAGAAGAGGCTTTCTATCATCATCTACGATAGAGTGGTCTCGGAACTCTAACATCAACATCGGTAAATAACGTACAAGTTCCTCTTCACATCTTTATTCTCGATTGTGAAAAATGACAATAAAATAGAACAGAGTTGATCGAAAGATTGATGGATCAGTTGATGGAGATGGTACATTGTGGAAATAATAAGATGTTGTAATCGTGACCTAGAATGTGTGACGAGCTGAGACTGATCACCTATGCGGTACAGCACGGCATAGTGCTAGTGTATGATAGGTAGATATACCTATCTGCGTTACTTCGAGTGATCGGCTTGCAATATATTGTGAACAATGGACGTCTTGTTCCGTTCTGAACTTACTGTCGTATTGGACGTTGGTAGAACGTTATTATTCAGAGATTGGCGGTTATTTGTTCACTGAGGCAGAGGTCAAGGTGTGATCTTTGATCGGCCTCTTTTACTCCTCTACGATCTCGATTATAATTCTTATTCAACTCCTGAGGAATACCATCGGCTGAGTATAAATTATCGAAGGACATTCGACCGTGCAGAAAACAATTTTACGTGTCCTGGACTACGTCCTGCTTCCTATGCACAAAAAAAAAAAAAGACGAACTAGCGCAAAAAATAACAGCTTTTTGACAAAAAAATATTAATTCGCTTAGCTGAGATCAGTGGACGTTGTGTAATTGTCATCAATACAATACCGGCCAAGGATCTCACCCATACTTTCCAATTCCTTACTGGCTCTCTGAATCATCCGGATACCAAGATTTCCTTGAGGCAGTACTTTGCCGTCAATGAGAGACAGGTTTGTCATCAGCGTGTGAATTGATAGAAAATTCACGGTGAGAAATTCTCCGCTATGATACGATACCGAAATCTATAAAGTATGGGGGGGAGGCATATGATCCTGGACGTCCTGGGAATTACTGAAAAAGCGAAGCTTCCGTGACGGTAGTATCGGCTGTTGGAAATAAACGACTTGGAGTAGTTAATCCAATTTCTATCGAATAGTACGGATTAGTGCTCAGCAGGATACTGCAAATGAATACGAGCATTGGAAGTAATTGCCAAGTTGTGGCGCAAAGATTGGCACGTCTAATTTGAGGCATATTTCTTATTCCCTACCGAGTAAACATTGTGTTTATTATTTAATAGAGTGTAATGCCTCGGTAATAACTTTTTATGACCCGTTACGATGATGTAGTTCACATAGGTAACTGCCACTCGGCACTCACAGACAGTATACTGTAAGGAATAGTCTAATTGGCCAGTACATAGATAGTATTCCGATTGATTAGGAGAGAATAATAAAAAGTGAGACATGCTTTCTTTGCCACTTTTTTTTCTGACAGTATAAGAAATGATTGAGTCCAATTGACAATGCACATACAACATTCAATGGTATATGTTGGAATTAGAATTATATTAGAAAGGAAAAAGGGCGATCGGAAAGTCATTTCAATAGATATTTTGGACATTGATCTAGCGTAACAAATATATGATACGTGAGTGTAATTTCTCTTCAACATCCGCCCACAGCTTCAAATGAGCGTATAATAATGTTAGATTCGCATTGACCTATTCCGCTCCGGATCCAACGTCGTGATTTAGCGAAGTGCGATGAACCAACGTCACTGAAGAAGGCAGGTAGGCATATATGCAAGTCGTGCATTTGCGAATCCGTGCATCTCGTCGTTAGCCGTACCCTCCATACAGCCGCACGTCTCTCACAATCACTTTGTGCATTAACTCAGGCCTTTTCACCACCTCGAAGTTTCCTAGCACACGTGCGGTTCTCGCACGAGTCAAAGAGGCCATCAGGAGACGATAGGATGGGATAGGATAGGATAGGATAAGAGCGGATACGGGGCTCCGATACCCACACCTAGTAGTCATCCTACTTACACCATAAATTGCGAATTGAAATAAAAACCTCTCTTTGTCTGCCGCGACACTTCAACCTGATTGTTTGATCTCTTAATCATATGGGTTAGAGCATAAGGCGAGGATCTTGACATTAACGACCATAATTACGTCAGCAGCCCGTCATCCTTGATCAAAAAACCTATAAATGTTGTTAGTTGTCAGTCAGATTTAAACGATGCTCATAAATAAGTGTGGAAAGTCATCAAAGATTCAAAATTGAGGTAGTCGATCATTCTCTCTTATCTCGGATCTATCTCTCCGCACTTTACTTTTTATCAGATCTCTTACATTTCTGTAAAATCTGTTGATCAAGTTTTTCCCTGATATATATATCCGCGTGTAGTTCTTCTCATGAAAAACTTAACTCCGGTTTTAATATAGGTATACGTAAGTAAGTATAATGCTCGTATGCTTCTTGCCAGCGGCTGTCGTGTCTCGTAACTTTTCCACTCAGAACTCAGAACTGAGAGAATCAGTACGTCGTTATCCGCTTACTGAGATCGTCATAAAGTAAGACTTGACATCAACGATGTACGGATTCAATCGACTCGGTGACTCACGACTTTCGGTATGAATACAAAAGGAATAAGGAGAACATAACGCATCATATGATTTGTTCATAGATGAATACCAAATTTGAAGTATCGGTGAAAAATAAAAAAAATCTCCTGATTATGATACGTGAAGGATAGTTATACCTACGTAAAATTCAGCCAATTTTATAACTACCATATAACGTAGTTACGCAAGGAACCGTTCCTATAAATTTCTCTGGATGATTTAGCAAAGTGTATTGAGGGAGAGTTGGGAGATACTTTTTGCTCTATACCCTCGGTTTTTGCGATTTCAGACATACGTTAACGGCTACTACCACCGGGTGGTTCTATACCAGTGCGATTTGTTTCGGTATATTATTTTCCATAATGCCACATAATGATTGATCGATCAAAAATGGCATGCAGTTTTTTATATCCAGAGGCTCATCCGTCCGTGGAAGACTGAATTCTTCGTCGACGAAAATATCGTAGTAGAAATTTAAAAGTCCGTTGACGATCGGTTTGGTAAGAGAATTTTTTATCGGTAAGTCTGAATCTTCGCGGATGCAATTAATCCCCTGGTAAAGAATTTAACATCATAATGGAACGCCGGTCTATTGTCCGACGAATCGGTTTATTATGTAATTCAATCAATATCGAATTGTGGTTCCTTTTAACCCGTTAATAACTTCGGTTAGATAACTTTCCTATCTTAATCACATTAAATCGCTTTGTAAAAAAAAAAAAAAAAAATAATAATAATAATAATCAAACCACCCGATTCATTGTTGCTCGGATCAATTTTATCATATAGATTTACCAGGTCTTTACACATTCGGTATCCGCGGATTTGCTAGGTCAACGACCGCCGCGTCTGATCTGTGTCAATCAAGCAGATGTGAATAAGAATATCGGAAAAAGGTTTGCTGATTTAATTAGAACTGTAGCCAACTACCGTGAAAATCATTTTCTTAAGCAGCTGAACAAAACGCTTCGAGAAAGACCTACAGCGGATTTTTATCTCTTATATTCGCTCTTATTTCACTTGGAAAAACGCCTCTACACATCGACGGTTACTTGTCACGCGATTATGCGTTCTCAAACGCGAAAATTTTTTACACCGTATAGACTCCCCGTCGCGGTGATAATTAATTTTAATTGTTCGTCTTATAACAGAGGAATTTTATCGCTAAATGAAAGCCAGGATACTTATGGTTTCTGTTTACAAGACGATCGCTAACTTGTGCAACTCTTTACTTATGAAGATATTTGGTAGTCAGATCCGATCAGGAAGGAGCTGATTGCCCGTTAAGCAGAAGAAAGTTGGGCTGGGCCGATCTACACGACTAGTGTGACATCGTCGAACAGTTAGTCGATTGTTCCTTCCAACCCACGAAAACGAGACCCACGAAAAAAACCGATGTAACAAAATGTCATAATAGAATATTTACTCATTTATGACAACAGGGTAGAAGAAAATTCCTTTCTTGAATCTATCAGCTGTGAGTGGGCGATATACTTGATACCAATGTAGAGGATTCAGATCCATTGTAATATACCTGTGCAATTGACTTCAATCGTGCAAAAGACAAACAATAAATCGTAATCGCAGAGGGGATTGAACCAGACCATCTTGTATCGGTACAAATACTGCTAGCCTGCAATCTACTTGTGCAAAGTTATGGGCTGTTAGAAACGACACCGTTTATAGGAATTTATATCGCATTTGCAGTCAGATAACTTGCCTTCGGAAATCGAACAGTGAAATAGCGATGCATCTGCAACTAGAGAATCCCACGAAGTTGACTTTTCCTTCTTGCCGATCCCCGCTTTTGTCTCTATACAGTATTTACTGCCGTGATATTCAAAGGGTATCGTTAATACGCGAAATTATTGGCTTTGAAACTGTGGTGAATGTGCAGCACGAGGATTTTTCAATATCTAAAGAAAATATTTGAGAAAAAAGTAGAGCACATGATCGAATCAATTTCTGAAGTACATATATAGTAGGTACTCATCACAATAGATGAACAAGCTAAAAGAGCAGAGTGAGACCGTGTGGGCGTGAGGATCAGAATCGAATAAACTTTAAAAGGCTCGTGGATGACGTAAAATGGTAAGCAAAGGCGTATTGGAATGCAGAAAATCTGCACCACAGTAGCTACTTCGATGTGTGATTTATCGCGGCCATTGCCTCGTTCATTATTCCACATGATCAAGCGATGAGGAAACATACGTCAAGGATATTTCTTGAGAAAAGGTAAAAGGTGAGATTCATATTGTGAGGATGTCAAATGGCAAGGATCTCTTTAGTCATTGAAACTCCGGTTTAGATCACTTTTTCGGTAATATTGAAACCCATTCATGACATAGGAATGACGAATCGTTTGAAAATCAGAGCTTAGAATTCGAGACGTGTGATCGGATCTAATGCAAAGGTGCCTCGGAGTGGGAACAATGGTTTAGTGACTAAACTTAAGTCGACCGAAATCATCGCACCTGATGACAATTTGGAGATAAAAAATATACCGACTCTCTACTAGTCGTTTGTTCGCCACACATACGCACCAGTTTATGCAATCCGGACCCATTACGCAAAGGCCTAGTTGTCTCGTAGAGCAATTACGACCGTGTCAAAGGTGATGATACCGAAGTACGTCACGGACGATGACCTTTAGAAAATAGGTACCCCATACGTAATAGTACAATGGACTGAAAGCACTGTGTGTGATTACTGTGACAGACGACAGTTTCCTTCCGCATCTTAGCTAATTTTAATTTCGAACTTTGTTCAGTAGCTACACACACATTGGAAGGTTGGAAGTTAGTTGCGTTCATTTTCATCCTAATAATGAAGCAAAGTGTGCGAAACACCGAGAGGCTATCGTATGGAGATATTGGTCGATGCATTGCGAGCGACTACTTGATGTCCTACATGATGTGGAGGAGGAAAAATAACAATGGTTTAGTCGGTCTGCAACAATAACAGCTTTCCAAGAGTTATACTCATAATTATAATATCATTCCACGAGTCATTCCAGGTTAATTATACACATTTTAGAGCAGGAAAGTAATATTCCAGAGTTGCTGAACTTCCAAGTATACTTTTTTCACCGTATGACGAGTGACTGGTCTCAGGACTTGGAAAGCTAACGAATACCGGAATTCTGTAGTTGTAATCATGTATATGTAATATATATTGTGAAATTTAACGTTTCGTACCAGATTCAAAAACGGTCTCTTTCCGCGTACGTCGTGTGCGAACCGGACTGTTCAACCAGACGTTTCCGCTGTTGAATCATATGGCATAACTTTTTGCACAAGCTTATAACAAATTATAACCAACTGACAAAGTGGCTCAGTATATCATAACGTTGTGATAAAATCGGCATAAATTTACATCAATTTTAAAGCAGGACTGCCTTTATTAATTATAACATCACACGAAAAATTAAACGCCATAGTAACCACCGATACGAAATGTTCATTACATATACTATCATGGTTGTCAGATCCATTCTGTCTACGATTTACAAGCCGGCGGTGTATACGAAACAATATAATAGCCCATAGCAAAACCATTAAGCACTATGAGCGTCAAAAGCCCCGAGGAATCTTAAGCGCGTGAAATTATTTTGAAATCATTCGCATTTGATCAAACGACAAACTAAATAACTTTTAGCTGTCTTGGTCTGCAGAGGTTCGAGTCAATCGGACATAAAGGATTTTTGAAATGGTATATGACAGTGGTGGTAACATATGTATTTGCAACTGGGACAATAACCAGCGTGTTAAGCCGAGACCAGCTAGATCTAGAATGACTTGATCGAGACCTACTGACCTTTCATAACTTCGTCTACAAGGTGTCCGGTTAAAATCCTTCTTTCTAAGCACTAGAGTATCCACGAGTGATCACTATTCTATAGTTCTAGCCGCTATGAATATAAATTGCACAACGAGGACAAAGGTACGTAAAAATCGAGCACGATGAAGTCTGGCTGATCTTTCCACGGTCTGAGAAGGGTCCATTGCTTCAGAGGCTGTGGGTGAAAAGACACGAGCTAACCCACCATAAATTTATGATTCTGAATGGCCAGGGGCGCTCGCTCTTCTTCTTCTGCTTATTCTTCTTCTTAAACAAAAAAAAAAAAGTAAAACCGTGCAAACTATTTACGCGAATATAATCACTCTGCCGAAGTGCTCATCTACTCGCTCCAGGCTCTCGTAGATCGTACATTGGATATACGATGTGTGGGTGGAAAACTCATCAAGAGATCATCACGAGAGGAGCCAATCAAATTACAATTAAGTAATCACGGCATAAATCATTTCTCGGAAAATTATTCAAGCCGTAAGCTACTACGCGTAGGTACTTACCGTTCTTCAATCATACTTCATTGCAAATATCGCATTTCCAAATTTGGCAAATGCTTCGATTTGAATTGACTAGGAATGTCGCCAAACGCTACCCCTAAGCAGCATAAAAGAACAGGTCTACCTGTCGAGGGGATGTTTACGACTATTAAAAGTTTGTTATACATAAAATTGTTTTTTTCTTTATAGCAACTAAGAGAAGAACTTTGCCGGCATGACGTAGATGTAGGACAAAGATACTATGCTGCATTGTTTGAGCTCAGCGATCCCTTCCCTCCGGGCTAGTGTGGGCTTCCATGTGCACTGCTCATTAAAACAAGATACTTTCTTGTGACGAAACGTATATATCTGATTGCCTTGACAAGATTTTGAGAAAACCACGTATTTTTTTCGTAAACATAATGTAAAAGATAGAAAATTTTATCGACTCATTGTCAGTGTAGAAAGTTACATGATATTGAATGATTATATAATCGTAGTTAGATGCCAGCAATTAATTCATAATCAAATAAATACGTATAAAAGTTATTCAATACTTGTTTTATGGAAGAAAGTAACGCCATCACCGGATCGAACGTCACCTTTGAATAACAGTTGATTATGGAAACTAATAATCGATGATTGTATTGCAGCAATATGCCCTTGTAGATTGCGATCGAATACTCTTTAATTGTGACGAGCGGATCACCTTATGCAAGTAAAGTCGGACGTCCAACCTTCTTGGGTGATATTCTTCTCTTTGTATTAATTGGCAGCTAGAGTTATGGCATATACAGAGATTGAATGGGATCTGTATTGGGGACAAATAGATCACTCACGGATAGCATTCTGTCACTGAATCTCGTTAGTCATTCCAATCATTTGTGTTATCCTTACCATGACTTGAGTATTGGTCATAAAACGTAATAAGACAGGGGTGGTTGTCGAATTTTCACTTGACCCAGGAGCCATTAGTGTTTCAAAAAATTTCATGCAGAGACAAAACAGAATTTTACAACTCATATGGTGGAACGAGTATAAATGCTTGTAGGAGACTGAAGCGGAACAGAAAATGTGCCGCGATTAATTTCCAAGTGTAGTTATATCTAGATCCAATGGTTTGATCATTTTTATTTAGTATCAATACCTTGAAAGGGAACCAGGGCTCTTATCTCTACCATTCTCGGAGTTTGTGTTGTAACTAGATTTCCTGTAATAGTCGATTGTTAACGGAGTACCCATTACGCACCAAATCGCCAATTATTTTCTTAAGTATTAAAACGTATCGTTCTGTATACCCATCTGCGTCTTGGATTATTCGCTCATAGGATCTAGCACATTCCTACGATTTTTGCCTATCGCCTCCTTATTGCGGCACGATTTCTATTCAACACAGCCGATCAGTTAAAGCATCGCGAATGAGGCGCATCCAATTTGCTTCACTCTCAATTAGCCAACAAATTGACATCGTCTTCCAACTCCAGAAGCATATGAAGCTAACTTTAACTTCGATCAACATTTACCAACAACGTCTTACCTTCTCGCATTCTATAACAGACAGAGAAACACCGCTTATTTATTCACTGAACTCATTAATGATCTCGAGATATATCATCAGGCGATAATTTATAAATATACATTAAAAACTATCTGAAGATTTCATTCTTTTCTCATCATCAATATGAAAGGGATATATTTTTTCATTTCTTTTTACTCGTCGTATCATTCTCAAGGAATCTGGATTCAAACCATCCATCAATAATTGAAGGGACGAGTATAAACGAACGACGTATGTACACTACGTGTAACTATGGCTGTACGTGAAACGATTTACGAATTAGCAAAGGAATGATGGTAAATGAAGATGACAAAAGTCGTAGGGGATTGAACTTTGGTATTCTTTTTCAGTTTCTTTCCCCGATGATTGAATCTCCTTTCTGTAGATACATGTGGCTATTGATATGAGTACGCGGATAGGTAGGTACAATTAATAAACTCATGCCCTGGATATTTGCTGTATGTTATATAGAAGCGATCATGAAACTGTCTGACACATTTAACAGGTCACAGTCATTACTTTATTGTGAAATCTCGTAGTTAGTAGTATATGTGTTGAAACTAAAAGGAGTCCAATCGGCGTGGGAGATAGTGAGGAATTTTTTTTTTTTTTCACCCCACAAGGACAACGAAAGTACACACGCGTTGAACCGATCAAATTCAAGTGCAGTGGCTACACTGTGGTTATACTTTCAGATTATCTGAATATAAAGTGATCGTATGTCAGCATACCCAGCATCGATGCCTTCTTCTCTTAAGAAATCCATCTGGTACCACCGTTCCACGTTGGATACGACCGATGAAATTGTGTCATAATTGATAGTTGCAGGTTCGACAAAATTCCCATTATCATACAAATTGCAGAGTGGACGTTCAATTACTACCATCTTCTTGTGGGAGGATCGTCGAAGTTGGATTGCGAGGTGTGCAAGTGACCTTTGATTGCCATCCGTGATGAAGGAAAAAAAAAATCGGCGAGTCACAAATGCCAGTGTCGTTCGGTGCCATATCGAAATGTTTTACAACCCAGTGTTCTACAGTGAATTTTCCACTCTAACCAAGTCGAAGTTATGCCATGAGATACACGGGCAAAAAACCTCAAACAACTAATCGTAACTTATGTTGTATATGCGAGCAGCTACTTGTCATATGGGCAAATATGCCAAGAGATGAATAACTGCTAATGAAGAACGCGCAATATCTTTGTTATACTCGAACCTGAAACTGCTATGAGAATATTTACGACCTCGCCATTTAATTTCTGAATCGTAGTCTTTGAATATACCAACCGTCACTTCATCTTCTGGTCTCCATGATTTAATCTCGTGTTCTCCGCCTCCTCGAATTCTCTGATAGCTGCAGCATCACCATCCATGAAACTCGAATGAGCACTAGATCGGCGGGTATTATTCGTTCGAAATAGGTTGTTAGTCTCCGGTTTCGTGTTCAGGAACAAGATGTGAAATGAATATACGTGAACAACCGGTGTGCAATACATATCGTTTTTACAAGGCCATAGTAACCTTGCCATTTCGTTTCTCAATCGTAACACCTATCGTACCTACTCCGACTTAACTGTACGAGATTAAGTCAAAGGATAGATAAAATGAACAACAGTTTCCGTCCGGCCATTTGGTCCCTCGAATTAACCCGTGACATCACTCACTGAACCGACAACCACACCCATGAACGAAGGAAGCCGGACGCAAAGAACGCGGAAGAGTAGCTTCGCCTGCAACCATAAGCATATGAGATACTAGATCACATAAATTGTGTTCACGAGTCACCGCGGTGGCAAGGTCTGCTGAATAATTAATGAGCACTTTGAATCCGCAAGAATTCTTAGACCAGTGTGATGAAGGCGGTCAGACGATTCGCACAACCCATAAGAACCCATGAATTTCGGTTAAACTTTGAAGCTTGTATATTTTGTAAATCTGGTGAATACGTCCTTCAGGAATGATCCACAGGACAATCCCAGTCGTTTTTTGAAATATTTCTTACCACTGCACAATCGCTCCTTTGCGTTCGCAACGAGGCAAGGATATCTGATAGCTATTTGCAGCCTGGCTGACTCCTGCTGTGATGCGGAGGATTTATATCTGCGGGTATAAAACTTGAATTGGAATAGATATGTTGTGTAAATACCGTCTCGAATTTATAACGCATATTACTGTAATGCGGAATAAAGATAGAAAACGTTTTTACACATTAGACAGACTTTTTCCCGATGTGTGAACCTCAAATTAGGTACAAGTCGCGTTTTATGGCTCTTTAAGAAAAGAATGGACATTTCTTGCGGGCTTTAATCAGACGAGGGAATTCAACCTTATCTCAACAACCGGGTAATTCCATCCTTGTTAGTTGATAATTGTGGCTATTCTCAACGGCGAGAAGCGACACAAGGCTTCAAGTTATCTCCTGAATCAAAGAAATGAAGTACCTATCTTAATTCGTGTATAAGAACCAATTGCGAAATGAATATTTACACGGATTACAAGTATAGGTACCCGACAAAAAGGCAGTCTCATTCATAGAATGGAATCGGTTTAGCGGGCTGTCGTAGTGACATACTAATGCGAAGATTACGATATTGTTGCACGATGTCTGATCATTTTGTTGCTCTAAATCGTTGCTTGTTATATTACCACTTTCTCGTTTGGTTCATAGATCACATCAAACAGCTTATGTTAGTCTAAGCTGCCTGAGATTCGATCCGATCGCAATTATTTATCGAAAATTCTAACTAAGGACACCGACATTGAGACTTATCAAATTTATTTCTCTGGGAAGTTGTTGAATTTTTTCATTTTTTTTTTCTTTTTTTTTCATTTGAATTCAATGTTAAAAATCCACCGTGACAGCTCGAGCATATGTATATAGAAATTTCTAAATGCCGCGGGAATGTTGTGATCGTAATTAGAATAGAGTTCTAAAAGTTTGAAACGTGCAAGGATAATATATTTCTTATTACAACACTTCCTGCCGTTAATTACCAAGTAGTTATTCATACGAAGGTTACTGCAATGCGACTATTAATATTGAACCCATTAATAAGCTTTTATTGCATTACTGTACGCAATGATGATATTAATTCTGCTTTACTAGGACTTGGATTACTAATTTTTGATAATTTGACTTTCGAGTGCCGAAACTTGACCCGTCAATAAATTTCCGATCCGCATGATAGTTGCAATAAAAATCAACCGTGCGAATCGCTTTTTTATTATACGTGTAGCTAAAACAGTGAAATCCTTTCGACATGCCAATGTATAACCTAAAGGTATTGCGAAAAAAAAAGCGATTTACATTAGTTTGACTAATCACTCAGCTCGCGCGCGACCCGCGAGTCACATGCAATTCAAAGACCATAGGTCCCTAGCCTAGAAGTAATCTAATGTAATATATTCTCATGCAGAAATTGTAAGATCGGATTAAAAAGTACAAAACGTCGAATTGGTGACAATTGGGCAATTCAATCAAGAACAGTTTTCTAATCGAACTTTTTATTTCCGATTTTGTTTCTTTTTTGATTTCATTCTTAAAGATTTTTAAATTGTCATGCGATGAGAAGCTATAACAATATGACCGTCCTTTCCGGCGCTAGAATTTGTCCTGTCATTTTGAGGCGAATGAGTTACTGCACAGTTATAAATGAAATGAGTGAGCGAGGGAGGGAATCCCCTTCTCTCTTCACCAGAAGAGGAGCTTTCCTGATTGCTAGCGTAGCTATAAAGCCGGTGAAAGCGGCCTGCGGCCCTCCAGACTCTCGTATAACCTGCGAGTAGCAGGAGCTCTTTCCTCTCTGATTCAGGTGGATTTGGAAGTACCCGAAATAAAATTATATCAAGTTTAAAATAATTCAAATAAATTCGTATTCGCGATATAGCGGAAAAAAAAAAACAAAAAACAAACTAACGATCTACATTTAATTCGGTAATTCAAGTTCTGCTCATACTAAGACGAGGCGAAACGGTTGTTACCAGTTTACCTGAAAACTCTACAAGCTCGTGACAATGCCCACGAAGATGACGTTCACGTTCATTTTTGTACTCCTCGTCGCTACCCAAGTTCTCGGATATCCACCGCAGGATCGACTCATGCCAGGTACGTGAAAATTTTGTAAAAAAGTACCCTCGGCTTACATATCAGAGTATAAATTTTCAAAAATTATTCAGTGCTGGCAGATTTTTATGTATCTCGAATAACTTCATTGAATCTAGTACCATATAATAACAGCAATTTTATAACCAAATGTAATTGAGCTGAATTGTTCTATTAAATTGTTGGAAATTGTTCGGTTTATAGTCGTGGCTGAATTGCTTCCTCCTCCTTGAACAACCAACTCCGTTTAATAACCGTTAAAAAAAATTGTATTTCCGAGGTTGCATTAGCCTGTCGATTTATGCCTGGTATAACAAACACCGTATAATTACATGTTTCAACGGTTGTTGTTATCGTCTAAATTAGTAGTAATGATCGTCGTCTTTCCAACAATTACCTACTCCTCTTTCACCGCTGGAGTTTCGTCCTCAAAGTCTCGCAATGAGAAGTGAAACACTTCCTCGTGCGCAAATTACAGATGTTAATTTTAATAATCTCTGAAAATAATTTCAGCCAGTTATTTGCCAGGTAAGACCTGGGACTGAGTTATTATTTTCATAGTTTTATGTCCCGCCTTCAATTTCCCCCTTGCAGTAAAGTGCAAAGTAATAGAAAACCGCGACTTCATTATTCCACGAGAATTTATAATCAAGAAATGTCCATTTAAAATACTAGGAATATTTAAACTCGAGATATTTTGGCGCCTAATACGTTAACGAGTCAATTAAGCCGCGCCGAAACCTTGACTCAAAGTTAATCACACGACTCTCAGCCTCAGTTTGGACTTGAAGTTTCTCATGTAATTGTGGAGATAGTAGAGCAGTATAGAATTGCAAATACACCGACAATTTCTACCCACAACGTGCAAAGTCACGTGCGACACGTGACTACATCCTTTGCACGTGACTCGATGCTAGGAACTTGAGACAAGTGTCATACACGCCGTAGTTTTTATAAAGCCTGTCAGGTATGACTGCGAAAAGTTCAGAATCTGTAATGTGCAAATTTTCTTCGCTGATTTTTATAACGTCAAATATATATATATATACTAATAAAAAAGAACAGTAGCTTACCGCGAACAAAAGTCTCTATAAATTATTATCGTATCACCTGACTAGCTCCCGTAAATATTTACGGGCTTATTGTCATTGGCAATTATATCGATTGCTCAAAGATAAACGTATCTAGCCTAAAGCAAAATGATCATTTGATCCGGATCGAATCAATGCAGTAGTAGTCAGAGTATTGTGGTACATCCAATGCCTCGGTGACTACGAAATCGATATATATATATATATTTTTTTTATCTTCATCTGTACGCGAGGGAATGAGATGAAATTAACGAATCGAGGTTTCAGTGGTCAAAATTAGGATAAAAAGTTCAGCAATATATCTCACACGGTCTTTTCTTAGCATTGGCCTTGCCGATTCAAAGTACTTGACGTTCGATTGTACCTACATTTTATTTTTTAATTTAAACTCGAATTAATATAGTCCCGGATGTTGTATATCCATATGTCCTTAATAGTTAATACGGTCACTTGGCCTTTGACACACAGATCCCGTTGCGAGAAAAATGCGTGCGGTAGTTTGTTACACTATGTGATCAAGAGGCTCGAGGGCACTTCCTGGGTACCCGGGTAGGTAATACAGATCGTACAACTCAGATATTAACTTGGTCCATTGGGAACTATTCTAGTTCGATCTATCGTTACGGATAATATTAAAACGCTGTAAATTTCATAAGATTGACACTAATTAAGGGTACCTCTTACCTATACCTGTGCAAGCTTTACCCATGTCTTTACCTTAGAAAGTTGACGTTTAAATCAAACGTACTTTTCACTCGATTATTGCGAATAAGTAATGAAATAAAAGGCTTATGGTATATAGGTATACTTTTTAAAATTGATATAGGGAATTATTTATTTTCATCATACATGCATACATATATGACGTATGGGTATGTGTGACCATACCGATCAGCTTGATACATGTACGGAACCGTATACGAGTTTTATTTATCATTTCTGGCCCACGTCCACCATCACGCAGGTATATACATATATATAGGTATAACTCGGAAATAATGTTGGATAACATTTATAACACATGGTAGTTAACTATGGCGAAACAAGTTGCATTGTCTCTTGGGATGTCTACCGCGGCGCGGGCGCACCTGACTATAAGGATAGAAACGACATAGGAAAATTCTTTCGCGGATTATAAGCCGCAGTGGTCATTTATTTGACATGCCTACCGTTAATTGACTTAATTTTCTTCATTTTTTTCTTCATATGTTTTTAGTCTTATTTTTCAATCGTAAATTCCACTAAGCTGATTTTCAATATTATATCTATACGTATATACCTATACGTGTACCTGCAACACGTTACGAATGAAACGCGAACGATTTAGCATTATCTGTATAATACTGTATTGGAATGCGATTAAATTCGCTGTCAACTTCGCCAATCTGCTAATGAGACTTTCTTTTATTTAGATGAACTAACGACAGCCGCGTTTAGTAGACCGGTATAAAACATTCATATTTAAACTGAAACGTCTTTTATACCAATTTTAAGGTAAATTACTATTCGCTCGGTCTGAAGCAGTGACAAATCTACAGTTTTTTTGTCCGTAAATGGAGATTGCGGTAATTCAGGTATTAGACTTTAGAGGAACATGAAACGTCAACCTCGATTCGATAATAGTGTAAAAGTAGGCACGGTCACCTGTCGCAAATAAATCAATTGTTGTTCAATCGTGTACCGGTGCAGGATCGTTGCTACAAGAACCGCATTCCGCGACCACCGAACGTACGCACTTATATTACACACTTTTACATATATAGATATATGCACACCACGTAGATACGTAAAGTAATTACTTATTAGAATCAAGACTAGTGACTTTTATTCCTGGACCGGTGCAATGAGTGCAGCGCAATCGAACTGTACACGCGCGTACAGCAGCGAAATATCGGAATACCTAAACGCAAAAAATCAGTCGGCAAACCACTGAATTACACTTTCGTATACGCGAATCAGAATTCGCGTTGTACTTATATAGAAATAGAACCATGGGTGAAGTTTAAAAAGTTCTATATGGTCGATTACACTTGGTCGATTTTTTTCTTCATCGTGGATATTAAGACATGGGGTAAAATCTGAAAAATCTTGAAAAATGTCATTCCAGGTAAATTCAACATCTGATAAAAAGAAAAAAAAAAATCCAAATACCGAATGCAGAAAGAAAAAGTTTCACATATCTGACGCGTCAATAACCGCGTAAATATATTCGATCATAAAATGATATCGTCGCGTCTCTTTGATCGCGAGTCACTACACGTGACCAAGCATAAGCTTCTACTCCGTCACGTGTATAGCAGTAAACTAAACGATTACTATATGGCTGTCTGATCGCCCGCTGCGGAAGGTATTCCTTCACCACCGGTTGCTGCACGTGAATACCGCGACCTATAACTATCGGCTGACTGCAGCAGCAGTACCAGCACCAGCATCAGCAACAGCAACAGTTGTGTTGACCAGCATAGATCTTGAGAGCTGAATGGACGCTATAAAGATCAGAAATGTGATTATTATTCTTATAATAACTTAATTGTGCCGATAAAATGATCGATTAATTTACTTTTTTTTTTTTTTTAGTCATATTATCGGACATAACTAAGAGAAATGTAATTTATATTAATCGCAATCGGTATTTCTCAATCAATATCACCGCGATATAGAACCGCGGCAATTTAGTCGATTGCTGCAGTTGAGATTTTAACGATCTGATTGATAGGCTTAAATTTGGTAAAATCTAAACGCCTTTATAAATAATCGTAAGAGATATGATCGTGTTCAGGGAAAGTCAGCCGAGTCACTAATTTGGATGTTGCTAATTGACGCTGTATGTACAAGACATACCTATTTCCGCAATAATGCGTGCTATACGTATAGAGTTTATGCGAATTGAAGTGTATGTCACACTATTCGATAAAAAAAATGATAATCCACACATAAGAGGCATATAATAATGGCTGGGTCGAAAGCATGCAGCGATTGCACGAATGCAAATGACTCATTGCTGATGGTGTATAACAGTTTGTGCATGAGGTGAGTCTTTGATCTAGTCATCCTTGAACGAAAGGATGTATAAGTCAGGTATCTGTTCAGTTCTGCAGCAGGCAGCATTGAATAATCGAGACAAAGAGAGGAATCGAGATAGAATTGCGTTAGTCGATGGTATGTGTATGTATGCACACCTATATATCTATCGCTTGGCTTTGTTCGAATCTTCATAGATACGATAGGTTTTCTATAGTTTTAAACCAAGTTGCCCAAGTTTTTAACTCCATTGTGAAATTGTATCGGTGTATATGTAATTCCTCCGTTTAATCCACACGTATGCCCCGAGGTGTATATAATATAGTATAGTTTTATATATACGAGGCGTTAAAAGACCACAAAAACTGTTAATAGCCGTTTGCGAAACTAGATTTGAAGAAGGAAAACTAGAAAAAACGTTAATATTTATTAAACCGCGGTAGCAGCAGGCTGATTGTATCAGTTTTTATAAAAGGGCATGAAGCCCCGGGGAAATGAGAATTAAGAAAGAAAGAAAAAAAAAAAAAGAGAAAAAGAAACTATATGTTTCATCGAAACTATGTCGATTCGTACAGTAGGCTTTATGGGTCTGATCGGTGTGAAAAGTGGTATTAAACTTTTCGAAACTAAATCGCACGTAATTCCTCAGTGTTTAAGCTTACAACAGCGGCTTGTTTTAAGGGGCGCTAAATGGGAAAATCGGTGCACGCATGTATATAGTAGTTGGTGGTAATTGACCATTGCAAAATAAGGCGACTGAAAGAAGTCAAAAATTTATTATCCTGCTTGCCCACATTCCATCCGATAATATCACCATACATGTTGTGTACGAGTGGAAGTACCTCACAGGTAAGTACAACAACAAAGCATAGCAGAAACGACGAGAAGCAAACGGGTTAAAGGTAGAGCGGTGTAAAATATACCCCAAGTAATATACTCATATGCGTTTACTGGCATACGCAAGTGTCTATTTACGATCAGGAATACGCAGGCTTTGAAATAGCTATTCCGATAGGTAACGCGTAAAGGAAATTACCGAAGCTGTAATACTACCAGCTTCAAGAGCGTCGGACTTTTGCCAAGCAAAATAACAGTCTTACATGGTTCATCGTAATGTACGTTCATGGAATGGTAATCAACCCATCGGAAAGGAATAACGAAGAATTGCGATTCATTGAAGAGTCAAGAAGAATGGAACGAAGACCGAAATTGCACACTGCAGTTGCACAGCCGCGGTTGGGTTCAAGTTCCGAATTTGGATATTGCCGAATCACAGTTTTTGAAGAGGATATTTTTCCGAAAATCTACGTAGCCGATTTGACAAATTTTAAAACGAAGAACACTAGAGGTTCCAAATAAAAATCTGAAAGACCGAGACTTGAAATTTGCGCACGTATCCATTCAGTGTTCAATATTTCAGGCTGTATCGGTCAAATCGAAGCCAATAAGTGGTCAAATTAATCATCTTGAGATTAACTTTTCTGAATTTTTTTTTGTTTTCAAATCCTATCGATTATTTATGACATCCTGAGATATAAAACGGAATTTTCGTTATTTTGATGTTCTAAACTTCAACCTTTCCGAAAATTCGGAATCGTCTGAAACAAATTCGCAATTTTGATCGTTCGGAACTTCGACCTGGCCGCGCTGAGAAAACCCATTCCAGATTCCAGTAAGAAGCTGTTTTTCTCCTTTTTCTGTTATAAATCACTTCCGGAGCTTACCTAGGCGAGTTGGTTAGTCTGGAATCTGGATCTCGGCTATGTTTACGACTTCGAATCGCTGTAGGGCTTTAACATATGTTAACACAGATTTAAATGTTGTGGCGATAGTTTCTTGCAGTATTTCGTTTTTTCTTTCTTTCTTTTTTTTTTTCTTCTTTCTTTTTTTTGCTCGTATACCACAGAGCTTTAATATCAGTGATTTAAAACGCGTTATTAATTATTTTTAATTACTCACGACGAGTTTTGTAATGATTAATGACTATTTACCATTACTTGAAGAATTTATTTTCTACGGAAACACAGGCTACATATGTAACATGACAATTTTACCACACCATTCTCATGTTTTATTCCAATCTATATAGAAGTAAAGAAATTTTAACACGATATTTCATTTTCTTTTTTTACACCCTCAAACAGCCAACAAAACTCACAAGATTCCAATTACAATTTTAATCACGTTTTAACAGAATGCCTCGAGCTGTTATAAAGAATTTGATTCTTCGTCACATTAAATATAACGCAGCTATCTGCACCTGTTCGATTAAATACCTCATAATATGTTCGAATGATATTCGTTATTCAAACATTACACGAAACAACTCGATATTATTTATTATTTCGCAATAAACGAGTCAATATGCTGTGTAGCTACCCAGACACACACATATATTAAATTTCAACGTACGAAAAATAATTATTGTTACGCGATTTTAAACGAATGACCACCAGTACAGGTATGCCTAAGTCAATCGGTAATTTAGTCGCGTGACTAAATCGTTTTCACCGTGTATGCATGCGGTACGAAAACCTTCACCTAATATATTCATCTAAATATTATTTAAGTTATGAAAATCGATAAAAACTATAATTACTTAGTTTGGGTGCCTTGGACTTGTACGTATATAAATATATCCACAACGTTATCGATATTAACATTTCTAATTGCTCCAGTAAACACAACGGGCCTACTGGTCAAGTTTTTTTTAGCAAACCGAATAAACGCCGAGCTATTTCCTTGCTTGGACTAAAAACGTTCATCAATTTCTTATACTTCTATATAATATTGTAGTTTTATTTTTTGTTTTTTGTTTTTTGCATCAATTACGTCCATTTGCCACATTTGCCACATTTGCACGTTTCGTTTGAGATCTGTTAACAAAATTCGCGAATTTGAGTCCAAGGATTCTAATGGGTATCAAAAATATGATTACGACGACTGTAGATGTCTCGATATCGTATAAACAGACAAATTATTAATCGCGAATAGTGATTAGAAGAAATTTCAAACGTGGGTAACGAAAGTCAATGTCCCGCAAGAATTAATTGCGTGGCATAATTGTCTCGTGAACTAGACGCCTGCCTGCAAGCCAGCGTGACAACCGGCCTGAGTACTTGTCAGTATATAGAAGTTAATAAATTGAAACAATTATCACGCAATTAAACAAAGCCTGAATACTTACGATGAAACAGCATCGCCCACCTAGTCTAGCTTCTATACCCAGTCATTCATCGTCAATTTTAATTGACGTAAGAATAACAATTTCCTATATAATTCTTGTATCATTGTGACTTTTTCATCCTGGAATATCGCATAAATACATTCACTTGATGATTGAGTTCGTCTAAACCCAGTTTTCCGATATGCTATTGTTAGTTTGATCGCCACACCCGGCGTTGGTAATGTTCTTTATTCTTATCGCAAGGCGTGTGTATTTAAGTGGTGAAAGTACTTTGGGAAAAGATTGGGAATAAAGTGTAATCAACCCGAGGCCACGCACCGGATTAAACGTTATTGTAAAATTATTCGCAATTGGTTCTACATAGTCGGGTTATAATTTCAAGCGAGAAAAAACTCGCTTCAGTTTGTAATTCAGTACAAGCAGAATAGATAAACGAATAAATAAATTCGCAGATATTTCACGTGGCATAGATTCCACCTTTTTTCTTTTTTTTCTTTCTTTTCTTCTTTTCTTTCTTGCGTGGAGAATCAATTTCACACATATTAAATATGGGTTCAAGTTCTGTGTAGAGTTGTTGAAAAATTGAACCGCTCTTTGAACGGGATTTGAAATTGACTTGAACCGTAACCACAACCGTGGTACTCTAACGTGTAAAGACTATTTCAAAATCGGCAATTACTCGCATTAACATACCGCGACAACGTCGAACACTTTGCATAATAGCATGGCACTGAATTCTACCTTTTGAAAGCACTAGCTCTGCCGAGATCAACTGGGTGAATACGATTACACCATGTAACTTGCCCTAGCTTAAAATGCGAAAAATGTCCAAAGCCCAACTACCTATTCGCATCGTTTAATTTTTTTTCCGCGATCCTGCTTCGAATTTACGGTTTTTTTTTTTTGTTTGATTTCCTCGATTTCGCAAAAATCGTATCATTACGGATTAGGAAGTCTTAATGACTACCTAGATTCGAGAATCTGTAAGGCAATCAACGCTGCCTTGCCTCACCTCACGCTCACGTTAAGTCTAAGTAAAAATCACGACAGGGTATAGTGCTAAACTCCTCCCAACAAAGTTACACTGAGGCAATATGTAATAGTTGGTTATTCGTTTCACTGCACGTGCGCGGTCAGCCAATTTGCATGGAAATATCACCAGCGTAAACTGCACGCGCGGCATATAAGCTCGATGCAAGATCAAGGGAAGCCGGTTTACGCGAGTTGTGGACTAATCCCTTTCATACGTTTCTTACGCATTACTAGCGTAGCTATCACGTGTTGACGGAATGTGGCTCTATACCCAAAGAATAATGACAAGATTTTCAAAATTTTCGAAAATCTGAACCTGAATCGGTATATGGATGAATTTATTCACGCTAAGATCCACAGAACGGATTCTATCGAAGTATGAATGAGTCATGAAATGGATGAGTAGATCATTGAGGATGTCATCTTGTCAGATAAAATTGATTGCGGTATACCGACAACGAGAAATTGCGCTGATTTTAATTATTATCAACGACGATTTGTGGGCATATATATATATAGGTTCATATAGGCAATGGTGATTTATATGGTAAACTAGTAGAAACTTTTCTCTCTCTCTCTCTCTCTTCAGTTAATTAAAACTACTCGGATGATTATAGCTCGGTGTATAACCATGCAATTGTAGTAGATACCGATAGGTAATGCAAATTGCAAATCTGCTGTATACAGTCGTGACAGTTTGCACGTTGAATAGACCGACTCTCTGTAAGTCTTGCACTGCAGTTAACTTGCGCTCTTCCAAAAGGTCATCAGTACCATTCTCACGATTAATTTTCTTTCTTTTATGACGAAAAGATTATTTACCCTATCGATAGCCATTTCTTCGTTCATGGATCGTCGCTCCTTTTTACCTTCAAATAAGGCATATCTCATATATGCAATTTCAAACCGAAAGGCCATATCGCGTGCTCAGAGAAGAAGTTCTATAGAAGAATCAGCCTCACCTATCATCAGTTTAAAATCAGTAGTATACGCGATTGTGGTAAATACAGGTAGGACAGATAAGTCGTAAAGAATTTTTCACCTTTATTTTCTCTCCGTCGTGCGTGAGCTACGGGACAATAAAAATCGCGAGAGCGTGGCACAGTGAACCTGTCTCAAGGCCTACAACTGCACCGTAGTTATAGGATACGACTCTCTCTCTACGAAGAGGGATCCCGCTATAAAGTATATTGCGATTATTTTATTGCAATTTTTCCCCCGATTATTATTACCAATAATCGATATTCAGATAAAAACTAGAACCGTCCTGATTGCAGGCTGCAATTATTAGACAGAGAAAATAATCGAGTTACCTGTAATGACATGGAAAATATTATCTTTACCGTTTTTATTCCCATATTTATTACATCTCACAATTGTTAGGGGGAAGTTAAAGACTATTTGAAATCACACGATATAGACGAGAACTGGAACGGATCTAAGGCGTCAGGTATCGATTATTAACTATACGTATCTTCGATTCATCGCGTGAGAAAATGATACCATTTCGCATCAGTACGTCCGACGATTCATACATTTTTCCAATAAGTATATATAGTCGTATATGATATATGAGAGAGGATGTGTGTTTACATGTCTTTGTACCCTGAGGTGCCAAGCCAGGGTGTTTTTCATCATCAAGATATTTTTTTTTCTTTTTTTTTTTTTACGTAAAAATTGTGGCAAAAGTAAGTTCTTGTTTTTTTTTTTTTGCGTAAAAGACTACGCGAGTTGCAATTAACCTCAGCCACGTTCCGCGGAGCAAAGCGTCTGAAATATAGTCGGGAAATTCGCGTAGCAAATCCGACGTCCGTTCATGGAACTCCCGAGGTTGTTATGCGAAATAAAATCTAGCAGTTTATTATTCGGTAGAAAACCGAGATAATTAAGGGAATTAAATTATTGCACCAGAAGTTTGAATAATTAAGAAACATTATCGAAGGCTCGGACGTTGCCAAAGAGAGAATAATAATAAATGCGATATAGGTATATAGAGCAGCTATACCTCTGCATTTATTTTTAACGAAGAATAATAGCATCGAAAAAAAAATAAAGAAACACACACGGGTTAGAGATATTTGCATAAGGTTGCAGAAATTTTTATTTCAACATTATTAAATTATTGCGAAGGTGAAGGGAACACAATATCTATGGATATTCGTATAATTGGTAGTCGTATCGGTGTGCTATGCGGTGATGATAAATAAACGGTTTAAGAATTGCAGTCAGTGATGTGGGACGGTTGGCAATTTTCCACAACTATTATCCGCTTCATAAATCCCGTTATTTTCGGTTTTGTACTATTTCAAATTTCGCAAATAGTTTCGACCGCATAAAATCGAAATCATAAACGATCGGCGAAAATCATTTCACATCGATTTCTCGATAGGTATAATACGTCGCTTGGGGTAGGGACGCGACTTGAATTACGTCGATGTGCAATTCCTCGGGGTTTTCTCTTTATCAAGTCATTAAATACGTTATGTAATATTATTATAGTTCGGTGCGCACATGCGGGCCACAAAACGATCGGTATAGGTACCTACGTACCTATATTACATTAGTCGTACATCGGAACGCGGGTAAAAAGATAAACGGTCTTGCCGAAACAGATTATGACAAAATTTCAAGAAAAAGACAAAGGGACCAAGAAAACAGAATAGTTTA
The DNA here is from genome assembly GCA_914767705.2 of Tenthredo notha. Lineage (NCBI taxonomy): Eukaryota > Metazoa > Arthropoda > Insecta > Hymenoptera > Tenthredinidae > Tenthredo > Tenthredo notha. Next base: position 21,060,422 of record OU611908.1, on the reverse strand, counting down.
ACGAACGTGACACTCACCGACGACCAATCGGTATATGGCACAGATTTCTTCTCCGTTTATTAATTTTTGCGAGACAATAAGGCGCCTAAAATCAGCTTTCTAACTGGAGACCCGCTCAATTAACACTTTCCCTTATTAATTGAAAAAAAAAAAGGGTATTCTATCTCCGATATCTGACTATTATAAAATATCAGATCATCGTTGCTAAAAATCTTACGGAACCACCTCTGAATTTAAAATCAATATTTTTATCATACCCGGGACTGTTATTAGCTAAGTGTAAAAATTTTCACGTGCCGCAATTACCGTTCACCGCACGTGTCTCTAGACAGTTGCGGAAAACAACTACCCCCGCAAAGCCTATGGCGATTTGTCGTCTACACTTGCAGTACTGCACTGCACTGTAGAATTTAAGACACAATATCAACCTGCGATAAACCTGATATATTAGAACTCACGTGTGCCAGAACATGATTTCGTAATTTTATTATAGCACGTGCCGTGATAATCTTATCGGAAAATCTTCGCAAAGTAGGTATAATAGGTACCTACTACGTTCCGCAAGGAACGTGCTTTGAGCAGGTTGATAGTTATCTAATTGTTATACGGAATGATCTATGTACCTGGATCGGGTTGAAGTACCGAATCTTTCAACTACAAATTCTGAATTCGTTCGAAACGATTCTGTATTTTCAAAATTCCGAAAGTCCAGACCCCCAAAAACCTGAAAATTTGAGTTAATCCGTTAGAAACGATCTAAAGAGAGATCAAAAGGAGATGAACATCTTTGATTATTTTAATTCTGGGAAAAGAAGGTAATCAAGAACTTATTTTGATCACGTGACAGGAAACTGCCTCGCCTTTTCTTGCCAGGAGTAATCCGGGGTTGTCAAGGCGTCGCATTTGTCCCTGACATCACTAGTCATAGTCCGTGTCCTCCGTGTTGATAGTACCACAAACAAGCACTACACCTATTCACAATTAATATGAAAGAAGAAAAAAAAAAAAGAAAAAAAATTCTTACGTTTCCGTTGTTCGTTCATCGGAGCGAATATTTATACTAGTACTAGCTGTATGCAGCGGAAGTAGGTGTATAGATACTCGTTCTTAAAAATCTTGGAAAAACTTACGTCGATTAAATTTCATCACATTATTGTTGTTATATAGTTGGTTTATCACCAAACTCTTGAAATCAAAACACGTCACAGACGTAATCACTCGCGCTTATAGTAACGGAATTACAAACATTTTTCTTGCGAAATGAATCCAGAATCAATTCCTACCGCGGATTTCGAATTTCGAAACTCTATACTGATCGATCGAAATCTCGTTGTGGAAATGGCTTAATATTTATAGCGCTTTTCCAGCCCTTTTGCAGACCAAAAAACACAAGCTATAAAAAAACCGATTCTTAAAACCGTTAACAGACGAAAAGCTTACGATCGAGATGATCGAAATCGTCAGAAACTTACGAAATAGGTATAGAGGTGGCTAATTAGACACAAGTAAGGTAAACGGTATCTAGTCATCTTGTTCCCGGTGTTATTCTCTCACCGATCTTTATCGGATTAACGATAATTCTCACTTGTCGTATAGAGTCAGTCGAATATATCGCGGTTCCACATCTTCGCACGGTTCGTTGATGGAGGATAAGACTCATCGCTGTACACTCAGTACGTTTATCTATGGATCAAAGTTATACATGTTTATAAATGTGTGGGAGTCCGTTACACCGGCAAATACTTAATACGTAAGAGACCGGAGTCGAGTCGAGTCGTTACGTTACGTTACGTTATGCGTTTATAGGTGGTGCCGAAGGTGTTACGATAACGGAAGATTGTACACTAGCTTGGATAGTCATACCTGGATTGGTTTTGCGTATGGTCAAAGGATAAACGGGATATGTCTGTATCTGACTGGTAAAGGAATCACCTTTTCCTTTCGAGACGGACAGCTGGCGGTGTTACATACAGGTATATGTCCACTGAGCTGAGTATTTTATATTTTGCAATTTCCGCGTTTCTTACGCATCTCGCTTAGCCGGGACATTTCCAAATTCAAGACTACTTGATTAATGTCGTTCGGACTCTGCAAGTTAATTCAAACGCACCGATTTACTCACTCAAACTCTATATACGGGTACGAGGTAGATAGTCGCTTCGATACGGTGAAGCTAGTACTTATGAAACATTATACAGCGCTCAAAGCTGATCCAATTTAAATGCGAATACATTTTTTCTTTTTCTTTTTTCAATTTCTAACGGAAGCTTGGAAAAAAATGATCGAAAATATTCAAAAAATTCTGAACTTGGTCAAATTCGGGGAACTTTCCCTGCTATACATATTTAAGTTTCTATCTCAGGTGTAATTAGTCACGTATACTTGATTATAAATAAATATGTTTAAAAAAAATGCGTAGGCTAGCGTTACGCAATTTAACTTATAACGCAACGCAACCAGGCCGCACTTCGGATTTCTTCCTTCCGCAGTTAGTTTGTAACTTTAGAAAACCGATAGCTTCTTCTTCCGTGAAGAATTGCCTTCGCATAAAATTACGAGAGAAAATAGTTCCATTACGAAATCAACGTTGAATAACAGCCCGGCGACTTGTTCACGGAATGTTGTATATTCCACGATCGTTTGAATAATCATAGGATAAAAAGAGAGAAAAATAAAACCGTTATAAATAATTCGGAAATGTCTTCGATAGATAATCGGACGTTTGTCATATTCATGGAAGTATTTTTCCGTTCTCTGTCATTTCAAATGACTTTTTTCGTCTCTAATATTCGATATTTGGAAATTCGAAGCAAATTTTGCGACTGATGGTTACCAATTATTAAATAACGTTTAAAACCCTTAGGATGGCCTGGAATTCTTCAGCATATAGTTTGAACAGTTGGGCAATGCCTAAGTCGCGCTTTCCATTTCATATCTTCACCACGGTTTTATTTTAGCTCCGGAATAAATCTGCGCGTTTCAACTTCTCTCGATAAATTAGCATTAGTTTTGGTTACACCCGATCGCCGCTTCGATATTTAAATGGCAAAAGCTTTGATCGACGATTATATTAGTCGTGACTAACGCAGAACCGCTTTTCAACGATTAGAGATTAGGCTAAATACATCAGCGAGATTCCTCGGCTATATCTTATTCTCACACCCGCAAATCCTGACCACCTTTCGCCGCAGCTAATAAAGAATTCGCACTTTTCTATAACGACCTTTCACCTTAAGTCAAACTAGGCGAAATCCGTGCCGCAAGCTAAGTCTCTTATATTCTATTAGAAATGAATAAAATACTTTATGCACAAAAGAGAAGCAACGAGGAATGGAGAATAATCGCTCTCCATGTACAAAAGATTTTCAGGATTGCAATTCCCAGCGTATTTTCTATTCTCTAACTTCATACCAATGCCAGTATCGTGCGGATATTCATTTACCACCGTCTGCGGCAGTAATTACATCAATTACACGCAGCATTCAACTAAGAAGCGGGAAGATTCCGCTGCGGTTTTGCAGGGTCCGAGTTTCACTTTGATTTCAAATAGTGATTTAAGCAGCTAACAAAAAGGATCGATTTTTTGCGTAACACCCACGCACCATCTATGTTTGTCATTCAGACGCGGAATATCTCCGCTATTATGCATATATCATGTCATGTATAAACGACGAAGAAGCGTGAAGATGCAAAGTACTTAAGTGCTCCTTGCTATTTGCTTGCGTGTCATTAGAAACTCTATATTATTCCTATTCCAGGTATGTAATGCGTATGTAATGTTACAGAACCATCGCGGATGCGGACCTGATTAAAGCCTCTCTATTTAAGTACCATAATGAAAGAAATACCGACAGGTGATTTTGAAATAAGTATAAATCACTAACTTCCTTAAGCTACCAACTGATATGACAGGAATCAAGTTTCCTGGCCATAAAATGATGCAGATTTTAATCTAATGGCAGGTCAAAATTATTTCACAGCTATTCCTATTTCTACACGACACGATGAAGTAAATCGATTGCTCTATACACGCAACAGATATTTAGATGTGATATAGGTAATCTTGAACTCGAGACTCTAAATAGTATAAATATGATTTGTGAAATATATTGAAGACTCCTCAGTATGGGTATAGATTATTATTTTCTGATAGCAAGTTAATTTACTAGTAAATCTAACGGTGGATAATACAACTTGTTATTACCAGTTGCGAAACGAATCGCTGTGCAGATTGCTAACTAATTATAATATTTATACTGCATAAAAATAAGGTTCGTTTAAAATTATCCCTGGTACAGGCGCAGGTCGTTGTCCCTAGTGGTTCAAACGATATTTTCTTGAACTGGTAAAGAAAATGGGAAAAACTCGTCCCATCATAAATTCATTTGCATCACTCCGTATTTCAGATACCAAGATTTTATAGAAACAGATTACTTTTAGTGGATTTTAGTTCTCATTATTCGCCATAGAGATTTGCTTTCGCAAACTTTTACTTCGAAGTTCATTCACGATGGACTGCACTTGCATATATATTTGTGATTGATCGTGAAAGATGGGGGGGGCTCATCTTACAGCAAATCGGAGATTTGTCATTTCGATGCACCGTATAATAAGGCAAACAATTATCATCAATCTGGTTCGTCTTGCTTTCTAGTAATAACGAAGCGAATCTCATCTCTACAACCGTAACGAATCTCGGTTTTCGCGCAACGAAATCTTCCCACATATAGGTACATACCTTTGGCTTACTTATACACACAGCAGTTTGCGGTACTCTGAATGTTCCACATACGCTAATTCTATTCTCATAACTGAAAATAACCGGCAAATCACGAATCATTATCGTTCAAATTCCGTTATACAAATTGACTAATTGTAAGTAGAGAAAAGTGCTTACTAATCGGTGCATGAAAAAGTAAATTGTCAGTTGTTGCAACCCGAAGATTAAACATAGTCTCATAGAGAGGTACCCAGCTGTAAAATTTGCATATTATGGCAAAGATTATCGCCAATTATAGCCGATGATCTTTCTCAGACCGTGGAAATATGTTTTTATTTTATTTAAAATTGTGGAATGAATGAAAGAATGAATGAATGAATGAATGAAGAAACGACACCGATGACGTGAATGGTATCTGCTGTCAGCGAGTGCAGCATAAGAGATGAATATTGCGATATGAAAACGCGTTCGACGTCTCATTGCCTCGGAGAATTGTTCAAATGATATTTGTATGTACCCGGTGTTTATTCGAGGCAGATTATATCGCATTATTGTGTGCAGACAGTAGAGCGACGAATTGGGAAAAATATGAGTAACAGCTTGAAGCTAGTTATGTTCCGTTGTGTTGTAGCCTTGCGAAGATTGAATCTGGCTATAAATTTATGAGAATAGTACACTGTCTGTGTCGCTGAATCTGTAAGTCGAAAAGAGAAAGGTTTCAAGCCTTCATTCGCTCTTTGAGAGAAGAGATAAACAGATTTTTACCACAGCTATACATGTTTCACTTCCTAACAAAATCACAACGCGTATATATATCCTCGTTCAGAAATTAGGTATCAAATTATAAGTGTGAATTGCAAGGACTTGTTACATCGATGTCACACCTTTTCACATTTTTTCATGTTTCTCATTTTTTTTGGTGTAATGAATTCAAACTCTACGAGCAGATTTCTTGCAATCAATCCTTTTATTTTTTCAACTCATTTCGCATATTCTCACTCTTCCGTGATTGCGATTATGAGACGCTTGTTACTAAATCACATTGCCTGCAAATTCTCGGAGAACTGCACAAACCCTCCAATTTGCAAACTTTCCTGTAACACCTAGAGCGGTACAGCTTATTTAATAGAATCAGAACCCCTCATCAACGACTTACTAAATATCACACGACGTTTTGTAATATCTATACGTACCGAGAACAATACATAAAGAAGAAGATAGCACAGCTAGTGAATAATTCCAGAATATATTAACAGGTTTTGCAGTATTTCATTTCTTCAACAACATCACACCTCTATAATTAATGAACACACGTACGATGCTGTTCACATATACATATACATATCCCATTGATCCTGTTCATACGTTGATCTAATTCAATCGACATAACAGGCCCCTCGATCCAACTCTATGGAAATTTAAGTCACGAGAAATTTTTTAATGATATGAATGGTGAGAGAGACTTTCAGCAGATCTTTGATACGAGAGATGATCCGAAGGATCGAATCCTCCCTGTTTTTAATCAGCATTGTCCTGCAATAGCTTGACTTAAGTTGAAATTTTCCTTTCGCAAAAATGATGCAACTTTTGAATTTACCAATGAGAAAGGGGATCGCAACATTTTCTAGGGTACTATTGAGGTTCCATTCCGGTTGGGTCCTCCGGGATCTGGAGGTCGTGGCGTTAATCAGAGTGCGACCGAGGCCAGAGGGTCGAGGATCGTTGAGCGTGCACTGGTGGTTCCACCTTATAGAAAGTGTGCACCCTTCGCGATTAGTAGCCTGTATTAATTGGTATTTAGATGATAATGATTCCTGGAATTGATCTGAACGTGTATAAATTGATTTCTGTAATACGGAAGCGGTATAAAATAATTATGCAACTTATGTGAACGGTGGGAATCAAAATTAATCTAACCTAACGTTGCGTTTGATAGTTCTACTATTGCGTAAAACCGATTGCCTCAGTTTGAGGGAAAAACTTTTTTACACATCGAATGCCCAGAAAGCATCAGCAAGACCAGCAATACGTGGATTTGCGAATAACTGCAAGCTATATGCCGCACTTATCAACCGGACAGACCCACGTGAAAGTTAATTGTAAATAGAATCAGAATTGACCGCATTGGATAGCTGCATATGAACCGATCAAGAAACGGCTTATTATTCAAATGGAAATGAAAATGATAATTGCCAATAAGGAACTACGGCTACAAATTCAATACCCGCGATTTTGATCTCATTAAAACAACCAAAAGCTATGCAATTTACCAGCGGGGAATATAAATATAAATATAAATATAAATATCCCTCGAGGGAATGCGTATTTTATTTTCAACATTAAACTACCCGGCTGTCACACCCCGTCGCGTCAACCGGAAGATCAAGCAGCTTGGCTTTTCAATTAAGACGGTGTGAGACCTGTACGAACTAGATGTGCAATTAGCTAGCTCACAGGCGTTGTGATTTACTGCTGTAATTCGCTGCAGTATATCGGGGCGGTATGGGTGAGGTACCTTCCGACAACGAGGGCAAAAAGTTACCGAAGTCCTTTAGCTGCACTAGCCGACAGAGGCGGCTTCCAACGGTATTACAGTTAAGGCATCGTAAAATGGCCAATGATTACGAGATTGTTTAAATACAGTAGCAAAAATGGTAAAGGTTGCTTGTTCGGTTTAAATTATCCGGAGATTGCATCATTTTTATTGCCAATGTATAAAGATGTGTGGTTCAAACAATCCCACGTCTTCGTTCTACTTCTGAACTCCATTGTTAAATCATCATTAAATTTTTCGTGCAATTCGTACCGGTATATAGGTACCCGAAGAGACAATGAGTCAGGTGTACCGAGTACGTGAGGAAAAGCTACCAGGAGTAGGACGCGGAAGCTATTATAGTGACTAGGTACCAACGTTAATCACGATTCTGAATTACGGACTGGACATAGTACGAGGGAAAATCATGCGAGCAACCATAGAGGCGAACGGGTACAGATAATCGACGTGACGTCCCCAGGGAGTCTGTCTTCTCATCAAAACCAGCTACTACGTGGTACTGCGCAGTGGCGCCCATAACTTCTTCCTAGAATCAATTAGAGACTCATGGATTGAATTCTTGATTCCTTACTTTGGCTCATTTTGATCGAAAGGATCGGTAATTTTAAACGACGAGAATACTAGGCGAGTAGAACCAAGTTTTGCAGAAGAAAAAAAAAAAAGACACGATTTTCGCATAACCGTAGAAAGATCCTTCTAATAGCCTCTAAATCTATTGCAGTTTTTCCTGTGTGTTCGCCAGGGAGACGCTCATTCATGTTATTTTTTTATCAAACGATTCGTGCCTCGAACGGATAGTTCGGCAGTAGAGCGTCTCGAGTAATAGGTAAAAAAGTTGTGCTTTCACGCTGTAAAGGAAGTCTGTTTTTCCTATAACTTTTTTTTTTTTTCTTTCATTCGTAGTGATATATTTAATTTACACTTACTAGACCAGGAATAGACAATGACTCTTGTTATATTTTGGGCTGAATTTTTATTCGATACAATTTGCTACAGGTGTGCCTTCTTGGGTATATCGACGCATTGAGTTGAATAAGTCAAGGTTTTATTTACTTTATATATACACCTTTTTTTTTTTTTTTGTTATTCAGACAAGTAATATCAATCGTAACATAGCTAGGAGAGAAAGTGTCCGATAAGTAAGTGATTAGTGAGTTATAATCTGCTCTAAAGATCCCGAAAATATATAAAATAAAAAGCGAACGTTGCGTCAGTATCTAGGCGTCAAAAACGTCACTTATACTTCTACGATATACTTTCTCATCTCTCTAGCCATAACACATAACGCTATGAAGTTTAACAAATTTCTTTTTTTCCTTTTTTTTCTACGTCTCCCCATAAGTTCGATTTTTATCAATATTTTCCTATCGTCGGGTTTATGGAATACTTCTTTTTACATTCCAAATCGGACCACGATCATTAGCGTGTCATTATTTATATTTATTACCATCGAAACGAGCACCAGTTTACGAACATTCTATATACAACTATATAGGCAATGAAAAATTACTTTTACAAAGTGAAATTTCCAATGCGCATAAACATGAGAACTGAACTACTGCATCGTACGTTAGCTGTAAATCAGATTTCAACGTTCGGTGGCCTATTACACCGACGTCCTAATTGAACCGGGTCATTTTTCCTCACAGAATCGCACAATCTCTTATGCCAAAGAAATATCTACAACCTATGATAATACGTGGTTAATTTTATACCCCAATCCCGTGTATATAAAGGCATAAGATTAGACTGGATATACATTCTAAGTCCGTTCTACTGACTTTGTGATTCATTGGACGCCACCGATCACTCGCTGATCCTGAGGATATCGAAGCCCCCATTCCGCTTGGTAACAAAAACTATATGAATTATTCCCATTTCCGTATGCAAAAAAATCTTTTAACCGAAACAGTTCGCTAATTTTAAGCTAATTATACACTCGTTTTATACATTCAGAAACGAACAAGAGAGAATCATACTAATCGTAGCACTTATCTGTCTCTATACAGTAATAAGTTGGTATAATAATTAGGTATACGTCCTTGCGGATTGTATAGAGCGCCTTGAATTTGCGTTTCTTTTTCTTCTTTTTTCTTACTTTTTTGGAACATAAATTTACTGAAATGGGACTCAGCGTCGGTTCCTTTCGAAATGGAATATGGTTCTAATCGTAAGAGGGAGCGGTTGACATGTTTTAATTTGTCAATTTCTTTTTTTTTTTTTTTACCGCGCAATTAACACACGTTTTAAGTGCATTCAGATGGCTTTGGCAATGTTCAAGTTAATTACACAATAGTACTTGACTCAACTTATAGTCTCTTTGGACTCTCGAGCAACTACATTCTTTGGACACGGGGTCGGACCGTCCGGATTCTCGGAGAGTTTATTGCAATCCCGTACGAGTTCCTCATAGCTCTGACCATTTGAGATTATATACATCCCGTTCGGCACGTAATAGCTCATGCAACATCCATGTACAGACAGATCATAATATCTGTAGAACCTGACCGCGGTATAAATCACATTACTAAGTATCACATAAGTGATGTGTCGGTATGGCATGTGAACAATTATTAATTGATTATCATCTCAGATGTTATGAACGCGAATGAATTGATCATCAATTTTCATATTGATCAATTAAAATACCAACACCTATATATATCTCATAGAGGTGGAAGAAATTCTCTATACAAGAATTTCTCACGGATTGAATACGTTCAACACGATGTAGATTTCCAGGGAGCTGGGTACTGCGAAGTACTGAAAAAGGCACCTATTACCTCTTCGAGAGGAGCGTGTGTCGAGCTTTTTTTTATCCATTGCCTATAGGAGACCACCTCGTATAGGAGAGAAAGACTCGAGAGAGCTAACCCGGAAATGTTTACCTGAACGTGGAGCCTCACGAAGCACATATTTTGCTGTAGCTACCTTTATGTATATCTGAAGTACAACGAAGTAGTAAAAAACATCAGACATCAAGACTCGGTACCACTGTATCACCTATATAGCATGAATCTTCTTCACCAAGTCTTTGGTGAAGAAACAGCATTGCATTTCCGACCTGATCTTACTTAGCTCTGTCGAAAGTTAGATCTACAGATTCGTACTTCTGACTAGTGGAATTATTATACACAAGTTTCACCGAGAGATTTGCGTGCAGTGCAGTGCACGACGGTATGCAATCAATCCTTGCGACCACAACTTGTCATTTTCCTCGGTTTGTGGCAAAACGAGAAAGGGGGGAAAGAAAAAAAAATTGAGAAGAAAGGACATTAGTGTCCTGTAAGATTTTTATTTTATTTTTTTTTCAATTCTTTTAATAACGCGATACACGATTGTAAAATGATTTACAACTTTCTAAACCATATCATAAGAGGCTCAATCGATTTGTCTAGCGGAGGGAATAACAGAAATCGATTCGAAGTCTATAGGATGTTATAAATTTTGCTAAAAATTTATAAACATTATTGTGTGTTCGTATATAATATATCCACCTTATACCGGACGTGTTATAAGATCATAGTGTTTGAAACTGCCGTGAGAAAGTGTTCAAAAACATATTCTACACCATGAGTATAGGGCCATCGTTGTTAACGATCGTCGCTATCAATTACAGTATAGGTTTATCTCACGGATCTCGAGATGAGACGAGATCTGAGTCTCTGGCTTCCGCAGCGTCAGGACTTTCTCCGGTCCATAGGTTCGTCTTTCACTATACCCAACGTGAATTGACTATCCCGAGTGCTGATGTATTATGTTAGTAAAAAAAATTTGTAGAATAATTAATTTCATTATATCAAAAAGTAGGATAAATCGCCAAGAGTGGTTCGATCATTAGTAAAATGGTCTTTGAATATCGGTTAAGGCTGGTTGATCGCGCGCGTAATACTTACTCACACCAGAGATAAAATATAATGAGCTAACTGAGCTCGAGAATCCGGTAAGATTTTATCGAAAGTATAATAGGACAAAAAGTATAATCTACAGACTCTCAAAAGTCGGTTATACGCGCGCATTGACTATAGAGAATAAAGAAATTGGAATGCGGTTTAAAAAACCGTTGACGGAATACAGGAAGTGGCGATATCTCGTTGGTACACCCGCGCTTTAGGATTTAAACGTAAAACGTAATCATGTGTATTCGAATGGGCATATATAGACATAAAATACATATGGGGGTACTTGTATACAAACATGTTGCTAAAATAATCCAACAAAACACAGCCGTCACTATGTAGAAACGTCAAGTAGAAAGTGACGCGTAACTCTCAATTATATTAGTATAGTATAATAATAGCACGTCGAGCCCTCATTTGTCGTATTATATGCCTGTACGTTAGAATGACGAGTGTGATATGTGATCAGCTCTAAACATCACGGAATGAATAATTCCCTATAGCAAAGATCGAATGAAAGTTCATTTTTTTTTTTATCCTTTACACTAAGATATTCTCTTTCTCTTTCGCACAGCTGGTTATACACGCGCATTCATATCATGATGATGATTTTACGATTGGCGACTTCCGATGAAAGTCACTTGCCGGACAGCCGCGCACCGTTATATACTATATCCTTGTCTTCAGAAAATTTATTACTTCCAAAGTCTGACCACGATTAAACTCTGCACAAGGAACTCGAAGAGCGATTTAAAAGAAAGAAAGAAAAATAAGCTGTTCTCCTAACTCGCGATAATTTACTAAAAAAAAAATCGAATAAAAATAAAACATAATTACTCCGCGAAAGAAGTTAGTTTACAAAGACCAGCTGGGTCATTGTTAAGTCATGCTTTATTACTCGACACTTGATCGGCTTGTCTATTATTAATATTATAGGTAAAGACAAATGGGTAAATCTATTCAGCGAAAGTGACTTTCAGCAGTTCAGTGAACGATTACCAAAACGGGAGGTAAAATTATTCACGGTGTTACTTCCCGCTGAAGTATCGTCCATCTATGGTCTCTAGGATTTGTACTATTCGAAATTTATCACTGTCGTATTCGACACAGACAGTTAGTTGGATATAGGACTCATTCAAGAACAAATAACGCTAGGAATTTACGGCCAGGATATTAATCCCTGTCTCTTAACAATTCAAGACTCACATCACGGCTAGTTACGTATCTATACTACATTTCTATGGATAAATGAGCGAGGTCTTACTCTCACCTACGCTATATGGACGGGGCTTTTAACAAACGGACTTCAGTCGAACGACCCCACACATACGGAAAACTCATTCACGCGTGCTGGATCCCAAGGTTTAAAACTCACGTGCCTTCTGGGTCGCATTGATCTTTGAACAGGAACTGGTTGGACTAAAAACAGCCGGAAATATCGTATGCTGAAGAGATACGTCGATGAAAAAGACTCCCAATTTTGAGAATCCCGAAAGGTCAAGATTTCGAATTTGAGTTTACCGATCCACAGTTTCTGTAAAGGGTATTTCCCCGAAGCTCTACATATAGCATTTTTCAAAAACTTTGAAAACGAAGAACACTGGAGGTTCAAAATTTCGAAAGGCCAAACTTTCCAAACTTGTCATTCGCGCATGTATTTATTCAGTGTTTAATAACTCTCGATTAAAATGAACTATTTTTAGTCTTCACATTCTGAAAAATAGACCGAAATTTTTAGGATTCTTAGACTTTCGACGTTTTGGACTTTTGGAGTTTTATAAGCTGTGTGCATTGCGATCTTTCGGAATGTCGATGTCCTGGGCTCCGCCGTTTCTGAGAATTCAAAATCGTCTGAAACGATTTCAGAATTTTTTTAACGTTCGGAACTTCAATCTAGCCATATAGGTATATAATCATCTATCGACTTTCAATGGATCGATAAACCTCACAGAGATTGACGATAAGAAAATTGTGGTACCTGTATGCCCGCGTAATAATAGCACACGATAAGCGCTTGTGGAACAACCCCTGCGGCTAATCATAAGGAACAAATATTAAAATCGATATAATACCGTTTAGCTTGCACTCGAAGTCGTGCCGTTGACTTATACTCGCAATATCTATACAGGGGTAGATTTCTCCTTGATTTATGCAGAATGGTCAATAGTATTATCGCACTCTTAACGTGTCGTGTCAATTGAGTGCTAATTTTGTTCTTCAAATCGCATTCACTAGTCACTTTATTACGTGACTATAACACAGTGGGTTTGGCCTGCATATATAGCACAAGCCGATAAAGGTGAATGGTAATCGTTTCACTGTTTAACTTCAGCCCCTGTCATAAAGCCTTGGCAAAGCAATCATCATTTGAAGAACAATCAGTTTATTCCGTAAGATTGAATTCGAGTCAATTCGTACTTAGACTGAGGATTAATCTATCATTCTACTATAGTACCTATTTTTCTTACACAGATATTATATGAACGCGAAATAGTCTTAAACGACTAGGAAATTCACTATGTAACGTTTATCCAGAGATCTTTCGACGCGATCAATCCCAAATAATTGCACCTCATTTACGGATTGCTGATAAATGAAATACATACAGTCTTAGATCTTAACGAGATAAGAAATCAGTGTCTGTCTGATCAGCCTGATGAGTCGACGGCATCATCAGTCTGCTTCTCAGCTCAGTACTGATCATCTTGAAATGAGGAAATAGTTACTTGTCTTCTTTCAGCTTCTGATGTCAAGTGCTATTAATTTAGTCTATTCAAATTATCGAGTCAATATCAAAGAGGGTTTTAGATAGGAATCAAAGGTCATGTCTGACCATGGGCGCTGGCCTAATGATTCAATTGTTAACTCAAAGATTTATCCGCGACTTCCGTGTTCCAAAGATTCTCTGACCTTCGAATAAGTCGAAGTCATCTCGCACCTAGACTGTATCCGGAAACATTTCGTTGGTTTAGTTTAATTTGGTATAAAAAACGGCGCGTTTCGATACCGAAGAATTTACTTTCGAAGGACGCAAGGTGTTGGAAAGATTTTTTCTGCACTGTATACTAAGGTGGTCCTTGATTTAATCATTTTCGAATTTCAATAATCTCATCGGCCAGGATGAATCCTAATATGTACAAAAAAAAATGTAGTCAAGACCTCAGGTTTCTATGCCCAAAGAATTCCTCCAGTACGTCGATGCAGACGAACGATAATGGCGTAACACCCGCACCGAGAACTACAACGAGTTTTAAGACAATGTCAGGTTCCTTTCGACGTCGAGTTATCGACCTGATTTAAATAGCGGTGATTGTAGTGCAGCGGTAGCGCGAGAAATTCCTATAAATAATTGACCGTTCAACGGCACTTGCCATACCAAATTAAATCCAGTGTCCATAACTTTCTTGTAAAATGAAACCGTCCCATTATACCCCTACACTTCATTCCATATCGGAATTCAATCCCCAGAGTTAGACTTGACTTTGATGAGGCCACTGGGACAGACTGCATAACAAAGTTCATTAAAATAAATGACATCGTGATGCAACATATTGATTAAGCGAATAAATCGTGAAAACTACTAGTCTGCGCCAACTGATTGGGCAACTATCGGTTACTGGTGTGAAATATTAGCAGAAAATTGCTTGCCGATCGATCGATTGACGTTGCAAATTTTTAATTCAACAACCGTTTATACCTGCACGAGTTGCTAACTAATTCTGTATGCAATACTGCGCTGGAACTTTGTTCCCGATTTCCAAAAGTCTTTTTTCCTTTTTTCTCATCCAATTCTTTATAGGTATCTGGAAATCATCCACAAATTATCGTGTTGTCACTATATCGACGTCTGTCAGTTAGTCTGTTGCTAGTCGCTGAAATGCAATTCTATTGAATGCAGGCGCATGCCAGATATTCGTGACTTTATACCTCGCGATTGTCAGGGAAAGTTTTGACGGGATTACCAAGTAACGATGTCAAGTCTCGTTCGTTTGCCAATTACATGATCTGAACGAGTTATTGAATCCTTGATACTCTTCGTGGCGAGATACAGTTTTCTAACTAAAATAATTGTCTGTTCATATCCTGCAGTACCATGACTTTCATGAATATATCGTGAAGATGACCTTACATCGTCGTTTGAACTCTACCTACTCAATTCAATATCACTTCAGAACTCCTGGTTGCTTTTTTATCGCAATATTTATCGTATGATTTACAGAGTATCACTGTAACAACAACTTTCTATCGTAAAGGATACAATCAACTTACGCTATTCCACTCTCTTCTGGATTTATATAACTCGAACTCTTCCAGAACATCCATATTCCGTCAAATCCGATAGATTTACGACTCACGATTTCAGGATCATTGAAAATCAAAAAAAAACTATGAAAAAATGAAATCTATTCGATAACGCGGGGGAAAAAAAAATCATCAACGAAATTGGAAATCTGTTTCATTCTCAATTCAACTTAAACCAATTCAACTTCTGTATCGATTTTGCCGATACTAGCCATACTAGTGACCCAGATGAAGCCGTGTTCTGTGAGAAATACGGAGCCGGCGGCGACGTGCAGGCTTAGGACGTCTACCTGTATACCTGTCCACTATAGCTCGGCAAGATTGGCCTTGGCAATGTAGTCCTTATTGCCCGTCGCCGGTTGCTGGTCGGAGACGGTCTCTCAACTCTCGCCGACCCGGTCCTGTGGCTGGATGGCACTTTCACCTGGTTATAATTGTATGTTTATCCGTTCTCTCAACTGAATGGATTCTTTTTCAGCGTCGTAATAACGGTTGGTTTTCTCGCAAGCCTCATAATGGTATAAAATTTTCATATTCAACGCAGTATAGTGTCCAGTTACCGCGAACTCGACAAAACTCGAAACGTAATGAGACATTTTTTGGATTAAAAGAGACCAGTATCTGGTTTTGCTGGAAATAAGTCCTGATCCGTTTAATCATACGTTGTAATTCACCATAAGAAAGTTTAATTTTTCGACTACCTACACTTCTGGGGAAGTTAACGTCCGATGTTTTATGAACCGGTAGATGCTTTCACCTGGCTAAATATTTCAGGAGCTGATCAATGCTCCAGATTTATTTTTGGCTCAAGATAATCGCCACGATCAAAAGTGGGAGTTGTTTGAAACCCAACAAATTCATAGTATGGGTATATTGACCGTATTGCCTGCGGTTGATTAGGGAGACGGAGCAATGTGCCAATTAATGAATGCGATATAATTAATGAAGCCTAATATGATCAATCAACATTCGTCGACATTCGTCAATCAATAATTGTAGAATAGTTGTATATGCGGGACAAAACTAATGAATAAAAAATTACTTGATATTATATTAAAAAAGCTCTGATCTCGTTGGTAATTATATCGTTGAAATTTTTCTTTTTCTTTTTTTCTTTTCATATTAAAATCGCATAAATTAATAAATTAATAATCGTGAGAACGAAGTACCTTATTTGCATAACTATTGGCTCGTTATACCAGCTATTATTATTATTTATTTGCGGTCACTGCGAGAGGAAATTACACTTGCTTGGTGTAAATCAAGGATTCGCGATTCTACTACATATATATATAGGATATATATTATATGCAGTAGAAGTACATCTTATACCGTTTGACATATAGATATACTTACATCTCTATGGTGTTTTAAAGCCTGTTTGAAACAATGACGAAACTACTCGCGGTCTGTAAGGTAATTACCTCTGTACGCACTTACAGTAGAATTATTATAGTAGAAAAGGTACTATCCGTTGGATTGTGATGTCGCGGTTTGTATTGACGATATTATTACCAGTCGTTCCGTAGTTTCTTGGATCGTTAAATCGTTAACGTGTTCACTTACTTTCCTGCACTTATTCAATTTGTCGCATTACAATTATACAGAATCTGTAATTACGGTTTCATGATATGGATAGCGGATCTGGATTGCGGAAACATTGATTATTTATAAATTTAAAAATTTTTCACTGGCTCGCCGCATCCAGGTAAATATATATATATATATACGACCAACGACTTGTTTCATCGAAGTAATCAGGAATCGCCTTCCAACGACACTAATTGCTTTACCCTTAAGCGAGTAACGAGTTTAAAATATTAATTCAGTACAGCTGTTTAAGTTTCGTTATCCAATGATACCTGACGTAACTATATCTTATCCGGTATCACGTTTAATCAAACTACGGAAAGACTCGTTTTCCAAGATCCGAACGATCAGTTATCTCTACCTGTCCGTCACACCTTCATCCATCATGCTCAAATCACTCATAAGCGGAGAGTTCTTCTTCAGTTTTTAGCCCGAGGCCAGATGTATGGTTTTCTATCCGTATTTGTTAATCAACGAATTACCATACTATCAATTGTGTCATCAGATCGAAAAGTTGAAAAATAATTAAAACAAAAAGTGTAAATATTTCCTAACTCCTCATGACATTATCACTCGCTAATCGAATGAGATGCATTTAGCATTCGCATTCGGCACAGTTTCGTCAGCAAAAAGTATGAGGATTAAATATTTATAGAACTAATTCGCGTTTAATTTAACGACCGAATACGGCGATCGGTCGAAACTTCTCCAAGAATTATAGTTATCCACCTGGGGCTGTTTTCTGGCAAAGAAATAGGAAACTTTCCCCTTCAGCACTCGATGAACGGGTTAAATTTGCCGATTATTTACAAGTGAGATCTAGGACCAAGGTCGAGTTCCGTGTATGAATTGAGTCAAATCGTCTAACCGCAGATCGGTAGGTATTATTTCATCGATTAATGATCGATCATGATTTGTGGGCAGCTAATACCTGTCTACCGATCTGCGTCAATTGACCAAAAGATATTATTGATACGACCGAATTCTCCTTTCGCTAGGATATACTACCAAAGAGCGCAAAGAGCCAGGTTATCGACGCTTCGAACTTTCTCATCTCAAAATGTGAAGGCTGTCGATTGTTCGGTTGAACGTTGCTGTTGCTGTTGCTGCTGCTGCTGCTGCTGCACCTCATTACTAATCAAACTTACATACTAGCTGCGACCCATACCTCGCGCTAAAACCGCGCGTGATCATCAATAAAATTATTCAAATGTCAAATTTATAGTTGAAATTAAGTTTTTTTTTCTTTCAATCGTTTGATCGAAGGTCGAGAATGTATTTAATTTTCGAGAATAAGTGAGAAAAATAAGAGTACAACTATACCAAGAACTCGAGGGTAGTGACACGAGAAATCAGTGAAATCCGTTCCACGTAGCAGAGCTGGAGCAAGATTCTTCACTGGGGACGTTTCGACGCTGTTGTTGTAGAGTCTAGACGAAGCAGTTTACTTTCTCTTGTGGTAAAAAGCCGTCATACGATGTGATTAATCTTACAGAGCACCGACTCACCATGGCCAATTAACATGGTGGAACTCACGCGTATATTAATTAATTACAACGTGATAGCTCCTACGCCATAGCATGTCTTACACGCCTGACACACGGACAATTAGCCATACCTAATGGGTGACGTTTATACGCTGCAAAGAACGGACCTCCCTTAACGATTTTCTCATTTCTAAGTAAATTCAGAAAATAAAAGAATTTCGTAGAACGATACGAAACGGAAACCAATAGCTGTTTTGATATACGTATAGCTACTACTGAAATCAATATAATATAATCTATACCTATGTATTGGCTGTTTTCATTTGAATGATTAATCTGTTTAACCATTGAGAAATATGTCCATAGGTAATGTACACTGATATATCCCCAACATCGGTACCAAATCGATAGATAATTTATGAAGTACTTTATTTTGACATGGCCCCCGGGTGTTCTGCGACAAAGAACAAATGGTTATACCTAATTTGTTCCTACACTCGACCTGCTTCACCACAAGAGTTTCGTTATTAAAAGATGTATGAAGTATTAACTGGCAAGCCTCGTTTTCTTATTAATACACAGCAGGGAGTTCGTCTGAAATTAAGGAGGCCTGAATATCAAACCAAACTATAATAATAAAAAAGAAAAAAAAAAGAGATGTAGAACTGGTATAAATGATCAGCTTAGCCAATCGCATATAGGTATATCCATTCCAGAAGCCAATCCCACTATATTCATTAAAAAAAATGATACGAATCGAGAATCTGAACGTGGGCGAGCGAATCCTCCAAGAAAATTGTTGACATGTCCTCAATTTCATTTGCTTTGATCAGATGCTGAGATGAGACTCGGAGGCCTTAACTTACAGCTACAATATCTTCAAAAGTATTTTTGCCCCAGGGTCATCGCCGATTTTTATGTCGCTAAAATTCCTGTTCTCGTCTCTGAATGGTATATTGAAATTGAAGACACGGATCCCTTTTGCAGACACGATTTACTCGCTATGCGATACACACATATGACCATGGTGAACACATATCCCTCAGATATGCACTTTGTCTACAAGATTTCTTTGTCCCCGAGGATCGACTTGCCTCGTTGGTTCATCTTGACGACCTCGGGGGGTCTTCGAAAACTTGTAGTTGATATTACAAGGCATTATATACGTGGGTATAGCGGAAGATCTTAATAAACGCGATTTGTTACCATATACGTTCACTAGATCATGAATTTGCTATATAATGTACGGAACGTGATTCCCTGCGAATCCTTCATCCATATCCATCTCAGCTTCGCATACCTAATTGGGAAACAGTCGTTTATCCTCTGGATTTTTCGATCCTTGAAACTTTTCTTTCAATGCTATATGAGCTTGCTTCTAAAGGAATTATTTCTTTGTTTCAGATGGAGCCCCCGTTCCCGAGAACGCAGCTGGCCACGAGGTAACGTATAATATAGTTCATCCGATATCCTGCTCGGATGTGAATAATCATAAAACGATATTGCCAGATACGAGAGAGTTTTACAATTATAGAATTGGCAATGCACGTTGATTAGGAAAGCCTTAGTCTAGGTATTGGGTTACGCTCTGCTACACTGACATTTTTTTTTTCTACACAGTACCTAACAGCATGAATGTTGAAAAATAATCATTCAAAGTTGATGGTGACGCCATAATTTTCAGTTTTGTAGAATCAGTACGCGGATGGAATAGATCGAGACAATCTAGAAACTGGTAATAATCGGATAAACGCATCAGTCATTAGAAATCAGAATGAAAGTTGAATATTGGCAAATTTTCCCGCATTAGTTATGGCGATGAAACGTCGAAATGAGTTTTAAAACAATTTTTTGCATTTCGGCATTGATTAATTATCCAACGTGAATCGCGATCAATTTTTTTAAAATAAAATTCTGTAATTAGGTAGATTGATGAACGCTGTATAGGACTCATCCGGTTCAGCGAAGCAAAATGACCGGTTTGACCCGTGAAAATGTATTTCGTTCGAGTTACACCATAACCAGCTGACTCAACTCTGCGGTTAATATAATATAAACCCGATTTCTACACTGCGGGAAGAAGTATGATTCGCATCTCCTGTATTACATTATAAATAGTGATTTGATTTCCCTCTATATCTATACACTCGGTCTGTGCTGGCAGAGCCATTTGGTCTTAATTCTCATCTAATTTATGTATAATTTGCACCACGTTCTGCAGCGACTAGTATTAGGTAAAGTTATAATAAGATTGAAATTGTTCCAACATCGAAGCTATAGGTATATAATATAATAATACTACCTCGCAACGGATTTTGTAATACCTGCGAATAGTGAGGAGCTAAATTGCTCCTTGCAATATCGTAATTAAGCATTAGCAATCGCATCTTGCCTATCGCATTTCATTCGGATAATAATTCTATGCACAAAGCAGACTTATTCTCTTTCATTTCCGAAATCAAATGCGTCAATTTTAAATCGCTAACTTATAGTCAGAAATAATTCGCAACGTTGAATAGGAGAGTTTATATGGGTATCGGTAGACCAAGATTCGTGACCGTTTTGGTGGCAGGTGCCAGTCCCAAATTCCGTTCAACTCTGCTCCAGTTCGGAGGCATTTCACAACCTGGTTACCCGGCGCGTATATACGCCCTAGAATCGCATAGTTATAGTTGAAAAGTATCGCGCCCGCAGCTCGTGCGCAATGTCAGTGGCTGACATATCAGTAACAATGCTAGGTGTGCCCGGCCCATGTTGCAATCGATCGCTGTTTGAACCCGCGCACTTCCCAACATGTGTCTCCAGTCGCGTGCCCACTTACTTACACATTTATATATCGGTATATGCAATTTTACTGGCCATTCCAGGACCAGATACGAAGATGTCTTAAATGTCAAGGCAAGCCTTGGGGATTAGGGTTGCTGAATCCCCTATAGAACTCTCCGAACTAGATCAAAACCTTCTCTTAGCATTGAGAATGCGTTTATTAGTCTACCAATTCGTTGAAATCTAAATCCTGTATGCAGTCAAAATAAGGGGGAATTTAGCCTGGAACTTCTGATACCTAACAGCACGCATTTTGATTTCAGGACTCCGTAGCCGCGGCTTCTGAGACCGGAAGTGACGAGTATGACGATTCTGACATGTACATGGAGCCGGATGGAGCAGAAACAAGTCCTAGTGATCAGGCTCATCACGTTGCAGATGACGAAGCCGTAGCTATCGTTGACGAAACTTTACCCGAAGTTCTTGGACAGATTGAAGATCATGCGCACGTTGTACCAGCAGCACCTTTACCAATTCGCAGAGAGTTTACCGATAAGAGTCTGGAGTCTGAAAGCCAGAACTTTTTCCCTAGTTTCGCACAGCTCTTCTCCAATCATCGACTTCCGTTCGAGGAACAACAGCAACAGCAACATTACAGGCCTAACAGATTCTTAGGGTATTTCCAGAGAGAGCGAGGAGGCTATGAAGGAGCAGCGTCGAGCGATCAGCCACATCCTCTTCTTGGATCAGGAAACTTCGGCGTAATTCGTGGCGGGACTTACTACAGCGACGATAAGGATAAGGACGAATATACCGTCGGCGAGACCCTCTATAACCCGTATTTCCACGGATTGAATACTCGCGCGAAGCAAAACTATTACCGCAATCCGAAACCCCAGCCAATTCGGGGTGGCGATTTCTTCGCAAACTTTAGGGACTTTGCCGACATCACTGCACCCCCTAAATCCAGCTTTTCTCACTTGTCGATTGTGTACGCTAACAAAAATGGTACTAGGGGCCGCATCACTGAGCCACGAAACATCATAGAGACTCTAAGGATGCTGGAGGAAGAGTCTGAAGCTGCGACTACCGAGATACCGCAAAAGAAGCTTAGCAATGGAAAGCGGAAGCTACTCAAGTTCAAAAAGTACCAAGACGACAAGACCAGGAAGTCGCGTATGACCACTGAACCGTTGCTTGCCCTTAGTTGAACCCGATGACGGAAGTAAGACGTCCTCTCCAGATCAGGGGATGAAAGAGATACGCTAAGGGACCCATCCCATCCAACATGGCCTTGAGCGGAACCAAAGTCTGACCCCTCGACCCTTCAACCTCGATCTTCATCCGTACGGGGCAACGTAATTTTGAGATATAAAAAGCGAGTCGAGAACTTTGGTCGCGAAATTTTAGTAACTGTCGAATTTCTCGATGAATCTGAAAACCTTCCATTGGCGAGGATGTATTCTAGATTCTTTTTCTTTTTTGTTTTATTTTTTTATTTTTTCTGAGTTATTAGACTTCTCAAATTATTTTTATGATCTTTTGTATCGTATGATACAACTTGACTCACAACATGATTGGGCACGATAGTCTAAAATCAATCTTGACCTCTTGAACTCGCTGTTTAAATTTTAAGCTTATAATTAGTAAAGTAATATGTACTACTACTTGACTCGTCATCTATTATGTATCATCGTAAAAAACATTGATTCTTTAATACGGACTGTTAATCTTCTAAGATCATAAGTCCGTAGTGAATATGTTATCACCATTAAGTCGATGCCTGCACCGAAATAAAAATTCATAAATATAGTAAAATTAATCACAAATTTCGCTGCAGAATTCGGCTATTTGTTATATTATTTGTTGTTGACTATTTTAGTGTGACTAGAGTTACATATGATTATGATTATACATAAACGTAAAATGTAAAACGTAAATGTGGAAGATAAATAATGAAGTTAATAAACTCTATATATTTTCTAAATTAACGAGGAATCAATCAGACATCATTTATTTATTCATCGCTA
This sequence comes from Tenthredo notha, assembly GCA_914767705.2. Lineage (NCBI taxonomy): Eukaryota > Metazoa > Arthropoda > Insecta > Hymenoptera > Tenthredinidae > Tenthredo > Tenthredo notha. Next base: position 21,037,074 of record OU611908.1, on the reverse strand, counting down.
TCATAAATCATTCATAATTACATGTTACCATCCAATTTAGGAAAACTTCGACGTATACAAATATGACGAACAGATCAGACGCTAAGATTTTTTTTTTCAAAGGATTTTGATCATTCAGATTGCAGCTGTCTATCTGGTCTTCTTTTTTAGAGCTTTAACCAACCTGCCAATCCCATCATGTACATCAGCGAACGTCCCCTTGTACATCCAGGCCGGTGTACTGAAGACGTTGTGCTGCTTGCAATGTGTGACTTGATGGACTTCCCGCTCTTCGATCTTAGCTCCCATTTTTTTTGCTTCAGCAATCGCTGCAGCATTTGGCCACTTTTCTGTTGGAGCTAGAATAAATTTTTCTTTGTAATACTGAATTTGTGAAATTCTTTAACTTTCCTTCTCACTTGCGTAAGTAATAAAATTGCCATTTGATAATCACGAGGGACATATTATAGGACGTTTTAATCAATCTGCGATGAATACTCACCGCTTTTTCCAAGAGTTATCTTCGTACCGCATAAAACTCTAGCCACGAGCACGGGGGCTATGCAAATTGCTCCGATCGGTTTCTTCGATAGAGCGAACTCGGTGATGACCCTCTCGACATCAGGTAATACCGTACATTCAGATCCTCGACTGGCGAAGTCACTTCTACAAGAAGATAGGAAAAAAAAAAAAAAACCGTCAATAGGCAAAAATCAATCTGATAACGTATTTATAAATTTCACCTATTCTATACTCACAAAGTCTTCGCGCAGCCAAAACCTCCAGGAAAAATCAGTGCGATACCAGAATTACAGTCACACTCGCATAAAGGCCGGACTTCTGATCTTGCAATTCTTGCAGCCTCAACTAGGGCGTTTCGAGGCACACCGCTAGTATCAGGCTGATTGCAGAGATGGTCCATAACTTCGCACTGGTCAATGTGGGGCGCGAAAAACTCTGGCCTTAAGCCATTACTGTTCAAGTTAATCGCCAGAGAAACTGCTTCCGATATTTCAGTACCGTCGAGGGATCCGCAGCCGCATAAAACCTGATTGAAAAGATTATTTTTTTGGGTTTCAGCTAGATCAGGGTAAAAGTTCCGAATTCGTTTGAGATAATTTCGTATTTTCAGAAAATTTGAAGTTTAGAACATTCAAATGCTAAAAGGACGGGATGCAGACGGCTCTATACTCCCAAATTCCAAACCCCCCTAAGGGTAAAACTCCAAAAAATTTGTTCGATTTTTCAGGATGTGAAGACAAAGAATGATTCATTCTAATCGACACCCTCATTACGGAATTACATTTCATCTACTTCAATCGATAACTTCGTGATGTCATCAATGATTGATAGAATTTTGAATCATTTTTTCCAAAAACGACATCTTATTCTCAAATTCGGAATTTCTACCGTTTGGGACTTTTAAAATTCAGTACTCATTCCAGCTATTGTTTACGTCCGTAGATGAGAAGATAGGTGTATCTATTTCTTACAAGTGAGCTATCTTTCATTTGATCACTCGCAGTGACATTTGGTTATTCGATTGTTTTACAAAAACCGGATGTTATCCCGAGGCGACAATCTCTCGACCTACATGTATGCTTACGCGCGTTATTCGTTAGCTAATTAGGTACACGGGTAGCTGGTCTCAATCAGAGATTTGGCACTGAGATTTAATTAGGTATTTCACAGTCCAGTATTGATTGACAGGGCGTTTGCATGCAGAGAAATTGCCGTCTGCATATGTCTTACTCGAATAGACATAACACATTTTAAGCAACAATTTAAATCGGCATACTTATAACAATTACAGTTCAAAGTATGACGCACGTGTATGATACTTGTCCAAACAAACCACCACAAAGCATGTCCTTTTCTTTTTTAATTAAGACCTAGCACAGCTCTCGTTCAAGAGGTTGATACATACGTGAGTATGAAACGGAGTAATTTTTTTTTTTTTTCTCAAACCCCTTACTTTCCATAATTTTTTCTGGGGCCGGTTCGAAGTTCCGAATCCTCAAAGCTCCGAACAGTCAAATTTCCGAATGTTGATGCAACGAACTCACAGTTCTCAGAAAGGGTATTTCACCGAAAGTCTATATAACCGATTTTAAAAATTCAGAATCGCAACACGCCGAAGGTTCAAAATTCCGAAAGCTGAAGATCCGAAAATTTACGATCCGAAAGACCAAAACTCCGAAACTTGAACATTAAGCCATCGCGCGTCGTTGAGTCGACACTTTAGGAACACGTTCGGTCTTACGGAATTTTAGACTTTCGGAATTTTGAACTTTCGGAATTTTGGACTTTCGGTAAATCGGACTTTCGGAGCATTGAGTTATCTATATTTCGACCATTCGAAATTTTGATTTTATGAACTCTAGTTCTTCTAAAAATTCGAAATCGTTTAGAATAAATTCGGAAATTTGACCGTTCGGAGCTTTGAAAATTCGTAACTCCGAACCGGCCCCTTTTTTCTCAATATCTGATATTCGATCTTAACGACAAACGACGGTTGGATAAATTAACGACTACCTAGATGGCAAAATGATCAGCTATAGGCTTCTGTGGTTGCATAAATAGCAATAATTTATATAAGCCACTGGCGATACAGTATCGACACTCCCAGCAGCACATCAATTATTCATTTAATCGGGAATAATATTGAGGAACAAGAACAATGGATAAAAGATGCAACTCACCACAGCGACCGGTTTCGGCTCACAATCTTTGGCAATAAATTGGCAAGGCGCGGTGGCATGGAGGTTACAAGCATTTGACAGTTTGATTAAATTTGATAAGACGATATTAGATAATCGAGAGCACAGCATGATTATTCAATAAATATTCATAATAAAGTTCAAAAATTCAACCCCTGGTTGTTTTATCAATAATTTGACTGATAATTTTGTCACTTTCTAATGCATTAGTTATAATTCTGTCATTGTACGATGTGATATTCGGTTGTTCTTTTATATCTTCATATTTTTTCTGCTCGGTGACGTTGCCGAAATTCAGTTAGAATGTTTGGAAAAATGTAAAATGTGCAATTCAATAAAATGCGAAGTGGAAATCGAGGACTTTACATCCCCTATTTTAGCAAAGTTTACGAACATCCCTTCCGTGGATAAGCCGGTTTTCTGTCGGTTACTTGGATCCCTAGAATTCGTTCGACCAAGGATATTACAGTTTACATCCGTTAGCTTTCACCTGAGCTATCCAATGGCAGGTAAATCGCTTTGCCTTTTTTCATCGCACCACCTAGTGGTATTACCAACCAGCACAGGCAAAGTGTGCTCTGATTTTATCCGTAAAGTAAGAGGCTTTCGAAAATGCACACGGATTTATTAACAGACGGGGTGTGATACTCGGGTTCCAACCCCTAGTTGGGGGAGCAGTAAGAGTCAAGAAGTGAGGCACGACCTCCTTCCCTGTGCTTAATAAAAAATCGACGAGGAGCGAGCACAAGTAGCGCTTACTTTATGGCTCGTATAACCTTTACCGGCTCTAGGAGCAATTTTTGCGCAGACTATGAATACGAAACACATAATAGGGGCCAAGATTTAACAGTTGGAAAGGCGAGGTTCCTTGGCTTGGCTTCCTCGGCTCCTTCACTATGCAGGAATAAATTTTCAACCTTATTGAAACACTGGCTTTGAGCATCCGATACTTTATGAAGATTATGTGGGAATTGAAGGACGCCTATATTTATGTAAACCCCTATCTAACACTCCCCTTATCGATAGATAGTAGGGTCCCAAGGGTGGGAAGCTTTGAAGTTAATTATTCAGTATCTATCCATAAAAGTTTACTAATGGCAGAAATTGGCAACAATTGTAGGGCAAGCCTCGTATCAAGTAATGAGAAGATTTCGTCCTGCCGTGTACCTTCACAAGATATGAATATGGTGGAAATTTGCAAGTTCGAGGAAACACATAAGGCGCGAAACATAACGACGTGAATCGACGTCGACATTGTCCGCCTGATCCCGGAAACTATCTCTAGAGAATCTTGTCTCTACCAAAACGTGAAAAGGTAATCATCCCCGAGATACGAGCCCCTTTTGGCTTGAGTTATTCTAATTATCAGATTTATAGAAGTGTTTCTCTGGAAATTCGCGGTTTTGAATTCAACGATTCCTTTGGCTTGTTTCGAGTAACAAATGATCATAGTTGGAAGACGATAACGTCAAGAGGGATTACGATCAGTCTAACATCAAGTTATTATCAACGTCGACACTGACGTTCGCCTAATTTCAGTTCGCGATTCCTTGAGGATCTCTCTTGCCTCGATGAGATGTTGGGGTGACGAGACCTAATCCTCACCAAGATATGCGGCTCCCTTCTTCAAGCCCCATCTCTGTGGGCCCACACACCCGGTTCAACCCACTTATTCTAATTATCAGATTGAGACGAGTGTCCCCGCGAGTCCTGTTCAGCTCCTCACTTCCTCAATCTCGTGCGAACGTTTCCGTCATGGATGCAGAGAAAAGCTGCGTGCTTTCGCACACCCAGGCTCATCTACATCCATTTCCACTTCCACAGACATGGTTCACATGTCGCGTACGTAGACGGACTCGTACGTGCGTAGGGTTGTAGGTGTAGGGGTGTATGTGTCGGTGTTTAACGGGCATTCGCACACGCCAGCAAGCCATTGCGTACGCGAAGCTTACCCATAATCTTATGTAAATCTGCAACCCTTATGCGCCCAACCCTTACACATAACGGGGTGGGGTTAGTTCTCTTTCTCTGGTACAGCGCGCGTATGGAAAGGGACAGGTTCTACCATCAGGAACTGGAGCTGAAGCTGGTGTCTGAGGTGGGACGGGCTCGGAAAACGAGGGGGGGTTATATGAATGTTAAAATAAGTTTGAAATTGTCGCGGACAAGTTCGGCCCCTAGGGAAAACGGCGAGTAATTTCACTGCGCTCCAGGTTCCACGATCCAGGTTCCGGGTTCCAGGTTCCTGGATACTGCTTCAAACCTCCGGACTCTACCTTTCTGCAGGTTACACCATACTTCAGATCTCTACCTGCAGGAGATCCAGAGGGTAGTTCAAAATTGCAGCTTTTTCAAAAAAATCTGGACAACACTGTTGATGAACAAATATGTAATGCGACTGCATCAGTCGGAGGGTCATTCCAACATACTACTTGCAGCCTACCTGATGTGCACATAGAAGCGCACACTAAACACATATATGAAATAGAGGGTGGCCAAAGATTGGTGAAAATATGACGTGGCTTAAGAACCAATCAACGAGGCTCAGGCCATTTGACAAATGATTTTCAGGGCCAGAGGATCTCCCTCTGGTGGTTATGGATCTAGCATCCGTCGATGGGTTATTAATGACGGACCCGTCTGTCAGGTGGGAGCTCATCCGACGTCCTCGACGCAGTTTGCGGACTGTTAAATATATTCCTAGTCGAATCAGTTGCCAAGTGATCATTCGAGGGTCTTTTATCATATATTGCCTGTTTATGGTTTAAAACGGAATGGGTAACCAGCGTTAAAACATAAAGCGAATTTTTGGTACCAACAAAACGGAGATATTACCAACAGCGAATTCTGACGTATGTCACGCCGAGAGATTGGCACCCCAGGGATCTTCCTCATTCAATTAGTCACTCGGTTACTCGCATCACGTCACATTTCCCTGACTCCCAGGTGGCAAACTCCGTCACCCGCTGTCAGTCCGTGATTGCGAGTGTAAACTTTGTCGAAGAACGCGGCCCGTGACTTGTATACCGGCGATTTAATCAGAGCATATCACCGTTTGATCGATATTTCATATTTTTTCTTTTTTATAAATTTTATCAATCGCTTTTATCATAACGTCGTCAAATTTTGCTGCAGGCTGACGCGGACGAGATCACGGAGAGTACGTCTGACTTGAGATTAACGGCAATGCGACAATGCTATTGTATATTTTACACCCTTGCGGAGTAGAAGCTCTAAGCGAAGACTGCTTATGCATTCCCAACGCGGTGGCAATCCCTGGATGGTGGCGGCAGGCATCTCGTCCAGGATGCGGAACGGCCTCCCTTCGTCTCCAGGTAGGAAAGCTCTTGCGGAAACCAGACGAGCGAACAATTACGCCTCCGTCAGCCGCGTGACCGGCAGCAAGCCACGCCGTGAATCAAAACTAGGGGTTCTTGGTTCTCGCTCAAACACAACACCCCAAGAACCGTCTAGCTTCTTCGAAATCCCTACTGCGTCTTAGCTACGGAAGTTACTGATCGCTATCCGTTATCCAACTCTCGTACCTACCTAGGAGTGGAGTACTACGTTTGCAGCATATTATTCCAATTTTCGGCGAACGGAGTGACTGAAACCAACGCTGTGGCCGTACGCAGTTAATTGCTAATTAGGATAACAATTATCACCCTACTCAGCGCGGTAACTACACAGATATATTGACGGTCGACGAGTCGTCGACAGGGTGACTATTCGTCTGGTGTAAATTCTGTGTACAGTTCTAGCCATCGATATAGTCTAGTCATTATTCATTTTGTTTAATCAAATTAATGAATTTGACTGGAAGGAATATGAAATCGATATTTTCAAATTAAAGATGCTCAAATTTGAAATATCTGGTGCATTGGACGAGCTTTATACTTACAGAATTCATTAGGTATGGCGTTACCAAAAAATTAGCTATTCATTGGTATTAGGATAGTGGAGTTTTCAGTTCCTGTAAAATCCCTCTTTCATACGATTTCTTGTGATTTTTTTTATCGTTGATGATTACGTCGAAAATAATAATCATAAAGAAACCACGATGCACTCTTCATCTAACTTCTTTTGTAACTCAATTCTGACCAAGTTGTGTAAGCTGTTCAGTATGAACTTTCGTAACAGTGCTAGAAAACATTTCGTGGGTGAGAGTAGCATAACTTCAAATTGTACGATGATCGTAACTTTGTTAATCGAATTCGATTTTCTCTAAATCATCATGAAAATCTGCGATAGTCAAGGTGTCGAAAGTGTTACTTGAAAAAAGTGAAATTCATCTGATTCGTTCTTCTTTTTTTCAAGTCTAGATATTCTGAAGGCTCTCAAGGGTGGCTCCCAATGCCGAGGAAAGTCCCGATATATTTCGAGTGAAATTGAACGGCTTTCGATGTAATAAGATTCAAGGGGCAGCTGGTGTCCGGCGAGCAGCCCTCGCAGCTAAACGAGTTATGACGTCATAAATGTTTCGCGTCCGATCTCGGTACGACCATCCTTCGGAAGGAAGAGGCAGTACGGGGCGGCTGGTCGGCCCGGTCGGTCGGCCTGGGGGAAGCCCCGACCATCCGATATTAAAATAACGCCACGGAGTGCATTATTCACCTCCATCTCCGAGCGCGAGCTTGCGCGAATGTTTTAGTGAGAAGTGCGTGCTACCGCTTCCAACGGTGCTCATGTCGCTCGCACGAGACCGCAAAAGAGCACCGCGAGAATTCCGCAATTAGGGGACTTCGGGGATCTCATTTTTTCAACCGGGAATTATCAACTTCCAGCGCAGAATTCGCCTGAAAAAAGCTTAAACCATGATCAGAAATAGATTTTCGGTCCAGATTACGGAATCTGGAAGCTGCGGGAAGCCGATTTCCGGTTATTGCTGTCTTCGGCGGTGTCTCCTAGGCCCGTTTTTAACCCCCCAATGTCGCCGGGGTACACGTATAATAAAAATACGCCAGTGACCACCCCTGACAGCGCGATGAGCTTGGAAATGGCAGCGAGATGATTTTTCCGGGCAGAGAGCGGGCCGGTCCCGAGGGAGCGCGGTCGAGGCGAGCTGTTCCCCGGGCCAGGAAGGGGACTGGGAGGGCAGGAGAGAGGAACTCGTGGCGGTGGAGAACCGGAGAACCGGAGAGGCAGGAAGACCTCGCTCGAACGAACCGGATCACTTCTCTAATTTTCAGCGCGATCAAACGTTATTTTCCCACCGCCACCACCGCCACCGCTAGCGCCAGCGCCCTTAGCCTTTAGCGATCCCATACAACTTTTCTGTAACTGATATTGGGAAGTTTTCGTCCACACGAGAAAAAAAAAAAAAAAAACTACTCCGCTTTCGTTTGACATGGAGTTGGGCGATAGAGGGACGAAGAGAGACGGAAAAAGTTGTTGTTATCTAGTTTCTTCTTTTTCTACCTCACTTCTCATTGTTATCTTTCTTGTTTTCGCCCCGAACTTATATTGGATGAAAATAAGCTACAGGTTTAAGAAAATTTGTTAAAAAGCACAGCAATTTGGGGTGAAAAATAAATTCTTAGAAATCATTTTTATCCAATCACTTTTACGCTGCAGTGAAGATAGTCAATCAGTTTTATTCACGAATGATTACTTTTATTCCAACACATAATTGGAAATTAGTTTAGATCTTATGAACTTCGACTCGTATAAGGGATGTTGATGTAATTTCAAAGAAAGCCAATAATATTTGATGAATTTGATTACTGGATGGTAAGATTCTTTATCTCAAGCTATTTTTCTATCACATCAGTAGAAGATTGACTTTACCTTCACAAATCATTGACTGACTTCGGAAAGACATAATTCAAGAACATCCTCTCCGAATTTTAAAGAGTTTCGGGTTTTACCCTGCGATGCGAAGTCCATGTAAATTTTCAGACAGTTTCTAATCCTGTATAAAAATTAGGTCAGTAGAATAGTGGTTCGAAAAAATGTATTTCCATGGTTCAGATGATGACCCCGTTAACTTTCATGAAATCATTTTGTTGAAATATGACCGATTATTGGATTGGCTAAATCGTCGTAATAACTAAAGCCGCGTGAATCTTATCGTACGAATTTCATTGCTAAATTGAAAGTGTTCCGTGATATCGTTATCTCAAATTAATTAACCCAACTTGAGCATACAGAGATACCGTTAATTATAAAGCGTATAGGGTAGACCTGGGGCGGGACTGAAATATACATCTCATTATTAGCTGCCACACTGCTGCTTCGGGGCGGATTAATAGGGTTGGCTGTATTAACTTCTGATTTATCATTCAGGTATACGCCTAGGTCGAACCCTGCAGAGAGAATTAGCCTCTGACATGCCCCCGTTTAAAGGAACCGTAAGGTGTCAATTTCTTTTCTTTTTTTTTCTTTTCTTAACTCTGATATACTGCAATGAAATTATATTTCAGATTATCATTCGCGAAGGGTTGTAAGATGTATTTAATTAACCCAGAAAGTGTAACGAGCAGAAATTATCAGCTTGGTTTTACTGTAAACTCTTGCCGAAGTAATGTTTGAGCAATCTCATATCTTGTAGGTGGTTTTCATGCTTGGTTTTCCTATCTGAACTCGGTGTGCTATTACTTTGAAGCGAAACTCGAGTGAAGATAATATTTCACATATTCATCTTTACAGTCGGACGCCGTGCTATTAAAATCTCCGTAAAGTTGATCTCGCTTGAATAAATGAATAAATGAGTCGGAGGGCGTCGGCGCAGGGACATAAAGCAGTTTATACCGCTACTCTGGGTTTTCTGTACGAGACGGTAGTATTCTCGAACAATATTGCCAAGAAAATCTGTCCTGCGTGGCAACTAAAGATTAACATTTCAAGAAGTACGAGATGCCATGTATATAACGTTCCGAGTACATTCTTCCGTAGAAATACGTCACTTCGCTATTCATAACCCTTTTCAAATTAATAAATTATTTCACCAGTAGAGTTAGAAACGGGGAGAATCCCGATGATAAATTTTCACAAGGGACCCAATAACAACAACAACATAAAAAACAAAAAAAATGAAAAATGAAAAATACTTAAAAAATATGTTTGCTTGAGTAAAGTATATATAAGTATGATCGGCAGTACTGATTGCAGTAATCTGTTGCATATGGTTTGATTTTTTTCTCCTCTCTTTTTCTCTTATCCTTTATAATGTTTTTTATATTTTTTTATTAGCAAGTCTCCACAGTTCCTCCGCGCGGCTCACCCCGGGGGAGCGTAAAAGTTGCGGAGTTTTTTGCGCGACTTTTGTTAATGTTCGGAATTAAGGGAGTAAGGCGACTTTAAGTCATAAGGTCTCACGGGACGTTGGGAAACTGGCGGGTTCGACGCCAACTTCTACAATTCTTTATTTCTTTATCAACTCTACGGGTTCGAGCCCCGGCACCCACTTCGTACCACCCACAGGGTTCATATAATTACTTTGTTCGACATAATTTCCTTACAAATTCGACTTTTTGAATAAATTCGCGGTGGATAAGTATAACGGGTAAATTTTTTTTTCAACTGTATAGGGAATTCGAATACACCGAGCTTTAACGACTGCGTATGCATAGTTAAACTTTTATAAGCTGTTTACGACGACGGCAAAGATTCAACAAATAATTATGCACACATTGCAGATGGAATTGAGGGAAGGGGGCGACGAGCGCGTGATCGTCGGCAATTAAAGTAGTAAACAGCTTTTCTGGTAAGTGGTTTAAAAAATTGAGTGAAAAATCGTCAACCGTGACCACTAATGAGGCAAAAATTGCGGCAACTTTATTAAGTCGAGGGGGGGGGGAAGAGCTACTCTGATTAAGTTACCGCTCAACCCTCAGAGCGCGACCTCAAAAGTCACCCACGACTTAATTTTATTTATTACTCAATTTAAAAATCGATTCCTTTAACTTAGTACGGATATTCTCACATGTACTATATTTACCAGGGTCTATCGTTACCCTACTAAACTTACATCGTAAATCAGATCTCTCTTCAGAAAAAAATCTGTTCTAACATGATTCGCCGTTTTTCAGCTCGCAGGGTAGTTTTCTCGCGATTCGAGGGAAACGTTCGTTTCGACTGCCGAGCACGTGTCACGCATAATGGGACATGATTGCGTCGTGTACGCGTAGCACACGCATGATTACAACGCGACAGAAATGTTCTGGGACAGCCTCCACGCACCTCGTCCATGAGCACCATGGAGTGGAGAGAGCAGGGCCGTCGATCGCTCGCCCTCGTGTAACTAATCAACCGACTGCCGGTGCAAATCGACTCCCACACTTTCGTGCCATGGCGAAACCACTGTATTCGGAAATGTGCCATCCGTAATGGGGAATTTCTGTAACGGAAATGGATCGCTGCCTCATGAGACTATCGATAGAATATTTAGAACAAAAAATGGTGAAATTTTTTTTCTGGTTTGATTTAACATTAATCGAATTTTGAATACGAGTATCTATATGTTACGTGAATTATAAACGGTGTGTCAATGATACTGAGAAGTTATTGAGATTTGAGAATTTGTATATTTGAAATCGCGAAGTACGTGCGAGAACGATTAACAAAAATCGGCGGCGCCGAATCACGCCGTTAATCTGATGTATATGCCGATAAAAACTGAAAAAACACGCTAGAGGAGTTGGTAGATGCATTGCATGTCACGTTCAGCTTTGTTTTTTTATATACGACCACCTCACATCGTTTCGAACGTATCGTTTCATTATTTCACGAAAAATTACGACTGCAGCACGTAATCGGTCCGCTACATCACGCCGCTTCCAAACACGCGAAAAAATGTCACCCACCAGTTGGACTCTGCTCTACGGTCGTTTGGAATTCATGTGTTTCACCGTCCCTTGATATATTTCTGTACGGATCTCCGCCCACGCCTATACATACGCTACGATTTCAGATCGCTGTCTATATATTTTCACCGAATAAACGAAGCCGGGTTAAAGTTTTTAATATTAGCTATTCCGAAATCGTTTAAGATGATTTCAAATTTTTAGAAACGTTGAAATGTAGAACATTAAAATTCCGAAAGTCCGAAACCCCAACAGTACGAAAATTTCGGTCTATTTCTCAGGATGTGAGGACGAAGAATAATTCGTTAGTTATCAAACACTGAATGAATACATGCGTGAATGTCAAGTTTCGAAGCTTTGGCCTTTCTGATCCTCAGCTTTTGGAATTTGAAAATCTCAATATTCTTCGTTTCGAATTTTTCTAAATCAGGTATGTAGACTTTGGGGAAAATGCCATAATATGCATTTGAATTTCCTGAATGAACATTTTCACACGAAGGACTATGGTCTTAGAAATAAAGGATCGTCCATAAAGTCTTAAAACCGACTCATAGATCCTACAGTAAATGTTTCTTCCCTTATAATGTTTTAATTTGACAAAATGATGTCTGCAGTAGTTGCTGACGTATCGTAAAATACAACCCCATTTACCCGGAGAAGCGATAGATAAACCACTTGATTTTCACCCTGTATAGATAGAATTCTGTTCTTGAAGAAGACGAAAGATTGGGGTATCGTGATCCCATTCGCGTTAGCCTCGCATTTCAAGTCGATAAAGTTCTATTTCTATAGAAAAGATGTAGACCATCAGGATAAAAGGACTGATATATGTACACACGCAATGTGTACAAGTATAGGTACATATAGTTGTATGGTATAACAAGACGCTAACTACGGGGGTTGAACGGGAACTTGGCACGGGCTAACCGAGTTAACTTAACCCGATTAACTGAAGACTAAGGGCTGACTTGACTAAAGGAGGGTAGTAACTGACTGCGGCGGGTAAATAGCTACGCTGTCAGCCTCTTCATTTTTAATTAATTAGCGATCAATTTGGACGCAAAACACGTTACCAGAATTTTAACGGTATTTTATGAGTAAATTATACACTTTCGTTTTTATTTTTTGCATTTTTTCTTTTCTTTTCTTTCTTTTTTTTTTTTTTTGTATCTCTTCAACGAACAATAATTAGGCTGCAGTAGAGAAGAAAAAAGGACCTACGGACTTTACTCCCCTGGAGAACTTCGCATATACATACGTGTATATGTAGTATATATCTACTGAAGCAAAAAGAGAAGTACACCCCTCTGTACTACACATGTAGCTATACTACGACGTGCTACGAAGTAATCGCGTATCAGGCCAAGATTAGATCCTTGCTTTAGTGGGCAGTTATCAGACGGTGTCCTCGGCTAAGGTAAATTAGAAAATTAGACGATAAAGCAGCGTCTAAACTCGGCGTCAAGGAGCAGATAGCACAACGTTAGTCCTGGTACTCTATACAGGTAAGATCGCTGACTAGAGAGTCTTTAAGGCCAAGATTAGAGTGGCAGGAGTTAGGAGAACGACACCCGTACATATTCAAGGTAGATGATTTTCGGAAGGTGAAAGGATGATAGAAGTTGAATTTGTGACGAAAAACGAGATGGGCTTGACCCTCCATACATATATGCAAATCTGTAAAGATAATCAATTCAGTGCGTGTTAAATTAGTTCACTAACGATTAAAAGGTATAACTGCAGCCCAGTGCAACTGGGCTAGTTCTCTAAAGCCTGAGGGACTTTTTTTTTTCTATGCATTGGTTGGTTTCGAACCAAGGGCCTATATACCCGTACCTACACGTATATTACAGAGTGCGTTTAGTCGCAATGTCCGCACGGTTAGGGACCAGGTACACTAGATATACCTTCGTACTCACCAATACGATGAGCCCTCGTTCGTAAACCCTGGTAATAAAACATTTCGCGTGCGAGCCGGTATAATTGTCGGGGCCGTGCGCTCCGATTGTACGGTGGTGGCGAGCCTAGGTTTAGGGGCCCCGGGGGGCACCGCACCCCCTTTTTCATCCCGTTGTTATTTATCACCTTGTTTCCCGCACTCGCTTCTACTCGCCTCCGATGTGCGTTCGCTCGCTCGTTCCTGTGCAACGCTATAAGCTCGTGGTGGTGATGGTCATAGTAGTAGTACCACCAGTATGGTTCGGACCTCCGTCAAGTTGGCCAGAGACTTGGCCGACCCGAATCAAGAATCGCCCTCACTACCACTTGTTTTGTTTTCATCCAGCAGCCCCTTGGTCATCCCTTGGACACCCCCCGACAATGTGGTCGACCAAACACCGGTTCGGGAACCGTCTTCTCCATCGTAAGCTTTAATTCGACTTGTAAACGCGGCTTCCCTTACTTATTCCGCTTATTCATTCTCTGATGTGAATTCAGGCTATAAATCGGAAGAAGTAACGAGAGCAGAATGAAGTACGGAAATGCTTTGAAAGATCATCTTCCCATCTGGGATCAAAACCACTTCATTATACAAAGAAAAAAAGCCGATGAATCAAATATAAGAATAGATTGATCACTGATCACTCGTTCATTTTTTTTTTGACAATATTAATAGATTGACGTGTATTAAAAAAAAAAAAACAAAGCGCAGATCGTGAGGTAAAACCTTGTTGTTTTCTCTCCCGGGTGATATACCCGTACCAAAACTGAACATCTGTTCCCAGGAGAAGGTCAGCTTTCGTCTCGAACAGGGTGGTGTACGGATGCACGGGTTTCTCCCGGTTTCTACGGTAGGGTATGTATGGTAATGAAGGACCAATCATGCGGTAACTAGCTGCCCATGGGAGGCGGTCAGAACTGGCAGGTAGCGGTCAGCTGCCGTCAATGTGTCACTTATCTGCGTAGAACGCTGAGCCCTCCGGACAGGATTGAGTGGAACACGTACCTCGCCCACGCGACGGAACCGACGTTACGGGCGGGCCTAGCCCGGCGCTCACCGTCGCTCGTCACATTCCCACACCCCTAACAACCATCGAAATTACGATCCGACGGAGCATAAAAAAATAATCATCCGAAAAGATATGGGATCCTCGTCTCCTCGGGCTAAAGGTCGAAGAGTGTCAGTGTCCGAAGACCATTGAAGGTAAAAGAAGCGAAAAGGACAACCATCTAGGTACTATATTGGCCATATATCACAAATTCATGTGCTGAGTAATTTGCATGTGTAATATACACATCAGTTAGGGGGTGGAATGTTTTGCCATTATTTTATCGGCAGAAAAACAAGGAGTTCGCAATATGGGTACGATATGGCAAAAGTCTTTCAAAGGGGAGAGTAATGTGCATTGTGAAGAGATATATGTACCGGAAGTTGTCGTCGTTTATATTGTGCCATGACCCGACCGTTCATTGGCATTTCCGAGGCAGAGTGCAGACGGCGAAGTAGTTACTGCAGCAGTGAATCGGCTCCATTCGCATCGTCCCTGTGTCCCCAGGCGGCTGGTAGGTACGTTGAGCCACGATGCTGGTTTGGAAATCTCAGCGTAGAGACGTGATGCGTCTGGAGGGTTTGCAGACATCACGTGGTTGGCACGAGAGGGTAAGGCTGCTTGAACCTCTGGCAACCTCCTCCCGCGAGGCTTCCACTGTAATTAAGCGAGTGCACATTCCCTCTCGCCTCTCGCCTCTACCTCAGCTCTCTGCATCCTTCATATAGGATGGATACACATGCATGGTTCTAGTTCTCAATACAAGAGCCTCAACTCCTATCTGCGTATACTTGCACGTTATAATACCACGAGAGTCTTTCACTGTCATTTCGTCGACGTACCCTAAGAGTAGAAACGCTCCGGTTATTTCTTAATAATCCGATTGATTTCGATTATTTTCAACAACGAAATACGACGAAGAGTTTAATAATTTCAGTACACTGTGGGGTTGAGAATTTGCAATTCTGTTGAAGATCTTTTGTGTGATTCGAATAAGAGATAACGAAATTAGTATTTTAGATGCATAAAAACGTCTTCCTATTTTACCGGAGAAACGCGATCGTCATCTAATTGCAATTCGATCCTCGATAACGAGGGTTCACAAGCTCCCCTCCTGCTTCCACCCCTCATACACCCTTCCCCATCTCTCGTCCCAGAGCGAGGGATGAAAAATTGTTATCTTATATTTATGGGTTCGAGATTAGACCGAGACGCCTACAGGACGCCACTAACAGGCGTCGGAATGATAAATACCCAGAGAATTAGCGTCAAGGTACAAGCGGCGAACAGGGTCAATCCAATTAAGCAATCGATACTAATTAACTAATTGTAAGTACCCAAAGTCCAGAGGGTTGAAAGGGGTGCGCATATAGAAGTTCGAGTTCTACACGGCGACAGACCACCGCTGATGGCGTGATCATCCCTGCGTTAAACTGACAGTTATCGTCCCATTCTGATGGTTATTCCGGTCGAAAACAAGCCGTCAGACTCTCTTCATCATTCATTAACCATATGAAAATAACGTGCCAAATGCATGTCCGAAAGAAAATAGTGAGATGCAGACTTCGTCTGAAAGGGACATCGTTTATTAAATATATTTTTCAAGTTTCACAAAACTTTCACAAGTCCATCCATCGAAACTATGGACTGATACGAAAGTAAAGAGTAGGTGATCGGATCGAAAATCGAAATTTTGGTAATGCATTTGCTGATAGGAGTTTTTTACCCATATGTAACTGTTTCGAGTGCAAATACTATAATTATACTTTCTAGAAACAAGAAATACGTTTTTGGGGTTGATTAGAATATGATGTCAACTTTGACACCAGGCTTTCGGTTGAGAGTGTTTGAGAGGTGTTAAAAATCAGTATAAATGAAAGTCTATTAGCTTAATTGACGTAGATGTACCTGTATCTTCTCTGATCATCATATGATAGTAATATAAACTTCGAAAGGGTTAAAAACTATAAAAATGGTACTAGAATTAAAAACACGTAGCACATTGCGATAACGAGGCACGCACAGGAAGTGTGTTTTTTTAATTTTTGGTAAATGGAATTGACGAGGCGTAAACGATACGAATCTACACACTCCACACTCCACACTCCCCAATCCACAACTCTCTCGGTTGCTAGCAGCTTAACCCTTTTATTACTGCCAGGACCCAACGGCGAATGTTTTGTCGCAGTTGTATGCTTCTAGAACCTGGTCTTTGTCCAAGGTAACAAGACACTAACGACCACGATAGAGTTAAGTTCCGTTCCTATCTAACAAATGGTGAAATAAAAAATAGTGGCCTAACTCACGAACGGATCAGGTGTTCCTAGACTTTTTACACGGCATACTTTGACCGCCTTCAACTAAGACCATTTCGTGCCGAACATGACAGCCCCATATCTGCCGGACAATTGAAATCAATTTCACCCTGTCGAAATCGAATTGTTCGATGACCCGACGAATACTTCTTTTTATTTACGACTCAGGACCATCTAACACTTTTCACAAATATTGCCAATACGTGATGGCAGATTCGATTGTAGATCAAACCGTTCTAGAGACAATGTTCTTCATTCGGTAGCAAAAGTGTAACTTGATAGCGAATATCACCGTCTCGGTGTCTTACGATTCTTCCTATATATATATATATATATATATTTCTCTTCGCGATCCCCAGGGTATCAGAGAGTGTGCAACTCGTCGTACAGGGAACCAGAAGATGCACTTCAACGGCTATCGGTAACAAAAGACGAATTTTGCTTTTCTCAAACCATCTGGATACCGTGACATTGTAAAACTCAAGATGACCATTCCTCAGCTGCTTTTAGTGTGATTTTCAAAAATTAGTAGCCCGAAAAGTGAGGTACTATTCCCTAGGTCCACGGGGAGGATCCATTGCGCCATTCAGTAGACTATGCTGCATCTTAAACAAGGGAGGGATTTGCCAAGTATACTTTTTACGCATCCTGAATAACTCGACGGAAGTGGTTGCCCATAATGGTGGCGGGTGTTACTAGGCACAGTTTATCAGAGCGGGTAGTTTTCGCGGACAGTCACCGAGTGAGTCTGTGGGCGATGGAATAAGTGGTTCTCTCCCTTTCCTTGCCCGGCTCTCTCTTCCTCTTTCTCCCTCTTCTGGCCACCCCCTGGCCCATGGTTTGCGACTGGGGTGCGACTGAGGAGACTTTACGTCGACAGCGCACGGTAAACTCCCGGAATTGTGGCTCACCCCCTTTTCACCCCTACATCGGCCCCGTCGGCCTCACGGGACTTTGCCGGGTATTGAAAATTACATCTTACTCTCCCTGCCTGCCACCCTGTAGCCTCAATTCTCAACCCCATAGCCCATACCACCCACAAGCTACCAGCCGCCGTACTCGACGTCTCGATGCGTTTGTAATCAACCCTGCAATGCATCCTAGCTTTTTTTCTTTCATTTATTGATATAGTAAACTAGCGAGCCCAACGATAAATTAGATTCGATGACCTGGAACGTCAGAAATAAGATGTCCCACTGATGGTGTAGCTGAGTTTTTTTGGTCTTATTGGCTACCCGATCTTTTTTCAGAAAATTATTCGTTGAATATTGAATTCGAAACCTGGGAAGAAATTCTCTTTCGATTTGTTGCCCTCGACCCAGCTCGGTTTGGTAGGACGTCGAATCGCACTTGAGACACGAGACACACGTATCGTGTGAGTTGTACGTGCATAAGCCACGATACTCCGTGAGATGAAATCGGAATTCGGAAGGTGCCACATCAAAAGACACTATGTACGATAGCGGAGGACTACGGCAAGCCTTTACAGGAAAGGATATACCCGCCCGACACGATACACTATACTGTATAGTATATAGAAATACACATAAAGAATTGGCGTGGTCCAGAAGCGGTGCCCAGACGTGAAAATACGACTATGGTAGGTCTTACACCAGGGGTAAGTCTATATCCGTCGATGTGTACCGCGGCACGTTGGCGTTACGGTGGAAGAAATACAGAAGTAAGAAAAGTATAAACATTTAGACAAGTTTAAAGTCGAAACTTTACGCCAGAGCAAAAACGGGGGCTAGAGAACGAGCTAGCGAGCTGACATCTCGAGGCTTCAATATTTGTTAAACTTTTTCTCTCCCTCTACCTCTTCCCGTTCTTCCCGTTCTTCCCGTTATTTCCCTTTATTCCCCTCTTGATACGCCGCTCTCCTTCTCTCTGCCCCAGGGCTCGCCCTCCGTCACTCTTACATACACAAACCCCGAAACCCTCCTTTATAAGGCATAAACTTCAGGTTATACGTGGCATATAGATTTTATACGATTACCAAACGTAGTAGACCTCTGTATTCCAATAAAGATAAGTGATTTTGCGACCGTATTTTTGTCGTTTCATTGCGATTGTATTACCACGAAAGATTCCTACTAGGTCCTCCACTCTTTCCTTCTCTCGACTCTCTTTTTCTCTCTTTCTCATACCTTCTATACGCATTTTACGAGGCTGCCTTATTGGGCGTATCTCTTGGGCTGTATCGCGGGCGATAAGGGTGCATTTCAAATGTTTTCTACCACCATCGATGCCGCCTCTTACTTCCTCTTCAGGTACAGGTGAGGACCGATTTTCTCCAAGACTTTTCAACCCTGAAGCCGTGTTTTTTAATCAACGATACCCACAGTCCGGATAAATAAACGTCGAATATCTGGACCGATAAAATTTTCTATTCATCATTCGTTGCATATGGGATATCAGACCCGATCTTCCAACCCGACTTTTCAGTCCAGTGATTAAACAATTATTAATTCGTTAATGACTAGAGCCTATCGCGGTTCTCTACGTCGAGTATAATATCGCGTGACAGTATCTTTTCTATGAGGGCGCGGTCGCACGCAACCGAACTCGCCTGCTGCGGTCAAAGGAAGGATATTGTAATTCCTTTACGCACCCCCAAGTATGCCTAGGTGTGCATTCGTCGCGGTAGGTAGGTAGGTAGTTCTCTCATTAAATGAATTTATCAAAACCAGCTGATTAATACCTGCTATGGTACCTTTCAACGGTTAGACTTCACGGAATTATCGCAGTGCAGATTTGAACGATTTCTCGATGCAAGTATCGCGTCTTTTCGTCGTCGATCACAGTACTGAAGAACGAAAAAGAAGTAGGTACTTCTTGCAACTGGAGTAGCGAGGTCCTTCGAAGCTGCAGACCGTCCGTAACCAGCAGAGGGCTCGGAGTTGGTAATTGGCAATATGAGTGGCTGGATGTCGGGTCAGTCGCGTGCCCCTGGGACTACCCCCTTCTGACCTCCCTTGGCTGTAGGTTTCTCTTTCTCTCTCTCTCTCTCTCTTTATCCATCTCTCTCGCTCTGTCTCCCTCGACTACCGAGCTAAGGGGCCGGCCAGGGAGAGGCAGGAATCAAATTGAGTTTCATATACGCGGGGTATCTCGCTCGTTCGACTGGTCTCTCTGTATATATAGATACATGTACGACACGCGACCGTTGATTTCACCGGACTGTGGTATTCCGAACTTTTGACCTACCACCTCTCACCACCAGTGACCATGAGCTTAAACCAACCCCATCTCAATAGTTTACAATTTTAACCCGAATCGCTTGATGGGAGTTATCGCAAATCAAAGGACTTGCCTCTGGATCAACCATCCGTTAATACCACGATTCAAACTTTCCTTAGATCAAACGGCTCCAGTCTGAACAGATGGACACAGAGCGAGAAAACTTATATCGCTATGGGTCACTAGGGTAGGAAAAGATACGTCGAAGTCTTGGATTTACCGACTCGTTACCAAAATATTAACAAATTTATAGAAATTAGAACGGGGTATTGATATAGTCAGTGTCGGATTCGGAGTGGTCAGATATTTGGAGTCTCATCGTTGTGGTTGGAGAAGAGAGAGGCTAGCCAACGAAGCAAGGGGATGGTGGAGAAGGAAGGGTCGGTTGTGCGGTGGCGTCTGGACCGCGGATAATAGGAAGCTACTCGAATATCTCTGCTAATCACGTTAAGTCCGACCGACCGCTTTGTGCTCCGCAGTCCGGCGACTCCGAGGGCCGCAGGCCTTCGCAGACACGAAGAGGATGGGAGTTATACCGCACCGTTCGCGGAGTGCGGACTGTCCACGAGAATTTAATTCCAAACTCGAGTATATATTCCGATTATGTGACTCGACAACGGTGCCGAAGTATTTTTCTTTATTGTTTTCTATTTCAGGATTATTGATTTCCGTATCTGTCAGACTTGTGATTAATAACGCGGAAAATGGGAAAACGAGAAGAATATTTTCGAAACATCAACTTGATGCAAACTTACCGATCGTTTTCATCAAACATTGAAGATTTGATATTTGAGATAAATAAGTTGAAGCATAAGCGTACTTCCGCTTCCATTCTGTAGCGATAAAACGACTCGAAATTTTCGCGATAAAAAAAAAAAAAAAAAGACACAAGAGGGTCCTTTCCGTAAGCAAAACTGATAAAAGAGATTATTCAAATTTTGTACCGAACTCGCGAACTCTCAGCGGAAGAGTAACCGCGGTTTTCCCTATCTTCGGATCACACACAGAGTTTGGTCAAAGTGCTTGCGGGCTTCAAAACTCGCTTCAGATCTGTTTAGACGACAAAGACTTCACATATATGTATACCAGAGGGCTACTCCTGTTGGCAGCGTAATATCACGGGGACGTGGTCATCTTAATGGGAACCGGGAGATCACGCGCCACTGGCTTTAATGAGATTCACAAGTCACGAGCACGCACTATATATATGAACAAAATATCATATGCCTACACCCACGTAGCGACGTATAAGGTATATTTATATCAAAGCCGCGGTTCGTTATCATGAAATTATTTTTTTTGTCTTCTCGAAATATCAAATGCGGAGAATGAGAAAGAAATGTTTGAATCGGTCGATTCAGGGATGTTAGAGTGAATGTTAAATAAGACCAGGTAACTTCTTCCAGTAAAAGCTGTAACCGTTCCATACACACAACCAAAGGCTACTATATACTTGGCCATCTTTTTTCCCGTAGCCGATTAAACTCTTGCGAGAGGCAAGCGCTCGGGTAATTTGTAGAAGAAGGACTGACAAAAAGGGTTGTTTGCGGGGTTGGGCTAATGTGACCCCGGAGATGCTGAGCTCAGCCACAGAAGTGATCTACTACCAACTCCCACTCGAGTGGCATATCCCGTTAACGTTAGCTCGTGACTTGTGTGTACTTACCTCGTTGTTACCTCGCAGGTGTATCAACCGTCACAATTCGGTTTGTGATGCAAAAAACGGAATACGCATCAGTGGGCTCAATTCGTCCGTGAAAAGTATGCAAATTTGGGTAAAAACCGAACTCGCCGTAACGAAAACTCATCAACGAATGCAAACGAGCCGGCACTGACGACAAATTTAATAAAATCCTGTACGACCAATTTAATCTTGAGCGTGGGAGGAAAATGCTAACTGTCACGATTCCACAAAAACGTTCTTTAGATATTCTCCAACTATTTTTATTCATTTTATTTTATACTAATTTTCGGAAAACAATTAGTAGAATTTGTTTTTATCAGAAATTCAGTCCTTTTTGATTTTATCCTTATTCCATGATAGGAAAAAAAAGAGAGAAATTTGAAAAAATTTGGAAAAATACGCATCTCAACGATGGATTCGAGCGAGGGAAAATCAAATTTCTAGTTCCCGGCCCAGTAAATCTGAATATTGCGTTTGAATATCCAATTTACAACGCTGCTTCTCATACAGACCGAATTCTGATTTGCTTGACCTCGACGCAGAAGCGCAGAAACGCGAGTTGGCTCAGTTGGTGGAGTGGAGTGGACAACTTGGGGTGAGACGTTCCCTTTTTTTTCCCCCTTATCTTACCCCTGTCCAGGGACGTATTCGCGCGTGGTCGCGAACCATTCCTCGAAGCAGTTTTTTTTTTTTCCCTGTCACCTTTTCTTTTCCTTTGGCCTAAAAAGAATCCTCGAAATTCTATACATACAACCCCTGATGTTCAGGGAGGCGGGGGGGAGGAGGGGGGAGCTCTTCTCGCACCCCTAGCCTCAGCAGTCTCGCATAAGTTTCCTGACTTTACGAGCCGGTCCAAATTGCAGGCTGAAAAAGAACTAAATTTGTATCTACTCCCGTCCCAATACCCCACCACAGCGTCCCAATTCCCTAACAATAATTTTGCAAATAACAGACAGAAGCCGCTGCTAAATAATGAAGTACCAAGCCGCCGGAAAAATTCAATTTAGGGTCGCCCGCCCGCGCTCACGCTATGCTATACGAAAAACTCAGGTCGAACGAGCCTGCCGTGGTAAGGGGAACATATGTTGCTTACACCAGATTGTCTTTCTTGCCCTCTGACCTCTGACCTCTGACCTCCATCTTAGCCTCAGTTACTAATAAAACTACGCACGAAGCCCTTCGCCAAAACCTGGTTGATATAAAAAAAAATAAGAAATAAAAATTGAGAAAAGAACACAGATGTGTCTGCATCAGTTTTCATTTTGGAAAAACGTGATAAAGGTGTGGATAAAAAAAATATGAAAATTTTTCTGTCGATATAATGTTTCATTTATTTGCAATGATTTATATATGAGATGCTGAGTCGCGAATATAAGTTTGAAAATTTGTAAACTAAGAGTTGTCCTTCGTCGCACGTGGTTCTCGAGTGAAATATGTTCTCTTCAGACATCCCAGCGACGTTTCCCATGAGGCAGTAAGAGGTGGGTTCTATTCGTCACCCCCTTCCCACGAACACGCTCACATTATTGCATTGTCCAGTTTGATAGAATCCTGAAATCCTTCAGGTCCAAGGCGGTGGTGGCTAGGGAGACGCGAGGTGCCTACCAATGCGCCCTGCGACCGCTCTCGAAGAAGATCCCCCGAGTACCCAGCAACCCATCAAACTTTTAGCCGGACACCTCGACGGCAGGAACCCCCTTCTAGCCACCCGGTGATGAATATTGCAGGGGCCGTTTATTGTTTCCACTCACAAATCATTCGCCGATGTCTCGCGGGGAGCGAACCACGATGTTTTATTCTCCTCCACACCTTCCTCGATGTCCAGGACCCTCTCCTATTACAACCCAAGTCTTTGCCGACACACTCCTCGACGATCACGACCTATATATCAAACCATATCGCAGAAGAGAAGAAAAGGAAAATAAGAAAATGGGAAGGGAAAGGGAAAGGGATAAGCTAATCACACCAATGGCGGTATTTGCTTCCTGGATTTGGCAAGTGAGCCTTACGTATTTGGTTACAGTGGTTACATCCGATCGTACAAAAGCCAAGAAGTCGGGAGCGTAAATAAATGAGGGAATTGGTACCCGAGCGAGTTTGGTCCGATCAGTGAAGTCCGTGGTAGATCATACATCGCGTGAATATTTGATCCCTTCTGGACACGTCCCGAAGGCCACTCTCTGATGAAACTACCCAGGGGATCACCGGCGCGACCTTAGGTCCCGTGGACCGCGGTGGCATGCAATCTTCCTTATCTGGACTCAGCGTGTACAATTCAAATACCACAGGGTACCAAGGTACTACCGAGAAAGGGAATCCCCGGACCCCTGTTCTCCGAGTGTAACAGCAGCTGGTTCGCGAGCAAACAGGATCTAAGATACCCAAAGACATTTTAAATTGGCCATTATACTATTTAACTTTGGTTGCTGCATGTGTGCCTGTGTGGGTTACGCGTATGTCTACACATTACACACACATATATTCGCACATACTATATAAGGGGAGAGAAAGGAGGACGCGTGGAGGTCGCAGGACGGATTGCACACACTTGATCTCCATTCAACTCGGAGCAAACAGTGTTAACCGTATTTGCCTACGAGCTGGCGAATCTAATGTCTTCTCTCGACGTTCGACAACTCGTAACGGACTGGCAATATCGGAGATTTGTTCAATTCCGTAATCGCGACTGTTCCGAGGAAGAACTTTATCTCAAACTGGACTCTGTCCGGTGTTCAAATTATTTAATCCCCATGTATTCGGGAAGCGATAAAGAGGTCTTGCCATTGGTCAAAACTTCTCATTTCACCAATCTGCGGTCATACCAGGTGACTTTGGGTTAAGTCCGGACATCTTTCATTGACTCTGGGTTCCCGATGGGAATCTACTTCGAGGTAGAAAGAGAATTTGCAATCATTCTCTGGGTCCTCTTGCAGATATGTTATACCGCGTCTACCGGTATAATTTTACCCAGGCAAGTATTTCGTTGGAAGAAAATGATACGGCGGTCATTTATTTAACGGTAGACATTATGCGGCCCGGAATTGTACCGAGCCTGGGCATGCACCGCGGGCAAACACAACGAGACAATGAAGCCAGGTTTTTAATCAAGTCTCCTGTTCCCTGCAGCGGAATTAACTCAAATTATGTGCGACGCGTGGGACCAAGTTTCGATTTAGAATTCATACAGTCTTTTCAATATCCCTATTGTCCTTGGGAGCTGAGAAATAACGAGGATAAAAAAAAAAAAACAGCGACTGCCTCATTTCAGCGGGGCTTCTTAATTATTCACTTGACGAATTGAAACGAAAGAAAGCTCACTTCCGCTGACGAAAAAAATGACCTTATAAATTCGTTTCGGTTTCTGAGCAATGTATTAATATCAAATGAACGATCATTATTTAACTTTGAAACCGGAAAGAAGCAGATTTTTCAAACTCTGGTAAAGAAGTTGAGGCATTGGCCAGACGTCAGAATTCGCATGGTTTTTATATTCTCGGAAAAACGCTATCCATCACTTACTCGGCGGTGTCCGACTTGGAAATATCACTTCTGCCCGGAGCCATTCCATTTCGCAGTGTTGTATATGTACAAACCAGCCATACTTTGGCGAAAAGTTTAGGAGGGAAACACACACAGGATGTTTTTTTTTTATTTTTTTTTTTTTTGCAGATCCAACCGCCAAGAGAATGTTTCGGCATGCATCACGTTATCACGAGGCGTTTGGTCGCTGGGGATTCTTACCCTGTAGATACCCCGCTGCACCCTCCGGAGACGACGCACCAGTGGCTGTAGGTATAAGGTAAGCTAGAAGCCCAAAGCTAGCAGACCAACAAGAATTTGTAAGAAACACACGAGTGAACGTGATGAATATTTCGTCTGGCCACGGATTATCATATGGAATGAGATTGCGGCTGAATTATTAATCCACCCCCGTTTGTGGTCTGCATACATGCCGGAGTGTGTTGGAGACAACACGATTTTTCTCTCTGAATTGTATATTCGCAATTCCGCCTTATGCCCCGCGAGCCTTCACCGGCCCAAAGCACCACCAGTTCGTCTCGATTTAACTGAAACTACAATTGTCACAAACCTAGACTCGGAATAAAGGAGAGCTGAACTTTCGCCAACTGAAACGGTCGGAAATACCCGTTCAAGATATAAACGATTGGATTGAGACTTCGATACTCGAGGGATCATCTTTCGGCTCTGATTATTTAAATAAGGAATTGGACGGCAGACATTGGTCGTATTTAGTCATACGTGTAGAAACGGCGGTTTCAGTTTAACTGAAAATTGTAAATAATGCAAAATAGAACGGGATTGACACAGGTTTGAAACCGGCAAAGTCTACGCCCGAATTTATAGCTGAACGGCTTCAAAGGCTGAAGGGGCGCGACGTACCTGTGCAACCACGAGTCCCAGAGGCGCTTCGGGGACTTCGAATAGTCACAGAGACTCAAATATTTGGACAGATCGCCGAGTCATCTTGGGCCACACGCATGTCCCAAGGCTGGTTTTCCGCGGCCTTCGGCACCAAGAAATCGAGAACCATTGCCAGTGCGAGAATCGACGTCGCGTTGGCACCGATCTACGACGAATGAACGACGAATATTGTGCGCCTCATCCCCGGGGACAAGTTCCTTCGCCTTGCCAACAGCTGATTAATCGTTTTCAGATCTCGTGGGACGCGCGGTGCCAAGCGATTTCTTTGTCGCTGCGGATGGCCTTCCGAAACCGCCTACCTTTTCTTTACTTCTATTCCAACCTAAGCCAAAACGTCGCTTCAGCCACCCGGAGTTTTCGACAATCGCTTAGCGGTAAGAGAGAGCGAAAGAGAGAGAGAAAAAAAGGAAAAAATAATATAAGAATAAACAAAAAGTTCCGCATCAACTAAGATAGCGGAAAGTTTTTACTTGGCTATATTCAAACCGCGGTTACACATCAAGAACTTGAATTCCAATTCCGCACGACACGAGTTCGATAAAGTGGCTTCCCTCCACTCGTTCGTGTTTCGACTTAATTTGTTTATCCGGTACACATAGTAAGGGGTGAATTGCAACGAGTACCAATCTTTTATTCGAGTAAGTATCGCTCTGACCCCTTTCCAGATCCCAAGAGCCATGGACGTTGTCTGTGAAACTTACACTTATACTGGCTATAGAACCCAAGATATTGGATGTGACAGAGCCATTTTCATTTCTCACATCAGCAATGTCCCTCTTTCCCATCCGCCTAGGACTTGTATGGAGATTAAGTAGCTGTGTCTGAGAAGGATGAGATCTAAGTTCGTGTAAATCGAAGCAGTTGTGATGTTTGCATTTCGTTGCACCCTCCGCCGCCCCAAATGATTGCAGGGACTGAGTCCAGCGATTCTCCGATCTCTGTTCATCTCTCCCTTACTCTTTCGAGTTCTCTCGCTCCGGCTCGTGCACCCCTACAAATACAACAAATTGCACGTTCGCCCCGAGAGAATACCGAAGTTATGACCGAACTACCTTCTAGACTTTCCGACTCCAGTAATTATCTTTTCTACGCCCCAACGCAACGCGGTATCGATGCGCGGTACTGCGGGGGAAGGGGGTGGGTTAGCCGAGAATGGATATGAAACACCCTTAACCACCTCAGACTTTTACCAGAGACCCAATAAAGTCCCGTTATTTGTATCAATCTAAGCTAGAGATGATCAGCTATGACGCTACCTCAACTTTCTTCGACCGAATCCATCGAAACGAAAAAAAAAAAAAAAAGCTAAGAACAAACGCAGCTCCGTTATGCCCGAACTTCTCTGTGTATCTAATTTCTTGAAACCTGATTGAATTCCGAGACTAAAAACTGCTTTGTGGTAATAATAACCGATGATTTTCTTCCGGCTGCGATCAGATGGATTAGGGAGCAGGGATAACCACAGTCTATTAGTTTTATCATATAAAATTAACGACTTTTGTAAGATTTTTCGAATATCATACGTCTTCGAGTCTTCCGAGAACCAGGGTAGATCCAGAGTGGGACGACTCGGTCCTGGATGTAAAAAAAAAAAAATTCTGCGAACAGGGGATGGTGGTGAACGGGTGAGGCGCGACCTGGTGCGCGGACAACCACCAGGGGCGTGTCCGGCGCCGCCTTCGTACCCGCGACGCCTTGCCAACCACCCCTGGTTCTCGTCTTCTACCAGATCCTGCAGTTTCCATTTACCTTCTCTCTTTATTCGACCTGGTCCTCTCTTAATTAACGCTATCTAAACCTGGCAGTTCAACTGGATCAACCAGAAAACTTTGAGTCAAATTCGTCGAACTGTTTCTTAAATTATTTTCTACAATATTTCAACCCCTATTTTTCTCGCAAAATATTCGTTCATCCAGTGTCTTGAATTAACACAAACACCAAGGGGGTTGGTTGGTTATCCAAGAAATTTGTAAAATCTGCGATAATTTATTGCCTATGAAAAAAAAACCCTTCGTTATTCATTTATATTCAATAACTGCAGTACCTAAATCTGGCAGTTCAACTGGATCAACCATAAAACTTTTAGTCAAATTCGTCGAACTGTTTCTTAAATTATTTTCCAAAATTTTTTCAACCCCTATTCTTCTTTCGAGATATTCGTTCATGCAGTTTTTTCAGCCTCATCCAATCTTAGGGGGGTTGATTTTGCCGAAAATTTGCAATAATTTATAGTCTATGAAAAAACAAACAATCTATTCATTATTGTGTAGTACTTTTGAGATTTTTTTCTTACATCACATTACCTGATTCGTCATTTATATTATGGTCCGCGGTTTTATTATTTTTTTATTTCATTTCAAAAATGACTGAAACACTCGCATAAGTCGTTTGAATTACGTATAAATAATTGTATAAAATAGATGTACGAATAATAAGTAAAGTTATTGCAAAAGTTTTGAACGTCAAGACGATGTCAGGGTAGCCCAGCGGGACCTGGTAGCTAATCAAGTAATATTTCAACTGCATGTCTTCATAATTCATTATTTAATATTTAGTTTTTCAACTTCCAAGCTACAGCAGTATTCATCTTCATACCGTTTTAATATCGCCCGCAAACGCCGCCCGCGTTTACCACCGTGTTTCGTGCTTGCATAAAGGGGCTCTCGCCAACACCGACGCCGACGTGAAACCAACGTTTATTCGAGTGAACCACCTCCGAGAGGAATAATTTATACCGAAATTGCAACTCGCTAAGTTCACATTTAAACCATTACTTTCATTTCAAAATCTAGATATGTTTCTCTATGATCAACAAATCTGGCCAAAAATCCCAAAGGAATAAACCTAGTCTGATCCTAACGGGTCCGTCATTTTTGATACAGGGTTTCAACTGATCAAAAAAATACATCGATGTATAGCATTCAATTTTCTTTCTCTCTCTTCACGAGGATTCCAAAACTGTGAAGGTGAGACTATTCAGTGACTGCCGAGTTTCATATGAAACGAAATAAGATAAAAGATGAAAAAATCGTCGGTGTATTCGAGGTGACAATTTGAACTGTGTGTACCTACTCATATCTAGTCTATTTTGAAAGGTCGAGAAATTCCGGATACAAAAATATATATATACATGCATGTATGAATGTTCGTGAATTATTTAACCGCGTGTTTCGCGAAGCGCTGCGACGCTCGCCGTCTCCGGAGACCGAAGACGCTCTCAAGAGGTGAGAAGAACTGACGTCACAGGGTTCCATTTATCTATCTACATACGCTTTGATATCGTTCTTCGAGACCTTTGTATAGATATAGGATGGAAACAGCACTTTGGTTCCACTATGAGGGGAAGCACCCAGGCAATGGTATCGGTAACACTGAGTGGCTTATGACGTTTCTCTATGACGGAACACGAGAAAGAGACGGCATAGCAGTCGAATCTCTTCTCGTTTCTCGAGTGACGATATACTAAGAAAAAAAAAATGAAGAATAAATAAAATAGACGATATATACGGATACCTACAGCTAACTAGGAGTCGATCTGAACTCCGGGTCATGGATATTTCCCAAACTCGTAGGGGTGCTTACTTCTACCAAAATATGAATTACCTGCTATGTAACTCTGTGGAATGATTGAAGTAGATGAAAGGGTCTAGATTAAAATGAACTATTTTTTGTCTTCACACCCTGAGAAATAGACAAAAATTTTCTGATTCTTGGGCTTTCGGGAATCTGGACTCTCAGAGTTTAGAGCTTTCTGTATTTCCACGTTTAGGAATTTTAATCTTCCAAACTTGATGAGACGATTTCGGGAATTTTAACCGTTCGGTACATCAAAGACTCTGAACTTCAACCAAACCTGGCCCAAATTTTCACCTACTTTTTGACTGACAAACTCTTTGTAATTTGCTAATGAAGGTGTATGTTTTGTTTTACTGCCTTATAACAGCTCCTCTGCGAGCGAAGTGTCAGATAAATTAACGCACGATAATCAACAGGGGACCACGTGGCGGCTCGGCAACCCTGTTTATCTGATCGAGTGTCGGTTCTCAAATTAAATGATCATTTTATACGGTTAATAAAAGGCCGCGATCACACCCTCGCACATACACGGCCTCGCCCATTCACTACTCGCCAACACCCAAAAAATACCTTTGAAGTTGAATGATTCATTGATTACTCTTCGATTACAAAATCAATATATTATATCGAGAATATGCGATATATGGGTGATCTTTGGTCTTTCCAGGTGATTTTATACGAAGAAGAACTTCGCAGGGCAATTAAGTGCGAATTTTCTTTACACGAAGCAAACCGAGAAGTTTTCAACTTTAAGGCACGCAACAATCTCTTGCCGTCTGCAAGAGACGAGCCCTGCAGTGTCGTTTAAAAGATCCCTGATCGCTGTGAAGATAATCAAAGCGTGCGGATGGCTCGTCAAGTTCCCGGTAAAACTGGGCTCGATCCCCAGTGGCCCGTTCGCACCGTTACCAGCCCCCTTAACGCTCCCGTGACCGATAACTGCGTTCGGATCAGTCAACGAGCCAGAGAATGATGATCGCTTGTTACCAGACCGAATTATACTATCCACGAAACAGTTTCGTTGGTAATAAATTATGGCGAAATATTCCATACCGTAAAGAAGGGATGAATTGGCGAAAGAAATAGTGTCCGTTAGTTCGATCTACGGTTCGTATTATATGCATATAATATGTTGGAAAAATCAGGAACTCGAAAGAACAGAAACAGCAGCCGTACATATATGAAGCTTTTACGAGTTGCAGACGAGACAATCGAAGCCAAGAGCGCTGGTTAAATCTGAAAAATTAAATTATATCGTCATAAAGTGGGATGCCCGGGGGTTTAGTGTCTCCTAAGAGAGTTAGCTTACGGACGTGGGGTGTAGGTATGGGGCGTTGAATAAAAACAGCATTAGTCCCTGCATAATGTATAGACAGCGGCCATGCCGAGGCGAAGCCAAGGTGGCACCGGGTAACCTTACTATACGAGAAGGCTGGGACTCGTAAACCCGGTGGCAGGTCGCTATACGCCCGTTATAATAATTTAGTTTATGAAATTTCTCTCGAACGGATACCCCGAAAGTTCGGTTACTCAAACCCGGGGCCAGATAGACCTATATACAACTTGGTGAAAGGCTCAAAAGATTTAATGTACTCCGGGAATGAAAGTTGTTTTGAGGAGAGGAGAAAAAGAAAAACTAAACGATATGAAAATCATTATTAACGGATCAAAATCAGTAGTACGTGATTGCAATAACTAGCCATAGACGTGTCTGCCACTCCTTAACTTCTGCCCTGAAGAGTTTTTTCGTAAGTATATGAGCTCAAGAATAAGAGGAGACGCTGTACACAACGTGTACGGTGCGGGGGTCTGATGGATTTCACGACTCCATGGGGTCCCTTCAATCCACTCTCACGGCCCATCTCCGACGCCCGCGTCGACGAAGAGGTCGCCAACGAGAAGACGTTCTCTCTACCTACACGATGACCCCCACCCACATCACAGATACGATATCCTACGGCCCCATAGCCCTGGCGCAATTCTAGAAACGACTGAAGGCGTCGGACCACTTTCCTGCACGGTGGTCAGCTGGTCAACCTTCTTTTCACACTAAAGTGGACATTGGTGAAAGTTGTGGGTTCGTAAGGGCTCGAAAAGGACCAACAATTTGCCACCGCTGTATCGCTTCCGCATTTACTTCTCAAGATCGAGTTCTTCTTGCTCAAGCTGAGTAGCGAAATAATAGAATAGGTACTAAGGGTTGGTAATGGACATATCGCCTATCCGTCTTTTCACTCATTTTTTTTTTTTTTTGTCAGAAGATTGGTCTGATCCATCAAAGAAACAGTCAATAGACACGGAAGTACGAGATAGAGATGGATTACGTCGTATGAGCTGATGCACAGGGGTAGGTATTAGACCTGTGCGGGGTACGGGGTGCGGGTATGTTTGGGGTAAAGAAAATTTAACGCCTTAACGCCGTGCGAGCCTTTTCTTTCCGCGCGTTTACTGCGCCCTGGTAATTTTATGACACATTTTCTTCCACGGTCTGGGACGCGGGAGAGACGACGCGTTGGGTAAGGGTGCCGTGGAGACATACACAATTCAGTTAGAGCACCGTAAGGGCGGTTTTACGTCATATCTTTTCCCTCTCCCTCTCCCTCTCGCTTTTTCTTCTTCTTCTTCTTCATCTATCTCTTCCTCGTTCCATATCTCTTTCCTCGTCTATGTACGACCCCTGAAATACTTCCGCGTCCACGACCTCGCCGCGGAACCGAATCGTATTTTATTTATGTGATAATTGAAAATTCCATGACACGAATACCTACGATCGATGGATATATTTGTCGCGAGATATAGCTACTTTGCTCGTTTCAGGGAATAACAAGTCCGGGCTATGGGGAGAAAACGGGAAGAAGAAGTCTTGTTAAAAATAAAATAAACATTCCTAAAACCTGCAAAAGGGATGCCGAGTCTTATTCAAGCTCTTGTATTTAATATTCATCGTGGACAGACGAAGCTGCTGTACTGCTGGATAGGAGCCGAGTCCTGGTATCTGCCTCTGGGACCTAGTTTGAATTAGCGGAGACATATTCATACGCGGAGTTTCCATCGAGGGTCGTTCCTTGGAGGGCACTCCGTCATCTCGGTACTCACCTCCTCGACGTACACCACCCATCACCCTTTTATATACCCACCTTCACCCTGGCTTCATGACCACCTAGTCATTAATTAGCCACTTTTTTGCCGTCTGACCCGCACAAGTGGATGGCAAAAACTTAAAAGGCTGATACACCCTCGATGCTAAAGCGAACTTTTTGCCCTGGAATGAATACACCCACCTTCATAATGCTCTGGACATTTGATACTTTGACATGATAGAAGATAGGGTGGGATATATCTGTCTGAATAATCGCTGGCTGTTTCTACTTTGAACTTTTCATATAGAGCTGTATAATCTATATCGTCGGTTATGAAAGGAAGGAATCCCGTGTCTATTTGTAATAAGAAATTCAGATAGAAAGATTAGTATGACTCTAAACGCACTCGGACATCAGACCGAAGCGAAGAGAAGAGATAAAAATCAACCCCTCGCACGATTCGACCCGGCTTACGTGGTGCCGTTCGCTACAGGCGTTGCAGTCTCGAATATCTAGCCTCCCAAAAGCGGTCTGAAATTAAATACACGTTCGGTTTGAATTCTAAATTATAATGCCATTAAAAAAATAAAATAAAGGAGATTAATCACAATGAATTGGAAAAAACTTCTGCCTTTTAAGAAAATTTTTACTCGTCGGGGGGTTTAACTGTTCGTATCTGTTACTCGATTCTAATAGACACATAGTTGTACGTATATAGGTGTGGGTATAGGTGGAGTGAAGTCGGACAAGCGTCCGGCACTGTATGTTAGCGGGAAATTGTTAAGGGATAGGGAATAGCGAAACACGAAATGCGAAATGGGAGAGACGGGAGAAACGGGAGGACGACACCGCGTCGCCCACGTATGCAAATAAGTTAGGAACGTCCGGTGTTTGGCGTAATGTATAAGAGCTAAAGAGCGATAGGTATGAGGTCGAAGAGAAAGGGCCATGGCTTGGTATGGTAGCAGAAACGTGGGCCACCACGAGACAAACAATATGTTAGCAACCCTCAGCGATATTTCGAATTTGAATTTAAATAACTTGGCAGGATCGGCTCTGGGACTTTGGGACCAGAAACGCACACACGCCCGAACTATTTGACACCGTCGCGACGCCGACACCAACGCGCGCCGTTTCCCCGTCGCCCCGGTTTTCGCTATCACCCGCCTGTGACGTCATTATTTTACGTTGTCTCGACGAAGGAGGCTGGAAGTCGATCCTGCAACAATGCGATTGTCGCGTTTATAACCATTCCGCAGTTCACCTCGGGGTAAAATGGCTATACTAACCTATGGGGTATATTTCATGTTTAATTATTATTTAATATTTACTGAAACGTCGACGCAGACCTATTTCCCTGGGTGACCGCCGAGGCGAAGTTATTAAAAAAATATCGAGTTATTTCCGGGCAAAAGAAAAAAAAAAAAAATTCACATTTTCTTCTGTTTTCGACGAATAGTAGAAGGTTGATTAAAGTTTACCTTATGTCGAACCTGGCCAGCGGGCTTTGCGGTTATTTCATAGAAAATTTAGAGCTAAATGTCGATTGGGTTGGAGTCTGAAGCGGCGTTCATCGTCTTGGACTTTTGCAGCTGTTTTTTTGCTTTTTTTTTGTTTCTCTTTCAGATTCCTTTTCTCTTTATCTTTTGAGGAGGAATATGGAGCTGACGAAAAAAGTAGACGTTGAAAGTGGCAGACAACACGGGCGCGTCTCTTGGTGAAAAATCCATCGACTGATCGAATATGAAATTGGGATGGGGAAAAATTTATTACGAGTCCCAGGCGCCGGTGGATTTGATTTATCAAGCGACAAATCCTATCACGACCAGCTACAAGACTTTTCACTCCGTCCTTTGATTAAAATGCGAGCTTAATCATCGCTCCACGGGCACCTGGGACTTCGCCTGAGTCCGCGTTTAGTCGCACGGCTTACCGCGAGCGGGATCCTCCTCATCGCTAAAGCATACAACAACTCCGACATAATGCTGGGAAAGGCACGCCTTTGTTACGAACGCCTGATGGCACTCCTCCGAGCTTGTTTTAAGATATTAAAATGTGTCATCAGCTGATGCCTTCGTTACCAACCAGTGATGGATCCACCCTCGTTCTTCTTACCTATTTTTATCAATTTTTTCTACATTTTCATTCATTTTTTTTTCTTTTTTTTTGTCTTTTTTCTCGCGGTAATTCTGAGCGATCTTCTTCTTCGTGAGATGAAAATACGCTTCATATTTCTTCCCTCATTCGTATCGCAGTTTTCCCATTTCTTATAATCGGTATCGCGAGATCTATCCCGATAATTTTAAAGCGTGGAACAAGCTACGAGAAATTGTAACGCCGGTCAGTTCTCGGATCGTTTTCGTAATCGAGAAGGCCGCTCGTCAGGCAGTTCACGAACGCATTCGTGATTCCGCTTACGTTGAGGCGTCGCGACGCGACGGCCAGCGTCGTGATTGCGCGAATTCCCGTCCCACTCGCGGCCCCACATTCGCCTTTCGACGATTGCAAAAGTTTTGACGTTCAAAATCGCGCTCGTTCATTCGAGAGGAATTGGGAGATCGGTGCCAGCGGTGGTGACAACTACCGATCATGATCGACGTCAGTTCGCACATTTCTCTCGACCTCACGAGCTAATCAAATGACGAAAAAAAACAGAGATAAACAAACAAAGAACGAGTGTCAATAGTATCGCGGCGTTACCAGGGTGTAAGGCATTCTTGGGGGTTACTGACGGGGTGAAAAGGGGGCTACAGCGAAGTCGGAAGAGGTGGGGTTGCAATTTCCGTGGCTCGTGATTGGGGCAGCCTCCTCGGGGAGCAAAAACTCCATCTACAAATGAACAGCCGTGACAAGAGCCATAATTCCTGGAGCTGAGCCACGGCCTCCACCCGCCGTCGCCCACCGATACCACCTCCGGTATCCTCGACGCCACACAGGAGGACCTTTGGTCTCACTCGCAGCCCTGATATCCTCTTTTTTTTTTTTTACCTCATCTGAACATCTCGGAAAATGCACTCTGCAATTCATTTCATTCTGAACGTCACAAGATTAAGATTCTAGTCGCTATCGCCGATTTCTAAGATGTATAGAATCGAAAGAACTCGAAGATCGATTTGAGGAAAAGTTTTGGCTTTTGATAATATCGACATTTTTCTATTTTATGTAATTCTTGGGTATTTATAAAAATGACATGGGTGGTCAGGGGGCATAAATCTAGGCAGGTCAGATTAACAAGTCTACCACTTTGGGACGGATTTCATTTGTTAGAAGCGAGAGGGACGATCATCCCTCTGCGGAGGAGTTTATTGCAACCGGAAGTATATAGGTATACTGGTAGAACCTTTCTCGGCTTTTGGTTTTTCGCTCAATTTCTCGCGTGGTAATCCTCCCACGTCTCGCCTACCCCGGCACTCTTCATCCCGCCTTGGCCCGCCATCTCGACCCTCCAGCTCTTCTCCAAGGAGCGGATCACGCCGTGGGGATGATGTATGGTTGTGCTCGCGAAAAAATTAAACGTACATTTGATAAATAGAGTTGGCGGTACCGACTTGCGTCTGGAAGGCGAAGGCGAAGGCGAAGGCGAAGGCGAAGGCAAAGGCTGCTCCCACCCTTATATTTTCGGTCTTGTTTTCCGAGCTGAATACTCTGAGAATGCGAAAGCTACACGATTGTACGTAACTTGCGTGTACAATACGTCGGCAGTCTTGAATTCCGATGCGAAGTCCCAAGGGATGGCGTCACTCTCGACCGGGCACCCCGACGTCGCGGTGCCCGTCGATTACCAACCTCGAGAGAATCTTGCCGAGCCAAGTGCCGGAGAGGGTGGCTGTTACGAAGTGCTAAGAAAGACGAAGGAGCAAAGACAACTTCCGACAAAACCGACGTCGGTCCTACTCGGTCTCGCTTTGTCGGAGTCTTCGATTAACCGCACGACTTAAACTCGACCGACTGTAACCCTCGGTAACAGGAATTTGATGTAAAAAATGGAAATATTTATGGAAAATAACAGTTTCGTATTCGTTTGAAGAATTAATTGACAATCTATGTATCGCTTCGATTCGTGAACGCCATCAGAAAACTACCCCCTGAATATAAACCAAGTTCATGAATCTCTTTACGAATCCAGGGAGCAGGGTTCTACCGTTTATGAAAAGCTGGGTTAGCGGAAAAGTAGAATCGAGTAAAACCCAAAAAAGTTTATTTTGGTGAAACAGTATATGATAGATTCCACGCGCAGCGGATCAAAAAAAAGACCTCGATGTCACGGATTTTTCTCATTTTTGCATGAGCAGCAAAAAGAACGTGGATCTTGATAAAAAAATGTTAGCGGGGCCAGAAACTGAAAAACTTTCCAATCCCTAGATTCTGAAATCTTCAATAGCAATTTATTTTTTATCTACAAGATTTATACCTTCTTTGTACGAAACATAAAGAAAAAGAAAGAGCCTACACCGACGTCACGGTTGCTAGAATTAGCCATTATATCTTGTGCCAGAGCAAGAAACTTCACTGACGATTTTGTACAATCCTTTCTAAACCACCCTTACATACTAGTAAAGCTGACGAAGTTCGAAATTTCACACATCCCTAGTTTTTGTTAGAAAAAAAAAAATTTCTTTAATATCATTCTGTAGTTGTATGCAAACTTTTTTATGAGAAAACTTTTTCTCGGGTTTCATTCACTTCCCGTTTATCATTTAGGTAGATCCTTGAAACAATATTCAATTTTTTTTCCCCTTCAGAGGTCGTACCTCATACATCGCCGCTCAAAAATACTTACAACTTCATGAATTGAGGTAAGATCGGTGAGATTATGGATTCATGGATCGCGATAGAGCACAAATCTTTGAATCGGTAGGTCTGAAAATCACATCGGTGTACCGAGTGATTCGTTTAGCGTTGAATTCAACTTGGCCAAGTTCATCCCCATTTATTATGATTATTTTTTTTTTTGTTTTTAATTTTTCCGTGTATGAAGTTTGTAGCGCGAAAGCGGCAGGGAGATAACTCGTAGGACCGCGACGAGTACCACTAGCATGAGTACCACCCTGGTCCCCCTGTACAGGGCGTTCAATTACGCGTCGGTTTACCGCATTTATGTACGAGGCGTGATATACCTGGAGGTAATGCGATGCCATACGTGAATGTGAATGTGAATGTGAATCCCTTTTTTACTGACCGACTAAAGTGAATTCACGTGTCACACGCGCCCCGTCCTGGTAGGTACCACCTACGTTACGTCGCATATATCCCCTCGCGATGTTCTCATTAGGATCTGGCGGCTCGTTGGTCGTCGACACGACGCTACATGACGCGGCAATTTTTGACCGACATACGACTCATTAATTACCAGAAAATTTACAGGCCACTCGCGAGGCCTCATCGCGTTTGACGACGTAATTAGGTCATATATATCTATATACCTATATACCTATATGGGCGTAAAGCTAGCTGAAGCCTCTATCAGGTGGTCGTTGGACGAAAAAGCCTTTACCCACAAATTGCGATCTCGATTACCGCGGTGCGGTATGGCTCTTTGTAGTTGAACGAGATTAAACAACGTTGACAAGAACAACAACAACAACAACAAAAACACGAAAAACACGCATGGTGTTACAGTAGGTATATATGCCAGCGAGTGGCTAGAAATCCCAAAGGGTCTAAAATTCAGAGAAGCCCCCAAGGAGCCAGGTTCTATTACCTAAGGTTAACCACGCTGCCGTCTCAGTTGGCGCGGACTTTGATTGGCCTGGCAATCCTATTAATTCCAGACGCTGCCTCCCGGAGGTCCAGCCGGATTTCACCTCGCGCGTGGCCAGAAAATCCTCACTTATTCGCCTCGGATGAGGTGATAAGTAAGTATAACTCGGCTTTGGACTCGGTGCAGAATTGGCAACGAAGGTAACTATTAATGAATACGAATTTATTTATTTATATTTTTTTTTTTGCCATATGTATAAAATGTTAGAAGGTGGGATATACGCCTACATGTATACGAGTTTAATATGAGAGAGGCTCCGGTTATCACGCGGTTAATATGCAAGGGTTAATACAAAGGCGCCCCCCAGGAGTCGTATAAGGCGTCACACGTTAGCTACATATACCGGCGTCTACGTAGCTATATGTTAACCCGCAAGCATCGCCACGTATGTCCTGCACGCCCTTTACACTTTACACTTTACCCTCTCGCGTATATATACATCTACATATACATATATGTATCTACACTACGTTACACTATACGTGGGAGTAGGTACGGCTGCATATTTCATATTTATATTAACCTGATTAAGACATGTTGCCCTCTGTTTAATGTGGATATGTGGAGTTTGTTTCTGAACTGGTATTCATTTTAATGGAATTTATAATTAAATGAACTAATGCTTACGACCATATATAGGTATATATTATACTATATACAGATAACGCGTTTTACAGAAACGAGCGAAAACTGAATCCCAGCTGCAGCCAGAGATTTTTTTCTCATGCGCGCATCAGGAATACATGTCGCGTAATATTCGCGAAATTTAGCCAGGGAGAAACGTGAATAGCAAAGGTTGAAGTTTGCTATTAATTCCGTAACGAGGTGTGATTAGCGGCGGCATCACCTCGCATCAAACTTTGCCGATTAATCAACCAGCGCGGAGCGAGCTCAGCCCGTGTATACCAGCCGGCTTCGTTGCCTTCGCAGCCCTTTCGCGGTGGTGACGATGCCGCCGTAATGTAAACTAATTAAACTGGAGGCCGAGCACTAATGTGTCCATTATGTTCTGCGCCCCGACGCGGCTTCGTACCGGACTCCCTCTCTTTCTCTCTCTAGCCGCGTCCTAACCACCCCGTCCTCGCCCTCGGAGAAACGGTCAACGTTGTGCGATACGCCCAGTGACGTCTTAACCAAGCGACAACAACATTTCGCCGCTAAAATCCCAAGGGATGAATATTTTTTATTTTTACTTTCGTCGTAGAAATGAGAATTTTTTTTTTTTTTTTGCTCATTTCTTTCAACCCTTGTAGATCCAACTTCATACGTCTGGGAATAGTTGACTTATTCGTAGATTAA
Source organism: Tenthredo notha (assembly GCA_914767705.2). NCBI lineage: Eukaryota > Metazoa > Arthropoda > Insecta > Hymenoptera > Tenthredinidae > Tenthredo > Tenthredo notha. The sequence goes on along the minus strand of OU611908.1, from coordinate 20,997,186 downwards.
CCTATAGATAATTATCAGGATCGCGTAGGTCAAGGGATGAAAAAACCACATGGTTTTATCGATTGTTCTTCTTCGTCTCCTGACTCTTGAGTTAGACTGATGCCTTTCAGAGATGGAAACAAACGTCGGGGCTCCGATGCTAAGGACGATCCTGTAAAGGGCATATGGTCACAGGGATGGTTAGATGCTAAGTTTGGGTATGGGGTGGTGGTGGTGGTGGTGGTGGTGGGTCAAAACTTCCGACCTGACGATGCGGCGACCCGCAAACTTCTGGGATATCAGCGCGAGGAAGTACGTACCTACGGTGGTTGGCTTTATGCCGACTGTCTTACTGGCGCGTATTGCCACTAAGTAATGCCAGGGACCCAGGGTTCCTCTGGCCCTTGTATATTTATGTTTAACCAGGTCCGTCCGTGAATACAGAGCACCTACGCATATGGGTAGTTCTATGATCTGAGTAATAAGCTGAAAGTCGCATAAATGAAAAGTCAGGAGAGTTCGCAGTGACATTCTCCCTTCTCTTGATATATTTAGAAGAAGAGAAAAAACGGTATAGTAAATTATTTATACCCTTAAAACACGGAACAGAGTTTTTTTTCTTTTTCTCCTTGCCCAACTTTCGCCATCGCATATCAAGCCGTGACAAGCTCTATTGTCATGAGGTCAGGGAGAGGAGGATCGAGTAATATTCTGGCAACAAATCATCCACCTTTTGGCACGACAATCGAGCTCGTTTTCACGCAGGCAGGCATCATACATTTGGAGTAAGGAAAAATGTACAATGTGCACTTGCCATACGGTCCATTGCAGCGGATAATATGATGTAGTGGTGTATTGTGCAGGAAACGGCCTACTCCGGGGTTAGACGTAAGGGAGAAGAGAGACACGAGGGTTTTGGGGGCTCCGGGCTCGGGGCTCAAGATATACCAACAGATGGAAGTGTTAATAATTGATAGTCGCGCCCCCCTCATTGATATTTTAGGCCGGGGGCCTCGACTAGCCTCCCTCTTCAAGCGATAAGGGGTAGTGTGTTCCTTTCTGAAACAGAAAAATTTCACTCTGCAATGAAATTAAACTGTGCTCTAGAATACGTCGCGTATACCCTACCCTATCGTGCAGTGGATTATTAAAATTTTTCAGTTTCACCTGCATTTCATCGTAATATTTATTGAAATTTGAATCACTAATTAAAAAAGGCGAGTCTGACTTAATGCTCATGAATAATTTATGACAAAAATGAAACAATACGTCATTGTCCAATTCGGTTACGTGACACTTGCCATTTATATGCAGGGGTGCATCTTGTGTACTGTTTTTAATCAATTGGCTCTAACATATTGTGCCTCGGGCGTATTGCGCAGTGTGTGGTCCTTCGGTCCTCTTACAAATTGGCACCCAGTGAGATCCTGGTATCAACCCCCCGCAGCTAAGTCAACGATACGTCATGTTTCTTTGAATACGTTTATGCTGGCTGCTGGATACATGGATGAAGTATGTCGAGCATATCCAGACTGCAGAACGTTGAAACTCAATTTCGGTTCTCCCCAAGTTTGGAATAGGGTTTCAGATCCCAAATGAACGTTAAAAGACGTCAATTCGATTCATTCGCACGAAGTGAAATGTGAAATCATATAATTATCGCAAGATTTTTGAAACGGTGGTCTTCCTCTTCTTTTTTTTTTCAGAAGTCAAAAAATATCCATGCAAATGTCTATGCGTTCGCATATTATCCTCAGATACAATATAAACCCTACGTTACGTCGTTACAATTTTATGGGCCAACTGTCGCGTGGCACACCAAGTTCTGTTTATAGGCATGAAACAATTTGCAGCATAGAAAATCACCAGTCGTAATATTGTGTCGGGGCGCATTACTAACCATTGCATTCGACGGCTATAGAACCAAATAGTTCATACTGCCATTCGTTAGGACGTATTCACGATTCGTCGCAACTTCACCCGCACGATTCTACCCACAACCATAACTATGATAGTCCTTTCGAATAGTTTAGCCGAAATTTTGCATACGGACACACTTATCATCCGATATAACAACATTTGAAGAATCAAGGGATGAAAGTGGAGGCAGATCGACGCACCCCTAAAGGCTCGCTCTTCTAGCGCGAAGTGGAATTCTTTTGGTTGAACAGACGTGAAAAATAATGGAATAATTTTGTAGAAGTATACTAATGAGATGAGGAAATATTTTGGGAATGAAAGCAGCTTCTTTCGTGACAAATATTAAACCATAACTAAGCAGCACCAGGATCTTGTATAACTGTAGTTTTTTATTGATTTTGCTCTTGGAATATGACGAAAGTTTTGATGTGAAGTTGAAACCCATGGCAAAGGATATAGAAAAGTGCGAAGGGGGTGTAGTGATAAAAATTATTAGCTTGTATTCTCACCGTAGTCTCTTTCGCTCTTGCTCTTTCCCTTTTGCTCTTCGTTCGCACGACGGCTTCTCACCTCCCGTCTCCCACCAGTCCCTTGACAGACCTTACCTGTATAATTCATAATTATGACCGGTGATATAATCAGAATATAACCCGACATCATGGTGGTCATTTCAGCGTTTCGTACCTGGTCGTTAGCTTGTTCTATAAATATGTGATATTTGTACAGACAGACGACATTGGAGTTTTCAGATATTATTACCGAGGGTATGTGGGTATACGTCTATATACACTTATGTAGACATTGAAGCAAGGGATGGTAAGAAGTACCTGAAGAGTAGACTGTAAACTTTATTCCGTGCTTCATATGTAATATTTCTATCAAGTGGCCAATGAGGGTGTAAACCCTGACTGTGCATAGGAAAAGGCAGCGGTAAGGTACCGAAGAGACGTCCCTAATTTTCCCATTTTGCGAGAGATGATATACTAGGTTTTACTAGCTGGTGGTATAAAAGATGCAACCCGAAGGTTTATGGACGTAGTAAATGGTTTTAAGGTCGTCATGTCCACCGACGTCGTCATAATATGATAACGCGGTACCGTCACCAGCACTACGCTTAATCAAGTACATCCAAGATGGGAGTTGGTCGAATCCTTGATGGACCTGAGGCCTTCCAGTTTATTATACAAAGTTTATTGCATCAGCACACACCTCCTACATATACCATACCTTGCAGAAACTGCAAGCTCCGTGTAGCTCATATAGTGAATCGAAAAAAAAACAAAAAAAATTCGCAAATTAATCCCTGCAGTGGGTGAAGGAGAAGTAACTGTATCAACACGTCCGAAGGATATCTTGTCGAGAATAATGTGCGAAACACGTGAGATATGAATGAAGAGAATAGTTTGTGCAGAGGTTCGGCATCTACCAGCCCTGCAGGGTTTGCAAAGCCCCTCCAGGCTGGCCACTGCACCCTCGGGAAGGCCAACTGGACTCCGAACAGTCGAGGAACAACTGGAGAACAGAACAGAACTGAACAGAACAGAGACTGTTATAACGTAACGAAACGATGTAGAGACAGAACCACACTAACTAGCAATAGCCAGATAGCTGCAGCATCCTCCTCTGTTTTTGATAAGGAAATTAATAAAGTTCGGTTCAACTGGGATAGGATTATCCCGAAGTTTCGAAGCTCCGATGTTTAGCTAGGTGGGAAATATATCTCTTGGTACTCGTGGTAGGGTATACATCGTATACAGTATACATCGTGTACTGAGGATAACATCAACCGAGAATTTCGCACTATTTTTTTATGCTTATTTCTTAACCAACTCGTTGCCCACCACGTAGTTACCCTTAGAACGAAGGTATATAAAAGAAGGACGGAAAATGGTGATAGGTGTGAAAAGGACCGGGCAAGGAGCTGGGACGGGGGTGGAGGCGTACTGTTGTATAGTTTTCAGCCGAGTCGGCAACAGGAGTTCGCAGGAGTAGCACGAAGCCGTCTAGTGGCCCCCTCAGGGGCTGTGCAGTGACTTTCGCCCTCCTATACCTTTCCTCTCACCCTCTTGCCCCTTTCAGACCGAAAGCCAACCCTGAGACACTTTGAGACATCCAGAGACCCAGGCGATGGTTTCTAAAGACGTTATACCGGAACCTACCCGCCCCCCGATTAATGCCGGTGACAATATGCTCGATGTCTCCCAGCTGCCTCTTAAGTCTTGCGTCATTCTGCTGCCCTCCGTACGCATAAAGTCAAACTTTGCCTTATTGCCATTCAAGGAACTGTATAAACAACGAATAGGCCTTTGGGACATCAAGGGAACTCTTTAAACCTAGTTCAGCTTAATTGTTTTAATATGCTAACTTCCTCAAGAATCAAGATCCATTTTATACCCTTAAAGAAAGTCATAATACCAAAGGACATCCCATCATCCTTCTGGTCGTTTTTAAAACTATCCAAAAGTATTACCGAAGATTCTCATAATCTCCTGGCTTTTCAAAACCTAAGAAATAGTCTCGTCATTTGGCATACTGTAATCGCGTTCGTCGATTTCGTTCCGGTTGTAAAGTCTGACGAATGATTTCTCCTCCCTGGTCGTTTGACCAATGGCCAAAAATTTTCGAACGAATTCTGCGGTAGTTTCTGCAAATTTACAGCATGGTCGTAAAAGTATTAGCGGGCATGATGTCCTTCATTGTTCGTACAACGTGCCATTACTTGCCTGTTACGAACCTTTCTGCTTTCAACCCATGGCTAGGGGTTCGGTTTGTGAAAACACCGTTACCTGATTTATGGTTGTGGTTCCCGAGCTCTTTTCTACGAACTCAGTTCTCTCAAATATGTACAACAAACTTTACCAAAATTTCCCTTCAAAATTTGTCAGACATCGTAGGAAGAAAATATGGGAAAAATTCCCTCGGCGCAGGCGGGTCTCTACGCCTTCGACGTCAACCCAAGGATAATCCCAGATTAAACGGTCATCCAATTACTGGACAGGTACCGGTGACCGGTACTTCATTTGTATTCATTCCATATTCATAGTTTGACTTTTCGCAAGTAAAAACGAGGATCATTCGATTTAGCGTTAAACAAAGTCTTAGCACGCTATTTACCCCACCGCAGGATTTCAACGAGATTAGACTCCGAAGCAATCATTTCGATCTACATTTTTTTCTCTGGCTGAAAAAAGAGAAAAAAGACACCATTCTTTTTCCTTCTCGTTACTACGACATTCATTAATTAACAGTCAAGATAAAATAACGACAAAACGAAATAAACTACGATGAGCTTAGCAGCGATAACGTAGGTTGCTGATCTCATACCTCGCGAGCACAATGATATATCTATACTCATAGGAGATGGAGCACATATGACGTGGTCTTCACGGCTCGTTGCTCTTCGCCAACTCCCTTTCCACTCTATCTTCGTATAGAGGTGCAAGCAGATAGTACTTGAAGAGAGAGATGGAGAATAGACAAAGAGAGACTGCACTTGTACCGTCCCAACTCCCAGTATTCTGCGGTCTAAAATCTGTCGCTCCCTCCGCGATAGCGCCGTTTCGTTGTGCTTTATAGAGTAGGTGTAGTACTACACCATGGAGTAGCGCGGTGCAGTGTAGCTAGTCAGTGTATCTCTCTATTGAGTGGATTTGAGTGATAGCCAAGAGGGGTTTGCGATAGGCCAGCCACATCTGTTTGCAATTGAAACGAGTGGTTTGATTTAGGTTTATAGGTTTGCAGTAAGCATTGTTCGGGGATTACGTTTAAAATTGGATTACCAGTACCGCGCTTTGATCTGCGGATAGTCCCGCCGTCGGATACTCCGAGGTGTGTAGCTCTTGCGACCTGGACGATCGATGTCACGCCTCAACCTCTTCTTTTGAGTTCACATCCCCGGCGTAATACGCAGACGATTTTTTTCCTCCTTTCGAAATAAATTTTCAAAACCAAATATCTGCTCACGATCGCTAATTGCGATACCATTGCGTGAAATTTTTGAAACATAGAGAAACGCGATGGAAAAAAAAAAACAAAAAAAAAAAAAAGGACAACGAGGAAGCAATTCGACGAGTGGGTATAGGAGAACAAAGGATTGTGAACGACATCGTCGAAGGTAATTTTCGTTAGAGATAAACGTAACCGAGCTACGGCTATATGGTAAGGTCCTTCCGCGTAAGCAGAGACGATGTTTTCAATAAGACAACGTAGTTAGGTGTCTCTAACCGCACGTTTGTTCCAACAGTATTGTCGTTCTATATCCATATCCACATCCACATCCACATCCACATTCTCATGTTTATATCTACATCTCTACGTGCTAGAGGTCCGCCGGTGTCATCGTATCGCCTTATAGTGCTGGGGGGTTGTTATGCCCAGTTATGTCTGGTTATATCGTGAGTAAAATTGCAGAAACACCATGAAACGATGGTATGGGGTCGATTGAGTTCTTCGATAGCTTCTCTATTCGCTCCTCGATTACCCTGCCTCCTTCATACTATATCTTTTCTCAATTCATCATGATGCAAGTATAAGAAATTATCGAATAGATATTCGCCAATCAAGCTTCGCCAAACTCCTGATGGCCGATGGTTCACGATAGATAAAAGTCTATAAAATAGTCGATCCGCGACTTTATCTATCCTATAAATTACCCGGCATCATAGCCCAACGCAAAGTGTACTAGCCGGTAACCAGTCGTATAGGCTCGTAGGGGTGCGTGCCTTTGTGTCGCACAGTAGTCGAGACGCCTCGGTGCTCACCAAAGCCCCGTGGCCTCTCAATCTGTCATAGCGGTCGCTGTCGCTGCAGAGGCAGACTTGCAGACTTTTCTTCTGTCGCTCCCTCCGTCCTGTTTATAGACACGAGCACATCGTCGATCCACTCTATAATCCAAACATGGGGTGCCGGGCATCCACCGTAACCGACTGCCATGTGTTCGGGTATACCTTCATGCGAGCCGGTATAAGGTACCAGCGTATGTACACACTCGCGTACGTGTACCTAGTACCTAGAGAATAAAAGCAAAGACAGGGTCTTGGCACTGATTTTTTGATTCTTTTTCTCAAAATTATTCCCAGACATAATGACGTAGATCGAATGATTTGAGGATATGAGAGAATAAGCGAGAGTTTGATTATTTTTATCAGCGATTTTCACGCAGTATTTACAAAGCTGTGTTAAGTGAAGGGTGCGATTATGGAAAGGGTGGTTGTTTTCAAACAACAAAATCGTGGTCATTGGCGCTAAAAATTGCTCGTTGAATTTTTTAAACCAGGTGCAGAAGGGCTGAGAATCGAGATTCGAGTCGTCAAACAGCGAACGAGGGGCAATATACATACATACGGACAATAGTACTTGTTACGACGCAACGAGATGTCACCCAAGTATGAATTACCGTCGTAGTTCTATATGGCGTTTCGATATACGAAAAGGGTTCTTCATACCGGGACTGAGGGCGAGGGTTCACATCCAAAACTAGGAAGGTTCGTTCTTTGGGTGATACTGCAAGGTACAGATGTGCAGCCGCACAGGGTCGCCTCCTGGGGCCACATGCTGGCGTACCTCGCCGGTATACATGCTGCAAACTAGGTGCATATTATATATATATATTTGTGTTTAATAAGTACATGGGTATGCCTAGGTATATATGTAGTATAGATATTACAAAAGTGTATGTATGTACGTCCGCGATTCGAGTCCTGTCAATCTCCGTCAGGATCATAATTCGCCAGATATGAATCATTCCAAGTTGCTGCGGTGCCCCGCGAAATCTGAGACGACTTACCAGGGATTTGCGTCAGAATATGACGACCCCGGCCCATCTGTCTACCACTGTTAGGGGTGGAGTGAGAAGGGTGATTGCGAAGAGCAGGAGAAACACAAAAGTTGACTAATTATTGACGAAAATCGAGATTTTCTATAAAATTAGCTCTCTTACATAACATCAGGATCCTCCTTGAATAAAATCGAATCAACCACAGTCGCAGATCCTGTATATGGATAAACCGATATTTGAAGTACATAATGCGTGGATTCGGTTCTGTATAATATTGTATGTATTGAATGGAAAGGTTGGAGGGCAGGTAGAAGGTATATAGGTGAATGGCAGCGTAGGGGCAGGCAGTCAGACACATATGAAACATGGAGTGGAATGCGTTTACACAAATGGAATTAACGGGCAGTTTAGTTCGCAGTCGGCGATAGAGAAGGATATTTTTCCCGGCGTATTAATACGGCTGGAAACAGAGTATGATCGGGCGTGTAATGCAGCCCTGGGGGCCCGTGTGATATGATACATTTGCTTTGCATAGTCATCCGTACACACCTGCATTTCGTAACAAGCTACAAATACCTGCGATCTGCACGCGTTAGGGATATGCTATGTGGACTCTGCAACCGACTATAACCTGGTGTTTGCGCCTAACCAACCAACCGATCTAGTCGACCAATTATCTCGGTTTATTGTCAGGCGTTATGCCCGATTAATACCACTTCAAATTCTAATCCTACATAATAAAGAATATCATCCCTTCGACGTTGATTACTTATAAAATTTAAATACTTCGAACGAATCGTCTGATAACCCAGAGCACAAAGGTACAAATTCTGTGTCGATTGATCAAAAAAATTCTATAGTTTTTAGATAAATTTTCCTCTACCTGTAGTCAAACTATGATTTTAGTAATTGATATAAAAATAATCATCAATAATTTTGATAATGCATGCATTATACGTGGATGGGGTCGCCAATGTGTCGCACTATAGCCATGCCAGGAGGGTCACTTGCCCAGGGATACATATTATTATATGTACAGATAGGTTTGCGTTATCGTATTTTGTTGTAATTAGCAAACAGTCGTTTGTATCAGAGTGCGATTCTCACTTTCCTTGATTGTATAACCGTTTTTGTAAACTGCACATATCATCTATAACGTTTAAATCATACATCTCTTTAATCAGCGTGTTACAGAGTATGAAATCTGTGCGTTGAATAATACGCGAATGTATTTTTGATTCGTGAAAATTTCACGCCTCAAAGTTCTTTTTGATAACGATGGTTGAATATGAGTGATATGTTGGTGCAATGAGGTGTAAAGCCGATCAAGTCAATCGGAAAATTTTCAACTGAGGGTCAATGGCAATTGAGAACCCGCGTAAAACGGGGTAAATAACAAATTGAAAATCAATGGCATTACGAGATTATGCGTTTATTAGCAGAGCTACCAGCCCAGAGCTGTAATATCCAGTAATTGCGTAAACTGCAGACTGGATCGGTATACATCGCACCAGCCGGACCAGCTACCCCCAAACACAGTAGAGTGCATATTCATAATGGAACGTAGCTAGTTAAAATAGAAAAATCTTCCTTCCGCATTGCGTGTTCAACAAAGATCGATAGTATCTGATAATTCTTCATCGTGAATTTTTTAATTCGCACGTAGCACCCTTTTTCTTTTTATCAACGTTTACAAAAAATGGGTTCAAATCAAAAAACGAATATCATTGGTTTCGGCTGAAATTGTATCAATGTAAAATACTCCTTCCGAATTTTAAAAATGCTAGGAATCAGCTTTGAGAATACTTGAGTCAAATAGAATATTTCTACACAGCGTACCAGCATTTCGAAAAAAAAATTCACCCTAACAACGACGCTGTCATCCTAATTTTGAAAGATGTCCTAGATGCAGAACTATAGTGGTAATTATTAGCTTCTGTCAATAGACGACGCAGCGGGTTATTCGGATGGTTTCTATCCCGTTTCTTGTAGGTTCGGTTAATTTTGGTCCACGTGCCGGCTGAAGGTATGGAAGCAATAGATCAGGAGGTAAGAATTACATCGTTCGAATTACGGTGTCTAGCAAACAGAGGATATTGCGGACCAGGGTATAGCTCCCAGCCGACGTAGTCGTCCTGAGCAAACATACTAATGTGAGAAACACACATTCCCAGGTCCAGCTAAGGTTGGCTGATTGTGAGCCCCAAGATGACCGGACAATTGCTAATATCGCATAAGAACTGCGATCTTTATTCTCTGCACTAACACGTCAAACACGACAGAAAACGCCAGGGATTACGCCACAGCTAGTTGGCTCTGTGGTATGATCGTCCATGCGGTATATACCTGAGGGTGAAAAGAGTCTGAGGGGTGGCTGAGTACAGGGTGCAGCGATAAAAAGCAACCTTTACGGCGTGACGAAATTACTAGCAGTATCCACTGGGCCAACGAGGCACCATCACCTACCCGTGAGGCTTCATCTTCTTGCTGCGTCTTTATTGTTATTCTTTTACCACGACCAAGTGTAATTGTAGCTCGCCAAGGCTGGTGGAAGGTTGAAAGAAAAATCCTATGCTAAATGAGAAGATCCAACTCCCTTGCTTTCATGGTCAACCGAAGAGAGAAAAAAAAAAATCAGGGGTCATTCCAGGCTAAGTATAGTTACACTGCGGAACAAGCGTCCGTGTAAAGATCGATTCGAGTCTTGAATCTGAATTTCGAAAAGCTCCCCATTTCTTTCTCCCTCTGTGAAAACCGTGACGTCATCATCGACTAGTAAGTTATGCAAATGGGAAGAAGGAAGAACGCGGCAGTGGTAGCGGACAGTATGTCGCAGGGCGTGCAAGATGGCCGTTCTTCTCCCTAGGGAACTGGAGAGCAGACGAGGCCGCAATCCAACGGTGGATGGTCTCTCGACACCTTTCTGAGTCCCGTCTTTCGTCCTTTATAACTGTGGTGCACCTATGTATTCAGCAAAGTAAGACTTGAAGAAGTTCTTGATGTGCATTTGAATCAAGGGAAAACAGTCGATCTTCCTTTTTCGTAAAAGTTACAGGGGATGAAAAAAGATTTTGTTGTAAAGACTCGTGATAGCAGGCCACCTCTTCCACTCGACGATACATGAAAGATATGTTATTCTCAATTTCGAATTTATTTCGCCGCGAGGGACACCCTGTACATATATATATATATAGGTATCAAAATGCCCTGTGCCCGCACCGAGATGAGAAACGCGCGTCTAATTCGGGCGGACACGCAAGCCAGAGGTGAACTGCACGCACGCAATCCACCGAGAATCCTTCCTCCGGCTATTAGCTACCCATTCGTTAATCGGGTTAAGTCATCGGTTACCATGGCTACCTATACCCACCTTTACCAATTCGTATCGTTCTCTACCACCAAATAATCTCCACCCTTGTATTATCAAAATCTACATATACCACATCATGTGTGCTCATTCAACGCTGTCTTCTCTTAACGAGGAAAAAGAAAAATTGGTAAAGGTTCAGGAATTTTTAATCCCTTTAAAGTAAATTCTATCACAACTATAATTCCAACTACAATTTCGTGCCTATGGTTTATCGTCATCGATGTGAGTCAGGAAATTGAACCTATGACGTATACTGCTCGGTAAGAGATTACTGCAGCGTGTGTAGAGAGTAAATATACATTTGGTGACGGGGTCGCGTGCGAAACTGCAATGATCGGTATACGATAATCGGTCAATCGTATACAAAGTACGATTCTAGTAGATGAGAACGTTCGGTGGAATTGTTACGACGCATTTTGGCTCTTGGGCAGAGGCTAGATGCTCAGTAGATCCAAGGCAGTAGGCGGGGTAGAAAAAATTGGGTGGCATTGGGGATGAGGGCGGAAAAGTTGAGGGGAATAGAAGGGAGGAAGGTAGAAGAAGCCCGACCACCGGGGTAGGGCACCCTGGAGAGCTGTATAGTCGGCACACGCATCGGATACCGCACGCACACACAACCGGCTTCAAGCCACAGAGAAAATGTTACTTATTTTAGGAAACCTGCCGGGTGAGCTAATACGACTTCCGGAAGATGTAGGAGTCTGACTATGTGTGCGCTCGTACCTAACTATAGACTGAATAAAACGAGATTTCCTCTTCTTTTCACGCGCAGGGGGTTTATGATCGCGAAAGGCTCACTGAAAGGCAACCCTTAAATAGTGGTAAATATGCAGTAGGTATATATGAGTAACGAGCACTTATTAAAGCGAACTCCCCTTTCTTACCGAAGCAGAAGTTTTGCCGTTTTACTAGCTGCAGTCAACAAGCGTGACCCAGAATGCCACGCGTTGTCGATTAGATGACAGACAAAAGAAGCAAAAGGGGCACATATCCGGTTTGACGCGTTAAATTCACATAAATCTAACCTGCGTTTCTACCCCCAACCCGGCTAGGCTGTCCCTCTGCTTCTGCATGTCATTATATCCCCCGGCGCAAACGGTACACATACGTACATATACGTATCCTATCTCAGAAGCAAATCCGTTGCGCTCGGGAATACTTAAACCGAAGAAGACTCGTTTTATCAGAAAAGTATGCGGTTAGAACTTTTCCAAAACTCGAGAGATCGGATGCATAAAATCGCAACAGTTGATAAACATTTTATCTATCAACTACAACTTTTCACCTTTTTCGAAATGAATTTTTCCATCAGATTATACCGTAGAAGAACGTTCTTCTATCCCTTGACGGGGTCCAATAGTCAAATAGCATATTCGAGTTTAAAGTTGCGGTGAAAACGTTCCGAAATTATTTCTAGGGATAATGAGGCATATAATATGTGTATAATGAATGTGAAGTGATGAGGAAGAGAAGACGTGCGCGTGGCAGACCGGTTCGAAACGTATTTTCATTTTCGTTTTTTTTTTTTTTTTGCATACGTTTTTTATGTACATTTTTATACCTCTCTCCCTTCCTTTCCTCCTGACTGCAGCTGGCTCTCTCTTTTCGTATCTCGTTCTCTTTTTCGCTTAGTGCTGCAGTGATTCATGGGACCTCTCTTAAGGCTGCCCAACGGCCTGTAACATTGCCGCCTTATGGCTGCGAGGAGATCCCGTTCAAAAATGGAGTCGATCCTCTTGGTTCTTTATGTATACATACCTACATATCTCTGTATAAAAACAATAGAAGCCAAATTTAAAGTCCAAATACTCCATACATATGTTCAACTCTCCTTTCCGGAAATATTACACATAATATGTAGGTATACAATATAATCAGAGTAACGGCCTATCTGCAATTAAAGAACGCTAATTAGCAAGGGCTGAAGTGTCATTTGGGGAGATTCCGATTTATATTACTCTGAATGGTCTGATATTCATAGCGACGATATTATCCTTTGTGACCGTTAACAAGCTGTATAGTATTACCAAAAAAATTTGCAGAAATGATGTTAATGTTAATGTTGTTCAGCGAATCTACTTTCATCAAATTTACTTGTTAATTGATTGTAAAATGAAAAATTTAAGGTCATGATGATCGTGACTACCCTAGGAATTGCTTTTTTTACATTTTGGAGCTGTTGATTGAACAGTCGTTGGTCTGACATGTGCGAAAATAAGAATAACACAGTACAAAAAGACCCTGTGGTTCGAAGTGTTATCATAGCCTACTAATAAGCTTAACCTGTGTCGAACGCACTCTATATGGAAGAGATCATTCGGATCAGTGGTTTGGCAGTAGCTGGTCGTAAGGTCAGACTGGGTTGGGTTGGTTTGCTGTGGTTCCCGGAGCAGGCGACAACATTGAGACATATGCGGTTCCCGAATAATTGGATTTGGTATACCCCGTGATGTTCATTTGACGTCATCAGGACGTTTAGGCACCGTGACACTGTTTGACATTGGATTAACGGAATATTTTATCATCCCTACCGAGTACGCTGCACTATACTATTGTTGCCACCCAGTTGATTCACGAATGAATAAGTGATTCGACCGCTGTACATATATACACGTTCTGTCAACCGCCAAAAATGAACATTCATCTACCCCTAGGTAAATTAAGAATTATACGGACTGGATTCCGCGTTTTGATGATGATCCTGCATCACAAAATATATCCAAAAATGCAGACTGAGGAGAGATCAAAATTTATTTCGCAATATTCGATCATCGCGTCCTTTTCCAAAACTACGTTGGTATTTTTTTATAGAAACCTACCGCGTATGTGTATTTGAAGTACGTATAGAGATACATATGTATGAATCGTCCTACAGCTATCCTGAAGGAAAAAAAAAAACCTGACTGACTAAAAAGCTTCCTGATGTTCAGCCCATTCAATTTCTATACGATGCGAGGGGCTGATTCTTTGAAATCTAAAATGGACAGATACATATACTGCAGCACAGTGATGTACGCGTATATGTGAACTCCTGGAATACGCACACACGCGCGAATTGGCTTGAACACATAAGGGTTTCACCGCACTTGCCCCGTATATAGTAACACTATACCATATAGCCTGTATATCTATCTACCATCTTCCTATAGTGGTGGTGCACGGCAGAAGGGGGTCGACATATGCATTGCTTAGGGGGTGAAACGGCACCCCATACCCATCCCCGTCATCCTGAACGCGTACTAGAAAGCTCACGCACTATGCTACTAATCCCAAAGCGCACACCAAAAATAAGTCTATGTAATTCTACGACCACGTTTATTTATCTTAGCCCATATGATTCTCAAGAGTCTCCTTGATTGATTATTTTCATTGCAACCCCACAGTACCAAATTATATTTTTGCTCGATGACAATTCGAACGAATACAAACTCTCATATGATTACATAGCATTTTCACAAGAAGTTGAATACCTCGTACCATCTTCCAAATTCTTGTGATAAGGGACGGTTTGTAACTACGAAAATAAGAATCGATGTGCAGACTTGAACCATCGACTCATGATACCGGAAACTTAATGCATGTCGTATTAGTTTACGGAGCGAATATATTTTCTTTTATACAGGAAAGGATCCCATAATCCCCTTGCTTATTCGTTTTGAACCTAGGTACCCTATAGTAGACGCATATAAAAATATACAAGAGAACAAGCAGAGCGTCTAATGACGTCGACACCAGGAACCTGTTGTGGCCCCGATGGACACATAGAGGGATGCGGACAACGGAGCTTCAATGGGTAGGTGTCTCGTGGTGGCTGCGCTAATAAATGGGCCTCTCTTCGTCCCACATCTGTACGCCTACCAAAAACTCGAGCCCCCACTCTGACCCACCCCATACACCCCATACTCTTATACACACGGGGGATATAGCCCGAGGAACGCACCCCCTTGGTAAAGAAGGGGATGCTATTATCATTATAATTGTGCATCGATGCGCTGATCAACTGTATTGTACTGCCAAATGCTAAACTATATCCCCATACAACATTGTGGCTCGGAACCGCTTCTGTTAGCTGATTTTTCTCGAGTGTCGTTAACCACGGACAAAAATGTTTAGAACAAGTTGTAGGCACAGGTATATTCACGAAATTGAATCTAGGCAGAGTGTTAAAACTTGATGAATAACTTGATCAAAGTTTTTCCCCCTAAAAAAATACGACAAAAGAATAGGGAAAAATAAAATGATATTTTTATTCATTTTTGTAGTGACCCGTGTGTAATGGTTGGCATAAGCCATCGATAGCTGCTGCAAATCTCCCTTATATCGCGAATTCGATTAGGATGACCAACTGAGGCACACAGCGTCGCGCGGTACATCATGCCGGTACCCGAAGCGAACACAGACGCGTCCGGCATAAGACCGAGTGTCCACCCCATCTCGTCACTAATTCACGCCCTTGGAGATCCCGGGATATAAAAATAATTTGGTTTATGATAACGCGCTCGTCCCGAGGCGAGGCCAAGCCGAGCCAAGCGAAGCGACGTCCGTTTTTTTTTTTTTTTGCACCAAGGTAAATATTCTCACTGCTATAACACGTCTGCAGCACACTAGACCCTTGAATTCTGGAATTCTACCTCACTCGGAAAAAACGTGTCTTAAAGTTGTCCGAGGGGTCTTCAGTTTTCGGAATTCAACTAAAATTCAACTTCTTAATTGAATGAATTCTTTCACCGAACCGATAGTTGATGGATCGAAGAGATCGAGGTAAGACCGATCTTGTAGATTTGAATTGTTTCGGAATGCGAAGAGCCTTGTGGCAGATCCAAAACCATCCTCTGGGTACGGAGATACGAGAACCAAATTACCCGACGCAGAACGCATTATCTCCACTTGATAGACCCCCAACCCCCTCCGTCACCCCGTGCACTAAGGGTGAGGTGAGGTTCTCAGTTAATTCCCTTTCGTAAAAAAGGCGATTCTGATCCGTCGTGAGGAAGGCGATTCAAGCGGATAAAGATACGCCCTGGTATGAGAAAAGAAAAGAAATTGCCGTTAGTGGAGTTGCGGAAGAGTGAGAACCGCTGAATAAGGACCACCTCGTACTTTCCCTCCTAAATTCGCGATTGCTACTACCCCCATAAATTTATTCAAACAAATTCTATAATTACTTTTTCGGGAACAAACTAACTCGCCCGCGAGATTTATGGACCGTGGTACTCTCTCGCTCTTAGCATTTTTATTGGACTCAATTACGTGTCTTACAGCGCGTTTAATACGTTCCTTAAAATGAACGGCTCGCTCGAACGTCGCGCTTACGTTACATTATCATTATACCATCACCTGGGTCGTCATGACACTTGAAAATATTCCGCACATACTTCGGACATAAATTTCGTCGTACGACGTACCGGACATCCCATATGACTGCTGTTACCTACCTACCTAAGAGGAGTCTTAAGGTGCGGTTTTCGCGCTGCACGGTAATGAATGCGAGTGCGGCCTCGTGTTGGGGGTTGTTCGGTCCCAGAGCAGAAGCACCCCGCGTCGCGAAAACTCCAATCCATCACTTAGCCCGTGTCTTATGCATAACATAACATAACGTGCATGGCGATACTTCGACGTCACGTGCCTATACTCGGGTTGTGTGAATTCGATTCCGAAAGCATTTCTCACATACAGGATAAATGCGACAATTTTTCATTACCGATTGCAAACTCAAGTCCATAAAATATCACAAAATAATAATCGACTTTGAAAAACCGAGAGACCGGGTCTTCTCGTATGGACTCGACAAAGAACCAACATCTCCAGTACCTACTGACGAGAAAATAGCTCGTTGGACCTCGTCGACGTCCAGGAGTGGACGCGAAAGATTCCTCTGCGAGTCCTAAGGGAGAGATCAGCCAGTTCCCAGTACTTGATTGCGCTTTGCAAAAACTGGGCCAGATGCGGTTAGGCGGTATCCACGAAGTGAGGTGTTTGATGGCGATAGGTAGGTACGTGACGGAGATGCCTTTCGGACCATCCTACTAGGGATTATGGGGCTCGGAGGACAACCAGAACCAAGAATCGATGAATTTGCATACAGGGGCTCGATTCTTGAGATCATGCGATCAATTTTCGTGTGCGAAATTCGTTTTTCGGCCAATGTCGACGCTGACTTTCCTTGGAACTACCGCATGATTGGTCGGAAGGCGAAATTCGCATACCGAAATTTATCGCATGCTCTCAAGAATCGAGCCCCAGGTAGGGGTGGACGAAGACTCAAAATTTTGGCGGAAGTTTCGTAACCGTGTAAGTTGTTGCAAATCGTCCTCGAACTTGCGATTGAAACCGCAAGCTACAGGTTTCGTGCAAAAAGTGTGACTCCGCATGATCGTCGATTTTGATTACAATTCGTTTTCGGCATAATAATCGATTCGGTAGGAAAGTAAACCGTTGATAAAATAATCGTACGTCGGAACTAAGGGACGAACGACGAAGATCAACCCCTACCGAAGGAGGGCAGTTGCCGTAATGACAGCCTCGAAGGTCGACCACCAGAGCGCCACCGTCCCCGCCATCCGGTTCGAGGCGTTCTCGTCGTCACGTGGTATACTCCGGATTGGCAGATTCCGCAGGAAACGGTTGGCCAGCCAACGGCCAGGGGGTGGCCAGATAGCTGGCGTAAGCGTCGTATTTGGAGGGAGTCGTGCCAGTCGGATCCGCCCCCGGCCTTCCAGGAAACCCTGAGGGAGTCAGGAGCACGCCGCTCGCCGGCTCCCTGACACATTCGACAAGCGGCGTCGTAACTGGAAGCAACGCGCGGCTAGGGACCTCCAGCGACCACGAGACGCCACGCGAGACGTCCTCTCGCGAGAGATCGACGATTTTTTAAATCTGAAAAAAAAACAACAACCGATAAGCTCAACGGTCGACGGTTTACGGTAGACGGTAGACGGTAGAGAGTCCACGACGAGAAGACAGTGCGACGATTATTTTGTGCGACTTCATCATAGACAGTGTTAATTGTGACGTTTGTGAATTCGCGGTCATCATCGACGACGAAACTCTGCGATAGCGACGAAAGAGATTGCGGAAGTGTCGTGTCCCATAGACTGATGCGAAAGACAGTGAATACGATACCGAAGTGCTATTCGGACGTTCGACAATAGGCGCGAAGACATTCGCCAGCCTTACGAACCGAATCGAGTCGGTAAATTCCGACGAAACCGATCTGAACGAAATCGGTAAATACTTTTTGAATGTGGAGTGACCGCGTCTTGTCTTTCCCCTGTAGCTTGTAGTCCCGGTTTAAGCGATCTTATCGGCGTACGAGGAACGGCATTGTTGCCCCAGGAGATAACTTACAGCATCACCACGCGGTCCGACGAGTGGTCCGGACTCCTGCCCAGCTCCACGATCGTGGGTGCTGGCGGGTCGCCATGGCTTGGTCTTGGTGTCGGCGGTGGTGCAGGAGCAACAACGGGAGGCGGAAGTCCTGTAGAACTCGAAGGACACTGGGGTCGAAAACTTTATGGTGCAAGCGTCGCCCCACCGCCTCCACCACCCCATCATCATCCCAGGGCACCGTTGGCCTTTCCGCTTCAAGACATGCGGCAAACAATGAAAGAAGAACCGGTACCAAGAGCATGGCCTCAGCCCACCATCAACGATAACGGAACGTAAGTCTATCGCTAATTTTTTGAACAGAAAAACTTTCGTAATTTAGTTTTAAATAAAACGGCAATAATTACCGATCTACGAACAATTTGACGATTGAAAATAAAGCATCTGCGACGATTTGTCATTCGGTAGATCACAGACGTCCGTCGTCTGAACGATTGATAAAGTATAATATATCGTTGGAAATTTCAACCCTGCCGAAGAATGAGCGAAGATTGAGATTCGTTGATTTTTGATCTTTCGTGATTAGTTACCGTATAAGTCAGAGTTAAAATTGAGCGATTTTGGGGCTTAGGCCTATCCGTTGACTCGCACTACTGTCGTCCGTCGGATCGAGGCAGAGTGTTACTACTGCGAAAGGAATACTATATTCGTCGGGGATTTTGCGTGTCGCGAATTGTCGAGGGTATCAAAAGTGGCACATAAAGCCAATGGGTAATACTTTGTTAACGACAAATTGGTTGTTTGCGAAGGTATAGAAAAATTTACCGAGTAGCTTGAGGAACGAGGTGCAAGTCGACTGCAGGGATGAAGGGGCGACGCGAAATAATGATCACCACAAAATTGAACATACCGGTAATCCTCTTTAAAACGAATCAGTAGAGAGTAATCCTCTTATGTACCTACTACGAACGCTCAATGACCGTACCTACCATCGAACACGGGGGCGTCCTTCCAGGATCCTATTGCATCTAATTGTCTAGCTACTATCGTAATTAAATCCTGATTGATAATAAAAATGCAAGAATTACTTTTTGATAAAAGAAAGAAAGAAAAAAATGTATAAGATAAAAGTAAATTGCTTTAAATCGGAGTTCAAAGTTCAGGTTGAAATCAATGCGGTGTATACTTATAAATGTATAGAACACATAACAACCTCGACGAAGCTTAATTGAAAGTCGTCGTTTCGTGTTCACGAGAATTGCAGAACGATAAAGCGGAAGACCGTCGCTGGTGCAGTTTGGTAACGGATTTGTACGACGTGTAAACTGCGGAGGTGGGGAAGGTGGAGGTGGAGGTGGAGGAGGTAAAGGACGATACGACGGGGTCAAAGGTGGTACGAAGCACGGAGCTGCGACGGAGACGACGAAGGTGGTAGAAGGTAGAGCACGAAGCCGGAGGTGGGATCTCTAATCCAATAGCGGTTCCCTTAACTAACCCTCCTCTTCGCGGCGTGTCACGACCCACGTAGCGAAATCAAGTTAATGTAATTGAGAATTTTAGCGCCTTTTACAGATCCCCGCACCCGCACCCGCGCCCGCGCTACCCGCAGGATCCTGGTTAGACTCTAAAAAAGTTTCGCGTCCAGGACGAGGCGGAGAAAAATACTGTTTATTAAATACCCGAGGCGAAAGAAGAAACTGTATTCGGGCTTTCACGTAGTAGGATATTTTTGTCGAAATCTTTCAATCGGTATTACCGCGGAATTAAAACGCATCATGTAATCCGTGAGATATAAGTACAGAAATTTTATTAATTTATAAAAAAAAAAATTCTGAATTTTCGACGATTATACGATAAGACAAACCCTCCTCCCCCCCCCCCGCACGTGTTCCTTCGAAAGCACTAAATTAAACACCGCCGCGTTGCGCGTTCGTGGGATTCCCGCGGAGGCTGGATTATATTCAGATATATTACAAATTGCTCATTATCTCGGCGTGCATTATTAATCGCGTCGGGTACCCGTAAACAGACTATATTCCCTGAAATTCGTAATAACATTCCGACCGCTCGGTGGAACGCCGGTTGTGTGGTATATTTATTGTTATTCTACGTATCCGACAATTTCCCCACTAGCTCAAAATCGGGCTAGCTCCTATAAACGTAACTATCCGAATATCACTAACAAATTTATACAAATGGGCCACGGTTATATGTACCGCAGATATTTTCCACCGCCGCGAATTGTGATCACCGTGATTCTGATATTCGGTGAAATTTACCGCGGTCATCACCATATCAAGTCTTTGAACCGCATAGAATGAAAACAGAATTTTTTTTTCAAACCTTAAAACCGAAAATTTCTTTCGATATTATCGATCACCCAGACTTTCGCCATTCTTCTTATGATATAAATCTAGAAATCCTAATAGTCAATATCGCAACAAAAGATTCTGTCAAAAGTGCGACTAGCCAAGCGACACGTAATGCCCAGTTCGCTTGAATTATGGCGAATTGTCGGGTGCGAGCGTGAATCAAGCTCGTAATTAGTACCACTGTCCTCCATGTCCCATCCCTTTTCCTTCCCTCCGATGTGTAGGCATACTACATACGTGTATGTGCAAATATGTGTATGTGCGAACTTAGCACAGTGTGTATTAGCGATGAATATGAGAATACGTGGAACTGGTCGTACAACCGGACGCAAACAACAGCGATAGGCACTCGATAACGTGCTTGACACGTCTATAACCGTAACGGGTACGTACGTGAAGAGCGATACAGACGGGATGAAATGACGCGAAAAACAGCCGTTTAATAGAGGGATATTGGCGAGAAGTGACATCGCCCCTGCACGCTGCTCGTGTGGCCGATTATAATTATACCGTACTGCTAAATTGCCTCTATGTGCAACGAGTGTATAACAACGTTTGCTCGTGTACCTCTATACAGGAACTAGCTATATCTACGCCTAGACAGGCGTACAGGTGTACAGTCTGCCCTAAAATGCGAAAAATTTTCGCCACCGAGAATGAGAAATCGGTTTTCAAAAACTCGTCAACAAGTTTGAAGAATGTTTTCTAAAAGTCAGCACGAACAACCTATTCTGTTTACCGCGAGTTCAACGTTTTTACTCCGGCACTTAAAATCCGGCGGTAAAGTTATCGCGTTAATTACACAAGCGATGTTATTAATTGCCGTGATACGGCGAAGTTTGTTTAAAACCGTGCGGCTATTCGTTCTATAGTTTTTTTTCTTTTTTCTTCGTTTTTATCCAAAATAATGATATTATCTAGGCAGGAAACGTGTCACGTCGTAATACCACCCCCTCGTTCATTTTCTACATCCTCACGTCTGCAAGAAGATGACCTCGTACGGTGCGCGTTCCTTCATTCGCGTATAGAAAGTCCGGTAATTCGGTGATCCTCGTATTCGATATGCGCAACTGGCACCTACGCGTAAACGCTGCAGACTATCGCGTGTATTGGGACACCCCGGGTAACCTATAACGGAGGAATTGGTGCATAGCAAACGGGCCAAAATAATCGGACATCGAGAGTTATGGGGCGCGAACCGGCCGCCGGTTAATCAGCCACCGATAATTATCGACACGGGCCGTACATCACCCCGTTCTCGTCTCTTCTCCACCCCGGCTTGACACCCCCTAGGCCACCCTGGGTCACCGATATAACGTACACACTGTTACATTATACTCGAACGACGCGGACGTGACAAACGGACCGTCGATGCCGTCATTTATTTCACAAATGTACTGCAAAACTACCAGGCTATTCATTTCCGGTAGTATATTTAGCTCCGGGATCCTTTGCCCATGTATCTATAGTTTCGTCGTATTATCGAGTCGTACACCGCGGCCGTTATGGGAGGGTAGATTTACTACCATTTTTATTTCTTTTTTTTTTAACAATAACTCAAAATTTGTAAAAATTCTTTTTTTCTTCGTTCTTGTTATGAAGGATCATGAGGCTCTATTAAACGATTTAGAAATTATTCACCTTTTTCTCTCTTGTTAGTTCGCTGTGCTGTGGTCTTGGTATATCTCCGCGAAGGGATGAGAGAGGCTCGTAAACCAGTTTAGACCTGGGTATCCAGCTCTTGTCGCCTTTTTCCCGCAATTAAGCTACCCGCTTGAATATTTAACACTTTGCCAACACGAATCTACTCGGTACCTCGGCGGAACAGCGCGCCGTTTGCTCTCTGCGTTCCTCTGCCTCGAGTCGCACCGTTTCGTTTACTTTTCGCGCTGAATTTGTTATTTTGTTTGCACGGATCTCTTTACGAATGAAAACCACGTATAATCGTGGTGTTAACGGCGTAAACTTAGTCTTATAAATTTGCCAACTTTTATGTCCTCCCGGTGTATGAAAATGAAAATTATTACAGTATTCGATTATAATCGATTGAAAAAACCTGACATAGGTACACACTTGTTTTTTTTTTTTACTCAAACGTTCAGTCGTCTACTGTCGCAAAATTTTCAAGTCCCAAGAAGCGTAGGGAATATTGAGCTTATACCAATTCTCAAAATCACGAGGGACAGCCCATCACTCAACGTCCAACGTCCGACGAAACTTGAAACTTGAAACCCGGTTTGTAAGTTTTACGAAAACACAATTAAAGAAAGGGGGCAGGTACAGAAGAGGGAGGGAAGGAGAATGAAAGGAAGGGAAGAAGGAAGAGAAAAAAAAATAATATATATATATATATAGAAACATGAACGCCCTACGGAATGGGATTTGGTAACAATTTTTCAACCTGTCAAAATATCCCGAACCCCGCGTGATCCTGCAAGGATATATATCTACGCGGGCTGAGAAGTTGATGCCCTTTTTAGCATATTTCCTTATTTTTATATATCTTGTATTCATTTTATTTGTACTTATTTATACTTCGTGGAAAACCACTTATACGGTCAAATCGCAGGAAGTTGGTATCGGTCTCGCATAATATAAACCTATAATATTATATATATGTTTGATGAAAATATCTTCTATATCTTCTATACGTATGAATTAATCGTTTATCGCATTAATTAACGATAAAACAAGAATTATAATCTGTATGGGTATTCCATTGGTAAAATTATACGTGGTACATACATTGTGTACTTGTTCGACTAGGTATATCTACGTTCCATAGAAGGTTTAAATTATAGAATAGAAAATGATATCCACGCATAGCACCGTCCATTTCATTAGCGAAGTCCTTTGGGTGGAATAACTTCACACAGCCAATTAATCATGCCTACGTAATTGCGACGTTCACGCGCGACATAGATTATGTGATCAGCGATAAAATAAAATAATAAAAATAATAAATAAAAACAACAACAAAAAAAAAGGGAGAAAAATACTCGTAGCTGCGGCAACCCGCGGACTATCTTTTGTTCGCCGGTAACGACCCTGCAACTCCCGTTCCTCCTGTTATTTTATTCCCTTTCCATTTATCTTTTTTTTTCTTTTTTTTATATATACGTATAGGCGTATGAAAAATATCAAACTACCTGAAAAAACTTAGAAATAAAAAAAAAAAAATTGTAATTCCCTTCGCCGTTTGAATTCCCATTGAATATAAATACCGAAAAAGAAAAACCTATCTATCTCTCTCTCTTTCTCCGTCTCTTTTATATCTACACCGAATTATATATATACATGAACTATTTGCATTGCACTTGTAGCTCTTTCTGGATTCGAGATCAAAGATTCACGCTGTAATGCATTCGTATTAACAAATCGCTCTGAATGCACGGATATATACCTCTACCGGTACGGATGAACGATGATGGGGTTGAAGGAACTGACTGATTGCGTAAAGAGGGTGAGCTGGGCACGCGTTTAACGCCGCACCCAATTAATAATCCAGAACCTGCACCCCGTTTCTCCCCAGTATATAATAAAAAAAAAAAAGAAAATAAAAATGTTGGTCTACCGCGTTAGGCAATCATATTTAAAAGAAAAAAAAATATATATAGTAACTCGTATGCTATACAAATCGCGGTTGAGAAAACAAAAAAAAAATCTCCACGCGCGAATCTATATCATCATAATTAAACATTATCATTGAAACTTTTCGATATTCTCTTTTTCTTTCTCTCGTAAGAATGCCTAATATTATTGCTTATTGTACGTATCCTGGATAGCCGATAGTTGCGTTGGCTATTATACCGCGAAGCCAAGGGGTCTTTCCGTGCCATTACTCAAAGATGGTACTAGAGTCCGGCGGCCTAATCTCGGCACATGAGACCTTAATGGGATTTTAAGGCGTTGAGACCACCTGCGCTCTGTAGCGACCGTGCTCGTTTGTCTTTCCTTACTTCCTTCTTCCTTGTGTTCTCCTACGTCTATTTTCTCTCCTTTTTGCTTTTCTTACTCTTCGGAGGTCGCGAAAATCGGCTTTAAATTAAAGCACTGCTAGACAAACGACGAGTAATTTTACAACTTTTTTTTCCTTTTTGATGTTTCAGGGTCGGTGTCGGCACAGCCCACTTCGAAAAGCAGCCACCTAGTAACCTGAGAAAAAGCAATTTTTTTCATTTCGTAATCGCGTTGTACGATCGTGCGAGACAACCAATCGAGATTGAGAGAACGGCCTTCATCGGATTCGTCGAAAAGGATCAGGTAAGCTGAAATTAATTACACCGATTGCCAATTGCCAATCTGTTCTAACATCTCGGTGAGGGACGAGAGACGGAGGTAAATTCAGACCGAGCTATGTACAAGGTAGAGCTAAGAGCTTGTCACGATACGGGGTTGGGGAAACGGCGTAGAGATAGTCGAACGAACGATGCAACTCTGTGGAAAGAGATCCCCGCGTCGACATCGCGGACAGTCTTGACGACAAGACGTGAACCAAGAAAAGTTTTCAACGCAGGTATAGCTGTCTAAAGAAGACCCGGAAATGTATACGTCTTTACCTTTTTTTTTCCCCTCACCTGCAGCAGGTGACTCTTCGAGACTTTGGGAAACTTTTATCTTCAATTAAACTAGACCCGAGGAACTCGCGTATGGATCTCGTTGTCGTGTTTCTCTCAACTGTTTCAATTAACTTGACTATAGAAGGAAAACTATACAAATTTTCAATCAATTCAGGGCGATCAAAGCGTGAACGAGACAGACGTGAATAGTAGCGCGAGACCGAGCCAAAGCTTAGCTACAATCCGCAAGCTCCATTCTCTATTTCTATGGTAAATCTGCGGCTCTTAATCGTGGCAACGTTAATTTTAATTAATTATGGAAAAATCGGCTTCGATTACGCGTTCCACATTCTCATCTCCCTTGATATCACAACAGGGCTGAAAACCGCATCTTTGGGTTCAAGACGGTTTTCAATATCGCGGTACTCCTTCAAAAGCTCGAGTCAATCCATGTCACGAAAGAAATGACGTAAAACTCAATCGTTCTACGAATAACACTTGGAAGCATGTATGCAGTAGGTGAAGCTACGAAGCTACTCACAAAGGATGTCTGTGTAATCAGGCATCTTCGATTCCAGCTTCACGGATCGGCGTGTAACTAACTAAGTCAGGGTTGATTTTAATTCGGTTTAAAAGCCTGAGCAGACCCGCAATCCTCAGCATCGATTAAGCTTCGCCTAATCCCAATATATGGACTCAACAGTTTCAACAAACTAAACTATGAATAAATGTCACAAATGTTTAACTATTACAAGGAAATGAATAAAAAATAAGAAATCGGTATCCAAAATTATTAATAAACAATACCCAGGCCGTGGTTTTCATGCATATAGCATACAGGGGTGAGGAAACAGTGCTGGTGTATTGACTTTTCGTATTTGAGTACGTGAATAACGAATGACTAGTACGAGGTGTAATCTTTGATCAGTAGCGCTCTTCGTTCTATCGGATGCTATTAAGTTGCGTGACCACTAAGAGCGAGGGTTACATGAAGTCGCACATGTATAGATGGCCAGTCGTTGGACTGTCCTAACGACAGGCACTCGTAGGCTTCAAAGTGACTAATAAATTTCAGCTTTTCGTCCGCTAGCTCGTTCGATATTAATTGACACTTTGGCACGATGTACGTTTCCATTAGCTATATATCAATTGATTATAAACCGCGATGAAAAACATCCTACCTCGTATTTATCCACCGATTTTTATTTCTTTATACGTCCGTGACGCCATGAAGATCTTCATCTTGCTTACTGCATCTAGCGATGCTGATGCCAAGACATTCGTTTCACTTTTTCACCTTGATATTTTCTAGTCTTTTACCTCTGCTGCTCCTGCTGCTGCTGCTGCTGCACCACTACCCATATAAAGTATATATAAAAGAAGATTCGGTACATAGGTGTAGATAAATGTTTCGGTGAAAAATAAAAAAAGTAGAAAAAAATTGTTGAAATTTTTATACCGGCGATAAGTTCTTTATCGAATATTATATCTGTATGGAAGAATTTTTGAATTTTTACGATACGGAGGAATATACGCTCGCGGTTACCCTGTACAGTACGTCTAAATATACGAGGAGACGTCCTCTGGGAATCACCCTCGGAGGAGCAATAAGGGCTTCGAGTGCAAGGAAGCAAATCTATCTTTGGCACTTCTTCTTTGGTGCAGCAACTCGGTATACCTTATAGGCTAAAGTCTCGAAGGAGACAAGCTGCCCTTAAAGAGTCAGACTAATTGAGCAATGGAAAGTCGATTTACGTTCTACGATGATCGTTGAGTACGTAAAATAAATCATTGTGCATCATCTCTGTCGTATGAAATTTTTTTTGATATAATCTCAAACGAAATTCTTAACTCGTATCAATTTAATCGGAGCTCGATACTGCCTAGACCTACTTAACTAATTACACGACGTTGTGTTTAATGCGTTTACCGCGACGTCCTGTCCCCAACTCTCTGCATTCGTACGCTCGCAGTTGGCACTCGATGTAAGCGTGTATAATTCACCTTGGTAGACAGTTGCATCGCGTGGCCTCCTATTAATTAGGGTCATGCACCGGGGGCATACATCAACCCCTGCGACGCGACGCGCGGGCATGGGTCCGAGCCGACGTCAGCGTCGTGAACTATCCCCTTATTTACATATTTTCTCGCTTTTTCTCAAATGAAATTATTTAAACAAGAATCCACGCTAGACTATAAACGGATTTTCTCATCAGAACCGTTTCTTTTTTTTTATTTTCTTATTTTAGAAGAAGAGGAACTCTTTTTTTGGTTTTTATTTTTGTCTCCTTTTATAGAAAAATCGTGAATCTTTTTTATATCTTATCCACGTATGATGAATTTACGTTAACCCTGGCATCGGGGGTAGTTGAAAATGCATTAAGGTACCTACTAGCATATGGCACGATGCGATGCACGCGTGACTCGTCAGTCTAGGTATAATTATGCATCGCACGCTATACGAATATAGGTTCTATATGTAACGATGCAGCTCTTACACGTTCATCAAGGAATTAATAATTAGCGAGCGACGTTAGTATATTGTTCTATATATCAAAATGCATTTAATTAAGTGCAGTCAGTGCGTCGAGGGTGGGACGTACGAGTACGAGTAAAGTAATCATCTACCTTAAGCCACGCGACTATTTACGCTACGACGTTATACTTCATTGAATAAAACCGGAAATAATTTTTCTATTTTATTTCAGGAAACTGAGGGACAAAAAACGAACAACGGAATTCAATACAGACTTCAACTTCTCTACGCCAATGGTAAGAATAATAATTCAAATGACAAAGACAAGCTTTTCGTCAATTAAAACCTCAATGATAAAAATCTAAATAATCGCCGATTCAAAGTGCACCTATAGTAATAGTATACACGGTATTCCATCGTCACCTCGTGAAATATTCGCGAAATAGCTTTGAGAGGAATCGGGTGTTGATGCCGATCAAGACGGGCCATCAACATTCCATGCAGACACCCGACGGTCGCTCTTACGTCTCTTATAGTCTCTAAAAAGCTCTCGGAGCTTCTCTAACTTTCATCGATTCAGTCAGTAAGTCAGTCAGTCAGTCAGTCAGTCAGTGATAAAAGAAAGGTAAGGTAAGGGAACAGAGACATATTTTACGTCACTGGCGGTTAGTGGATCGGGCAAAAACGCATTGACGTCGGTATAGAATCGCTGGTATTTTCGGGGTATGGGTAAATAAAGAGGCAAAGGTAAAGGTAAAGGTAAAGGCGCGAGAGTAGATAGATGTGGAAAAAAGAGAACATTTCAACGTTATAAAGCGCACATGTATTAAAAATGTGATCGGCGCTAGCTGTGCCAACAGTTTGAGGATATATATTTTTAAGTCCATATAGGTAGACCGTATAGGTAGGTAGAATCTGGAGCCGCGGATTGCCTCGCGTCGCTCTTGCCTGAATCCGATCAATCAATGCGAGATTTTTGCACTGGCATTGCTGACTGAGAGGCCGCCCTTCCATCTATGGGCACTAAAACGTGTTGCCAACATCGCGGACAAGAAATAACTAACTGTTGCAAAGTAGAAATACCATCGTGATCTGTATAGCCCACACTATATACCTATATACATCCATACATCCATATATACACAATACACATACGTGTATATAAACATATTTACAATACATTTATACATATAGGAATCACACGCATCTGATCTCTCGGATCTCCCGTTTCTCTCTCGTTCCCGGTCTGTATAGTAGACGTCCTTCGGGATTGGGATCGGGATCGGGATCGGGGCCGGAGACAGAACCGAACTACAACACCCGTATCCACCGTAGGTAGATCCGTATTAGTTAATCACCTGTCAAAAGATTAGCATAACTGGGAATAATTCCTACGCCGTCGGGAGTTAAGCAGCTAAAAGTGAGAGACTTTGGGAAAAACTTGATCGACCGCACCCTCGCCTTGCTGTAGCAGCTCGTACCGATCGAGGATCGTCTCTCCTTAATCGGTTACACTGATGTTAGCTATATGTGCTTTTCTCCACATCGAAAGCCTCCCGCAGTACATCCGTCTGTTTCTTTAAACTTTTTTTTCTTCTTTTTTTCTCTTTTTCTCTTTCCGAAGCTCGTCGGACCATCAAGTTGCAAAAACTATGCCTTGATATGGAGAGCCTCAGGGGTCGGCCCAGAGGCCCTACGCTGTTTCCAGGTCTAGCTGCTACTCTCTTACTCGCTCGCTCCTTATTTATTATTTAATTATCGATTTATTGCTTGACTGAACTGAACGGTGACGCGATGACGGACTTGGACTCGGACACCTGACGCTTCGTGAGATCGTACCAATTTGTCTTATGCTATAGGTGCAAAGGTGAGGGAATGGGGGATCGAGACACTAGACGTGAGCGTTGACAGCTAACAAAAACTAAAAGAAAAACGAACGACGACCTAATTCGATTTGAAATTAATCAGCAAGTCATCCTAAACGATTTATCTTTAATCGTGATCAAATTTTTTTTTTCTATTTCTCCACATTTATCGCAGCATGGATCTTTGCATGAAAGTCAACACTCGCATCGTACGGTGGTTTAGTTTTTCTATACAAATTTTGTGAAAAAGTCCACGTCGGACTCTGTTCTGCATAAGATTCAAATTTTTGAATTCAAATTCGGGTTTGTTAATATTTTTTTGTGTGAAAAGTCAATTGATTCATTATACTGAAATAAGAATAGATATGATATGAAAGTTTCCTTCGTTTAATAGCTGGAAAATGCATGTAGGTACCGTGTATAAAGACATGCGGGGAAGAGTAAACGACTCGAGTAGAAGTGGAAAACTGTTGCTTAAACACCCACTCCCAACCTCGGCTGATTGTGAGTACGTGGGCGACTAAAGCGTGAATGAGACAGACGTAGGATAGTAGCGCTAAAGCGAGCCAATGTTTAGCTACCATCCGCAAGCTCTATTCTCTATTTATATGTTAAATATGCGGCTTTTAATCGTGGCAACGTTAATTCTAATTAGTTATGGAAAAATCGGCCTCGAATACGCGTTCTATATTCTCATCTACCTTGATATCACACCAGGGCTGAAAACCGCATTTTTGGGATCAAGGCGGTTTTTAATATCGCGGTACTCGTTCTAAAGCTCGAGTCAATCCCTGTCACGAAATAAATGACGTAAAACTCAATCGTTCTACGAATAACACCTGGAAGCATGTATGCAGTAGGATGAAGCTACGAAGCTACTTACAAAGGACGTCTGTGTAATCAGGCGTCTTCGATTCGAACTTCACGGATCGGCGTGTAACTAACTGAGTCAGGGTTGATTTTAATTCGGTTTAAAAGCTTGAGCAGGCTCGCGCAATCCTCAGCGTCCATTAAGCTTCGCCTAATCCCAATATAAGTCTGGTGCCCCATAGATGGACTGTAGTAACAGTCTCTACTTCCCTATACCATCCGCAAGCTCAGGATCACCTACTGTACTCTGTTCTACCTACGCTTATGTATAACGGTTATATACATGTACATAGGATGTATACACAATACATATACATATATTCGTACACATTACCACCTACATATCTCTATATAGGTATATGTATGTATATATACCTTCCTTGAGCCAACCGCAGTCGGCTAGAGGTGGCTACCGCGAACCGGAGCAACTATATACACCGTAGAACCAGACCAAGTAACATTATGTTGCCGTGGATTATAATATCTGGCCCCAAACTAGCTCACAAATTACCTCGAGAACCCGTCGCGGCTTATTACAAGTCCGTGCTCCGCGGTCCACGGATTTCGAGCTAAAGCTTGGGTCGAATCGGTACCTATAGTTGTTCAGGTATATGGCCTGTAATATTTTTGTCAAAATACATCGAAAATGGATTAAATTTTCATTATGTTTTTACCTCTTTCTTACAATTTCTTACACAATATAATAAAAGGAAAAAAACATTTCCAAATAAGTGACTGATTTTCGTCTAAATGCCCATATTACATATTGAGGGAATGAAAGAGCGTAATTTCATGCGTGGTATAAGTGGACCCTTTTAAGTGACCGGTGAAAAAGGAACGAGCGGTCGCGCGCTTCAGTCCCAAGAGGCGCGTGCAGCGAGTCCGACGGTCTTAAACGGTTTTTAATGCCGAGCTTTTTGCACACCCTCTTAACCTGCAATCCGAATTCTGGGGATTTAAAAGCGCTTTGTTCTACCGATACCTTATACTCCTTCTTTCCGAGGGGTATTAACTCACCTCTGCTTTTTATACCCACATTTTATTTATTTATTCCTTATTTTCATCCCCTAATTCCTTACTACATATCTACGTTAAAATTCTGATAAAAGCTCCGATAATATAATGTCTCGATAATTTATGTTTCAGGTGTGAGGCAAGAACAAGATATCTTCGTCAGGCTGATTGACTCCGTGACAAAACAGGTGAGTCTTTCTCTCTAATATTTCGTACATAATTTCTATCTGGACTATATAAAAAAAAAGCTCCTTTAACCCTTAAAGGAAATTTCCTTCTGCGTAGAAACAGTGTCGTAGCGTCGGTGTGTACCATGTATTGTTATCGGTGCCACGTGGCGTCGAACCAAGCTAGGTTTGCGCGGGTGTCCTACCTACGCGGATAGATCCTTACAGAGAGATAGGAACGAAGGAGGATCATAACCTTCGCGAGCAAACACAAATAAAGCCGGGAGATTAGAGCACGGATAAGAGCTTTACGAGTGAAGGGTGGTGGTAGCTGGATATCTCTCGGCTTTCGCGGGAAGCTCGGGCGTAAATCGTTCGCACCTCAATCTCCGACTCCTGTTTCTTCAGAGCCATAAGTAAGATTTTTGGGTTTCGCAAGTACCTGCTGGGTTAGATAGAGCCGCGTTGATACTGGCTTAAAAATTTCGGGTATTTTAAAAAAAAAACATAGACACCCGATCATTTCTACTATATACCTTAAAACGCCGCTCTAGCGTGACTAATAAATTGAATGGATAGCGAATTGAAAAACGCTCTATGCCATGCCCGCGCAGGAACAGGACGGCTTAGTAATTTAATCAGCTAAAACTAACATCAGCTCCGGTCTTCCTCCGCCCTCAATTTCTCTTTTCGGTCTCATCCTTTCTGCCCCAGAATATACCATGTACTCATCGCGTACCACTCTTTTCCATTCACCGTTACCAGTGCAGCACCAGCAACAGGATGATTTAATCTGCTAAAACCTTTTACCTAAAATAAAGAAATGAATGAAGAAAAGAAAGAAAGAAAGAATAAAATATAAATATAAATCTAGAGCGGGTATAGGCATCGAGCCAATTGTGTCAGATATTTGGGGTAAATTTGAACTATAATTTATTTAGAAATTTTCAAATATCAACAAGTCATATGTATAGGTATATCAGAGAACGATTGGATCCAGTTCAAACTACCGGGGATATTTATTCCCTCAAAAATCGTTCTCCCTGTTAACTCCCTGCTGGTTCGGACAGCGATTTATCTTGTCGTTGGTACGAGGTATGCTCTGCTGTGTCGGCGAGGTACCTAGTAACGAACTTAGTTATTACCTATATCTACCTACCAGTCGGCAATTTTCCACATTTGAAAGTAGTAAAGTTGAATTAGAATACCGGTTGTAAATCTGTAATAATTGAGTGTGGCGTTGCAGGTTCGAGAAATAATGATTATTGCACCTCGTTGTTAGACTTGCTCGGAGCTTCCTACTGGTTTTTTTTTCTTTCTTCTTCCCTTCTTCTTACTCTCTTTTGAAACAAAGTGAGGAACACGTACGGGGCGAAAAAATTGACAAGGAGTTAAATTTGAAAAAACAACTAAAATGTGTAAAATAAAAATAACGTACCATTGCGGAGTAAAATTTAACAGTCGTGGTTAACGGATAAAATGTTTGAACTCGTTTTTGCAGAAATTAAAAAATGCTAAATGCTAATTACTTCCGTGAGGCATAGAGGGAGGAAAAAGAGGAAAGGGGCAAAACATTTATAGTCTAGGTAGGAAATGCGAAGCCGTGAGAGTCAGCTGAGGGAAGTAAAAAGAGTAGGGTGAAATAGGGGTGGCGTAACGTTGTTATTCTAAATGAATGAGCAACACGAAATTGTACCTAAACTTGTAACGGTGTTACTCAGCCTCTCATCCTCGACTCGTCTCTTATATACCAGCTACTATTCACTGAGCTGATACTACCACCAGCACGAACAAAGAGAACAGGAAGATTATTATATACACCTAACTCCACTCAGCGATCTGTCGTTTATCCATAAATTTTTCATCGAGCAGTTAAACTGTCGTAAATTTACTCGCAAACTCGGTCGACAGCGACACGTAGAATATATAGAATTCAATGAAGTGCGTCAAGCTATTTGGAAAAGAAATAGACTTTTTTATTTATCTATTTTTTTTTTTTTTTTTTTATTTTTATTCCCATTTCAAGTGTAAATAAGCGATGTAACGGGAACATCCGCGACGTATTTTATATCGCCGTGCGAAAGAGATTAAAAAATAAAAATAACAGTGTTAAACCTCGCGGTATATATAGTGGGATAAATTTTCTTTTTATTTTCAAATTTTCAAATTGTTGAATCAGACTTTGAAAATTGATAGAAATAAAAAAAAGAAAAAAAGAAATTCGTAACCGTAGAAAATAATTTCACCGTTATAATTTTTTCACGGCGTTGATGTTTCAACTTTTGGTAAAAATTAATCCGCTATCGGTACGCGATTTTAAGCGGTGTTAAAAAAATTTCAGATTCAATTTCCATTAGCGACTTTGCCGTACCTACCTATCTACCTACCGTTGACTCGTCCCTTCGAGCGAATTTTAAAGCTGCAATAGCAATAGCGGTGATTGGGCCATTTCGTCCCCGAGGACAAGCGTGTCGACGGATCGTTATTCGGATAAATTTAACGCTTTTCATTGCACCTGAAATCTTCGAATTAGCAATAGTATACTTTTCGTATTTATTACAATGATTTTTATATGCAAATTATTATTATTATTCGTTGATAATAATGAATAAAATGAAGGGAGTGAAAAATTTGAGCATCATTTCGATATGGAAAAAACAAAAGTTAGTCAGAACCGAGTCGAATCAAATCGCGTATCCATGGTCGCAGCACCCCATATGCAAGTCTAATGCTAAAATATGAGTATTTAACTATAGATTAAGGAAATAATAAGCTCTAGATAAGTTAATCCTTGGTAGATAAGAAAAGGACGACCCCAAGCTGCCGCTAAACCATAGGGGAAGCTTTGCCGGGGGTAGTGGCGGTGTTAGTTCGATGCATGTAGTACAGGGTCGTGTATGGAGGGGCTGGTCCACTGATACGACCGATTCCCATGGGATAACAGGATCGATTCGCGATAGAAATCATTACGCCGCATTTGAATGTCTATCTACGAATTTATCTAAGGCTCTTTTATTCTTCCTCTTCTCTTCGGTATATATATACTCGCTTACGCACATGTGTACCATGTTGGCATTTCGTCTTAATTTTATCGAGAAAAACGTTTGGCTTGAAATCCCGTTGCCCTAGAAACCCTTGGGGTTCGTATTCCGAGTCAGAAGATAAAATATCATTCTATCAAGCCGATATAGTTGCAGGGTAGACATTTCTCTTGGATTCTCTTCGGTATACACTCGATTAACATTGAAGAAATTGACTGGTTAAAATCGTCGAGTTTTTTAAAGATTTTTAAATAATAAACCGAAATGGTAATCGGATATATCGCTATTAGTCCTTCATAGGTAATTCCCGTGGGAATTAGAGGGGGTGGAGTGTAAGAAATCCTAGTGGGACTTGCCGGAAGTGGAAGTAAGCCCCACGGGGATGGTGCTGACTGGTCGCACCCCCAGGACGCGTCGTCTGACGTCGTAACCTCCGCACTACCCGTAGCTGTCTCCGTATCGCAAACACCAGGCAACGTCTGGATGGCACGTGAAGACCGCGAGGACCTAGGGAGACGACAGTCTCTTCTGGGACCGATGCACCCGGCCAATTCCGCCATCCCCCTGGGGTAGCGCCGTCTATAACTATCTTTAATTGCGTTTTCAAATCTCTAACGGGACCAATAATCGAATATCTCTTCTCACCCAAGCCACGATTAACCTGGACTCTCTTTTCCTCGAAGAGGAATTTCGAAAACCTTCTCTGGGGTACGAAAAACCACCTTTTTCTCATCCGCACAAAGTCGAAAACGTGCGTCGAGAGGTGTATGTTATTATTTTAACAGCTCGTTTTAACAGATTATTTATTATTTAATAGGGTAGTGCGGAGAGATGGAGGGCGTGTTGGTGTACAAAGGCCAATTCTCTTTCTCGTTTCACCTGGGTACTGTAATCACTGGTTAAACAAGTAACAATGAATACAGCGAGAGGTAGGAAGAACTCGCAGACACGGAAGCGACACGCGACTTTATTTGCAGAACTGAGTATTACACGAGCTATTCGTATAAGCTGTTATTTATTCTTTATATTTTCACTTGAAACTGGGGTTCGATTTCAATAAACGAGAAGTTTGTTCCTTTTTTTTTTTTTCCTTTTTTTTACTTTCATCATATTGTTTCGATTACGTAGATATAAGCGGTAATTTTTTATTCGGTGGTTGAAGCTTAAGGGATGAAGTAATACCCATCGCTGAGCGCAGGCGTAAAATAGAAAACGGTGCATCGTGGGGTAGTTTTAATTATTCAAAGAACAAATAGGCTCGCATGACTTTTTCCTATTACCTCTAATTCCTGGTAAGTATCTCTTCGCACGATAGCCTTGCCTCTTCCTCCGCTAATTTCTAGCCTCTCCTCTCTTTTCCAGAGTATCCCTGATTTAGCCAGGAAACGGGGGCGAGGAAGAGTACATATATATTATATAGGTATATATACGTTTGCGTTGCAATTTAGTTATATCAACGGGCATAAATATTTGACACTGGTTGGAAAATCGCGGCAAAGTTAAACCCGCTTCGCGGTGTATTTGATATCGTTATCACCACCCCGTCCTCCCTCTTCACCCCCAGAGCCATGCTATGCTCTTACACCGCCTACCCCATTCGCACAAACTCCCTTGGATATTGTATTTCAAACTATTTACATTTTATCGTGCTGAACCATCTCTGGCAATTTTCGTTATTACAATTTAGGTAAACGCCAGGGTATAGCCTTGGTGTTGGTATGGAATTGAAACGAATGTTTCAGAGAATGTTCGTAGCTATTTTTAATCCTATAATATTTACTTATTTCACGGTTATTTTGTACAATAAATAAGAAAACATCGATTACACCTTTGTAGGACTTTAAGCGGTATAAATACCCTCTTGTAAACATCAAAAGCTCGCGGGTGTTACCCTTCACGTCATTATTCCATGGCTAATCCATACCCGAAGCCCTCTATACATAAATACATGAATACGGGGCAACAAAGTGTTGTCATTAAATAAAAATCAATCAGAAGATCGTGGAGTAGGCTTAACGGATTTTCCTGTACCGCCCCTGGCTTAGCCGATGCACATATCCAAGGGAAAGAGAAGCAAGGGTCCTGTGGCCTTCTATTCAGTCGTGTGTCCTTCCACGAAACCATATAATTACCATCACAACTTTGACCTGGTGTTAAAGTCTCGAGAACTTCAAACTGACCTAACGACGAGACTGAATTTTTTTTTCTTTCTTTTTTTCGTTACAGGCCATCATGTACGAGGGACAGGACAAGAACCCGGAGATGTGCAGGGTGCTGTTGACCCACGAAGTAATGTGCAGGTGAGCCCTACTCCAGATATTATACACCTGAATTACGACTATAGGCATAGAGGTTCCCTCTTTTAGAGACGGTTACGCTACGCGTCACTCCCCAACGCCATTCGAAATAATTCCACACCCTCTGGTACGGGGGTGGTGCGTCGTCCCAACCAGCCAACCAGTCAGCCAGCCAGGCAAGCCACCCTTGCAGCAGTAAACCATAAACGTAACGAGCCGTACGGTGCGCGGGGGTGGCTGAGTCACTGGCCCGTGGGACTTGACGTCGACGGGTACAGCGCGGGGGAGGATAGCCTTCGAAGTCCCATGGGCACAGGGTAGTTTTTTTTTTGTCTTCTTCTTCTTCTTTTTTTTTTCTTTCTTTTTTTCTTTCGGATATAGTAGACGTCTATACACCCTGCTTATAGACATTCTCTACGTCTCTTCCCCGAGTTCCTTCACGGCTAATGAAGTGCTTGCGCTTAGTTACCACCGTTTCAATACCAAGTGATGATGAAAGGAAGAAGAAACACGTACGTAAAATTAACGTTAAAGTCCACTCAGAGATGTCCAACGAATTGCTACCCAAAATGCTAACTCGGAACCAATACCCTTTTAGGATTAGGGCTGATGATCCTCACGGGGAATTGAGATGGGTCAAGATTATGTCTGAAAGTAACATTTTCACTAATCGAAATTCACCCACATTCTCGTACTTTTATTTACAGTCGATGCTGCGACAAGAAAAGCTGTGGTAACCGAAACGAGACGCCTAGTGATCCAGTGATCATCGACCGGTGAGTGTCTTACTCTTTATTAAAAAAAAAAAAATATCCATCTTCAACGATTTGAAATTTTCTGAAAATACCCTATTGTCTATAAGCAGCGCCCGTGAAGAGTCCTCAGCAACTCTTACCTCAGTACTTGTTGTATCAGCATGTGTTCGAGTATAATAGTAGTACTACCCCTGCAGTTTGACCCTATCCTCGAGACGTGGGACTCAGAGGCAAAGGTAGATGCAGAGGTATAGGTATCTTTGAATAGGCTATAGAGTGTCCCGAGATAGTAAGGTAGTAGGAGGTGGGAACAGGAGGAGGTCCTTCTCCCGTGGGACCCCTGCTGAGATAGTCTTCAGGAGGACATCTTGAGCTCAGCGGTGCTCATTGTTCGCCCGATGGTAGCACCCCGAAATAAACCCAAGGAGATATACCTACCCTTCAGAGCCTATTCAGAGTGAATCGGACAGATACCATAGTGTCCAATAGTTACCGGTCTTTATTTAACACAGGATATTTGACCGGTGTATAATTATACTTCACGGCTGTTATACTCTGTCAAGGTATCTTCAGCCAATTGACGATCAAGACTTATAAAACTAAACCGTGCAATTTATCAGTATAACCGGTGAGGCGCAGACCATGTAACAGCAAAGAGTTGGGGGTGGTAAGCGATACACGAATTAATCTCGAAAATGCCCCTGCGTAAGGGCAGCAGCGTGCAACGACGTAACAGGAATGGGGTGGTCGCGTGTCCTTATACTGTCCCCGGGTACCCGAGTACCCTTCATTTAGTAGACACACTCAACATTGATTGCCATTGCTAACGGTATAGTTGCCACAAGCTGTTGTTGCCGGTAGTTGCACCAACACCAGGGTATCGTCTTATTCCTGATCGTTATTGCTTTCCCTATATATCTGGTAGGAAACATGCTCCTAGTAGTAGCTAATAGATTTCTTTTTTATCCGACAAAAAACCACTCTGTGGTACGCGGGTAAAATCGGGGCGGGGTACGGGAGCTGGCCGATGGATATCAATGCCACTTTGATTGAGACGGGCTGGGTTGATTGTGACGTGTTCATCGAGGCGTATTACGCCGTGCTTTTTGAGGTACCGTTAAGTGCCTGGTAAACAAACCACGGGGTGATGCGAAACTCTCGATTCGACGCCATTTCAACTCTCTTTTGTCCGAGTTTTTGATGAATGGGAACAAGTCCTACCACAATCCGTCGTGATCACGTAGATTTCCCTACACCCTACCGGAAGGTACCCGTGCCGACTTTGGGGATGATTTTAGACCGCGAAACAACCGAGATTATATTTTCTGATTCATCACATCGTTCGACGTTCGACTTTCGAACAATGAAGAAAAGGAAAGTCGGCAAAATTCTGTAACTAAACACTTTTTGACCATCAAACAATCGGAATTGAACAACTCACAAGCAAATACGGTAAAATGTGCTGAAATATGAACCCATTGTGTGCTATTGCTTTAAAGTATATACGGCATAGATCTTTAGCTCGATCTCGTTTGAGCTTTATCTAGATTAAAAGAAAAAAAAAACTTCGATCACTACCAGCGACTCTTGAATAATTCATCCCCTCATTTTCTGCAACGGTTTAGGATAGTGATCCTAAAAACTGAAACCTGTGTCAATAGATAAAACTGAATATACTTTAGAGCCAGGTCTATGAGTACCTACCGAGCTTTACGGAATGGTGATGTCAAATGTAGAACCGAACGCGAGTGGTGAACGTGATAATTCTAGGCGACGATATTCTCTGGGTTAAATTCGATCGCTGTAACAATCAATCGTTATCGTAATTGATTGCGATTGGTCGAGGGTCGCCATCGGCTTGACTGACGTCACAATGACGTACGGATTGTCAATCAACCGCGTTTGTAGCGTTAATGAATGCAAATCACATCCGGTACTGTGTTTGACGTCCGATTTAACGCCAGGTTTCACAGGTTTCACAGGTAGATAATTCTCTGTACCGTTTTGCGATAGAATGAGATTCGCGTATGAAGTAATAAAAATACAGCTCTATCCGTATAAAAATATTCGAAGAGGGAGGTGAAGACATATGTATAAGTAGATTGATAAAGAGAAAGAGAAAAGTACATGCGATAGGTATTTACTTAGGTTGATTGAAGCAGTTTTCATTACACGCATATGTGTACAATGTGTATATATATATTTGTATAAATAAGATTCATCTTATCGATCTGTGTCATCTGTTAGCACGATGCCACACAGACCTGTCATTAGCCGGACGGCTTATCTCGTAGCGCAGGTAATTTTAATGATTTTCAGGGAAAGTAGCGTTGAGTAATAACTCCTAGCTCGTCATTACCGGACGTAGTATTGACGCATCACTTTTTTACGTATGTCGTGCGTGGCCGGCGATGCCATCTGATATTACTAGGTACAAGAGCCTCGCACGCAACCCGTCGAACCATTATAATTGACCAATACGATTTGGTTACGAATTATAACACTGGCATGGAATCATAGCGTTTATCTAGAAAAAAAGAAATTAAAAAATTAAAACAAGATAAATTACAGACAAATGTCCTTAAAGCTTTATCGAAAATCGGCAGGTGACGGTTTATGACCACAAGTTCCTGACCACCCCCTGCAGAGCTCCTTTGTCACCTCGTATAATCCCCACACGTCTATTAGGGAAATCAAAACACACTCAGCTGGTGCCACAGGCTTTGGCGCCGTATAGCATATGGGGTCCCCGGAGTGGGAAGAAGAAAGGGAGTAATAGTCCTCGTCTAGTACAGCATCCCCTACGAAGGAGCAGAAAATAAAAGGTCCGAAGGGCGTGTGCCATGCTAGTCGACGGCCGGCGGTATGTGAAGCGAAAAATCGTCGGATAAATAACCAACAGCAGCCCCATATTTGCCAGGCTAATTATTTTTGGTTTTCCCAATCTCGAAATTGGGTCAATATAATAAACGCGCGGGGGCATAAGGGTGCGTTCCCGCGGGATGTTGATTTGTTGACTTTTTTTTTTTTTTTTCTATCGCACACGCCGGTCATCGTTAGCGAATTTTCTATATCGTTCATTTTTCGTCAGTCAAAGTGTAGATCGAGGGAGTTGAAAACTATTTTTTAAACGAACCCTATTAAGACGCGGAGTTACGGATAAGCTCAAAAAAAAAAAAAAAAATTGGAAGCAATTGTAGTGCAGCGATAGGGAGGGACGTTGAGATCGAGAGAAATTCGGGATCTCTTGGATAACCAAGAAAATGAATAAGGTTGAATGTCGAATGAATAAAATAAAGTGAAGCCCTCCCAGCCATCCCCAACAGATCGATGGCGATTTTTCACTCACTTAGTTTGGCGCGCATCAATATGCATTAAGCTGATCGGCCCTCTATTGAGTTTCTGCTCCGAGGAAAGGATATGCGCGCGGAAGAGATAGCGTGCGAGAACGAAGCGGCCAAAGAGGGAATACGCGAATGAAGAAAAAGAGGAGGATATAGGGATATAGGGAGAGAAAAAATAAGATACAGCGAGCAGGAAAGCCGTGTAAAAGAGGCTACCTACACCAAAGAAGTTAAGATATTCCGCGAAAATAAGGATACCGTATCGGGGTAATTCTCGACAAGAAATAACCGTAACAAGATCGGTCCAGGTTCCGTAATACTGCCACGGTGGTAAGATTTCAAGACGCGTTACGAGGCTTTGGGGGGGTTTTCTTGAAAAGCTGCCAGAATCCAGGCCGGAACAGAATCCTAGAATCCCACTAGTAGACTATCTTATTCCCAGGCTCGTCTACGTCATGAAATACTATGAAGGTTCGCTTTAATTTTCACCTTTCGATATCGCTCTGTTATATGCACTTCCTCGGTTATACTACATATCGGTATATTATATAAAAAAAAAAATTCCCTTGGAACGAACGAGCAGATTTTGGCAATGTTTTTTTTTTCTTTTTTTCTGCCGGCAACGAACCGCATGAGAGAAACGTTTGAGGGGTTCACCTTTCTCCGGATCACTGATACATAATGGATCGTGAATTTAGCATAAGTTTTCCATTAGCAAGCGAAATAGATCCAGATATCGGCAATATCCAATATACATTCTCGACGTAGTACGTTACGTTGGGTATAGGGGTACAGGGGTATGGGGGTCGACCCTTCGTTCAGCGAGGGCCGTGAATTTTTTGGTGATTCTGCTAATTGGGAGAATTTACGATGTCCCCGGTTCCATTTTTGGCCCGTTTAATGCCTCTGATTTAACTGCATTTTAACGAACTTCGTTGGACCCTGCTCTGAATCTCTAACTCGAAATTGATCGAAGAAATGATCGAGACCAAGGAACTAGAGTCAAGTTAATATTTCTTATATATTATTGCGGGAGACTTGCGACAAAGAACAAAACACGTTTATGATAGATCGCGTCCGCAGACGCGTGTTCCGAATGTCGTTCGAGACGGAGACCGATGAAAAAGTGATTCGCAAGAGATGAGGTTTGATGAAGAGAGAGGTGCCCGAGGATAAGGAAGCGAACCGATTTCCGCGGAGACAGCTGGAGTCTTAAATTTACAGGATCTCGTTAACCTTCGCAAGCGTTCGCTTAGCAAATCGCGGAGCACGCTCGAGCGAGTATATACCCTTATATCAAATCACTTTACTCGGGGTGGACGCGCGGAAGCCAATGCCGACGCCGACGGGCGTCGGGTCGTGGGCGCGAACCGAGTATTTCCGCCCGATTACCGGCTCAAATCGTTTGGAAAGCCAAAGGAGAATTGCGTGATTCGACTCTTCGAGAAAACGAAACTGTGGGGGTTGATGGAGCCAGTGGCTCGCTTCGTTCGTGCAGTATGAACCGACGGGGGTCACCTCCTGGTGGCAACCGGGGCGACGAGAGAAAAAGAGAAAGAACGATAAAAGAGGAAGAGAGAAAGGCGTCTCTTACTATAAGTCCTCGAGCCCCGGCCCATGGAACAGATGTCAAACGTCACGGGTCGCTGCCGGGAAAAAGGAAGGGCGTCCTTTTAAGTGACACCGAGATTTTGACTGGCGCCTGGAACTTAATCTTTTAATTTTATGACCGGGGAAAACCATTGTGCGAAATTGAGCTTTATGGGGCCACAGAATTTAGCGGTCAATCCAACCTCGTCCGCATTAGGAGCTTGAAATTTGCCAAACCCCCTGAAATAGTGGTGAAAATCTGCGTATAGGAAACCGCGAGCAAAAAAAAAAAACAGAAATATCGAAAACAAAGAGATTTCGTATATGTCTGAAAGAAGAAAAAAAAAAAAACAGACACGCGACCGTGCTGTTTGCGGAATTTTTTTTCGCGACAACATATGATGGTCCAACTGTCGTTCGAATGACAAAACTTCTTTGGAACCGTGATCACGAATGACAATAGGGACTCGCTTATCCGTGCTTGGTGTGTTTACGCATGAGGATATTTAGAGACGGCAGAAGATAATAATTGAGTTCGCCACGCGACTCTTCGAGTACCTCCTACCCCAGGTTTGCTCTCAGCACCCCTCTGTGCCGCTGGTAACCACCTGTTTTGAGTGGCAGCCTCCATAAAGGCGCACCGGGGCTTTTGAATCGAACCCGACCAACAGCCGCAACGGACCTGGTGATTGCCGAGGCTG
Organism: Tenthredo notha; assembly: GCA_914767705.2. Classification (NCBI taxonomy): domain Eukaryota; kingdom Metazoa; phylum Arthropoda; class Insecta; order Hymenoptera; family Tenthredinidae; genus Tenthredo; species Tenthredo notha. The sequence goes on along the minus strand of OU611908.1, from coordinate 20,953,764 downwards.
CGTAACCCTTGTGACCCGACATACGGACGACAGGCCTTCAGCCCTGCAGGATTTGTTTACACTTGTTCTTTATCGACAGGAGACAAACACTATCGAGAAAGTGATTCGGTTCGATTCAGTTTGCAGTTAGGTACGTATAAGATCTTATTCTATTCGCGAGGCGAGAAGCGTGGGATAATTGTTGTATTGGATGACGGTGAATTATTAGCTTGACGTGTACGTCAAGCTGACGGGTATAAGGCACTATATAATACAGTAAATTGTTGACATCGATAGGCATTCCAGGATAATAAACTACACGTAATTCTGAATGAGTTGGACAGGTGTGTAACCCTCCTAGGAACGTGCGACGGAAAAAACCGAGACGAGCAATCGTTGCAGAGATTTCTGAAAAGTTGATTTCCACTGAGTGGAAAGATAGGCCGGTAGTATTCGCCGAGGTATGGTATACATATACGATGAATATGGGCGAGTGGAAGTAGACGCAGTGGAGATAGAGCAGTGGATCATCATTAACCGGATGGCACAAAACCGTCGACGTCTGATTGACAGGAGTGCGCAAAGACTTCCCGTTTTTCCTAAACCCGCTTTAAGTTCCCAGTAACCACGGCGGAACCTTCGCAATTTCTCGACGAGCCGTCGAACGGTTCGCGAGGCGGTGGCAGCACGTAGAGGTGATGAACGACCGTCGAGGCGCCAAGCTATGCGAGCAGTCAGGGGCCGTTCGCAAGCGATTTGCCGATTTCGTTCGCTCGGACTACTTTCGGCCTCTGGTCGTAATTGGTGAACCAATTACGCGTTCCTCGGCCTTTTTTTGCCCTGAACTCGCGCGGTGAAAAGTTCGAATTCTACATCTGGAGCGAAGGAGTGAAATCACGAGATGGGAATTAATTCGCAACACAAATTAGTCGGTAAAACCGACGGAACCGAAACCGTTAGTTTTCGGTCACTTCTCTCTAACGGATAATGGCTCGACGTTCACTTGGTCAAGGTTGACGGGTACAAATCGACTCGACGAACTTGAAACGAGAGTCGAGAACCGCCACACAGATCTTCAAGTGTCAACCAGACTCGAGGGTTTTCAGATCGAAACTTTCGGTAGGTGGGAATGATTTTGACGTGATATCGAGCTAAAACTCTTGTCTACCGGGTTCTGGTCTTTGGACCGTTTGAAATTACTTGTTTCCGGTAACGCGCCGGAAGCGAGGAGTAGATCGATACTTTAAGATTTACGCGATCGATTGGAACGTTGCGGAGTGACGGGACAAGGAAGAGCTCTTAGTCCTGGCTGTGTACTCCCTCGAGGATAACACCCTTGGCATCCTGTCCGAAGTATCTCTATAAATTTGCATGTAGAATACAGGGAGGTTCTCATGGAGGAAAGGCTCGCCTTTCAAAGTCGTCCTTGTCCTCCGAGAGTCCTGCTGCGCGACCTGGTCCCCCGAACCTCGAGCGTAGTAGTCAGTCAGTCAGTCGTCCCTCTCGAAATCGATACGTCTCTCTATTCCTCGCACCATTGCATCTGTCGGTCGTTCGTTAGCTGCATGATCTTCCTTTCCATCCAATTTCTTCCTCCTACGGGGCAATTCGTCGTTGCAACGGATCAGCCTTTCGAAAATAAAGGATTGTCAACGTTTTCGAAATACGCACTCGACGAAGACAGGCTACAGGCTTCAGTCAGCCGGTCAAACGACTCAATCGAAGTAAGAGCAGGGGAGGAGTTTGTCGGATTGTAACAACGGTGTCTTGCTACGACGTTGATCGGGTGCCGAGGAGTCCGGGGATATCCAGAGATGGACCGAGATGGAAAGGACAAAGGAGCTGTGTAGACAGTTTCGCAAACAAAGCCTCATGAATACATTTGCTCCGGACGTTCGGTCGGTTGTCCGTTCGGTCGGTGTATCTCTCAGTCCAGCAAGACACCCCGGAGAAAGTTCCTAGTACGGGACTATATGAGAGAGAGAGAGAGAGAGAGAATTACGGAGAGGGCTAGAGTGAGGGTGAGGGTGAGGATGAGGGTGAGGTTGGGAAAGAAGGAGAGGGAGAGTGCTTCACCCTTGGCTTCCATCGGCGAGAGAACGACAAGGGACTGAGAGAGCGAGAAAATAAGAGAGGAATCATGCGGGACTCGAAGGGGTCCAGCGTTCAGCTCGGCGTTCTCTCGTTCGGCTGGCCTCCAGAGTTGAGCCAAGAGGGGTGGACAAGCAAGGCCGCTGACCGGTTGCCATGGCGACCATATGGATTGATCCGGGCAAATATCATCCCCGAAGACGCCCGAAAGAATCACCGGATTTTAGAGAATAGCTAGACCCGTAGAGTAGACCGTGGTTGGCGACGTCGGTGTCGTCCAGTCCCATTCCCCGTAAGAAGAAGAAGAGAAAAGAAAAAAAAAAAAAAAGAGAGAAAAAAATTCTCCACGTACGTCCCCAACCATGATCAGCGAGCACCTTATAATATCGACCGACAGGTGTATATCGATTACGAAAAGATTTGGAAATAAAAATCCAACAGAGCGATAGGTGCAGCGGTGAAGCGTTCACATCCATCACCTGTGTGTGGCTGGTCAGTAAAAGGTATTTCCAACCTTTCAGAGTGAGCAATAGGAGCGTGTCGCGCCCTATATAGGAAGGCACACGAAGTAGCCGATAATCAGTTTCCGTAGAGAGACAGTGTAGTAAATAATGTAATCTTGTATAACGCTTGGTGTACACCAGCTCTAGAGTTAATAGGGAGCCTCTGGAGGGGAGCTGTACTCGTAGGGCTCTGAGGACTGGACGGTCTCCGTCTCGATGAGTGATTCAGTACGCGTAGCTGGTCGAACTCACTCTCCATCACCGCGTAGATTATGGAACAGCATCCCACTGCTGCGGGGAGAGTAGTCCTAGTCGTTGTCCTGCTCCTCGACGATGTACCTGAGTACGTATAGTGGTTCTCACCGCGTCATGTTTGACGGTTTGAAAATTTCGCGACAACCCAACGCGGTCGTTGTTGGTGTCTATCGAGAGGGACGCGGACCACCCACGGCGATGACGCTCCTTATAAGCTAGTAGCTGTTCGCATTATGGAACGATTCCTCTGTCAGTCAGTCGCGTCGGCGAGGTTCGAGACCGTATTTCAACGGGGCCGAGGACGAGGACGAGGACGAGGACAGTTCTTACCACGGGAATTATAAATTAAGCTATTAAATGTGTGTTTACGTTTTTGCACCTCCGGATCTCTTATAGGCATTAAAGAAACGTTCGCTGAATTTTGATCAATCCCAACCGTTCCTCTCGAGACTCCTCGAATGGCCCTCGCGCCAAGTTCAGGACGACTTATAGACGGTTGGTGGCGGTTATCTGGTTATCTGGTTAGCCGGTTGGTTGGCCGACCGTCTGCCTGCCTGCCAGCCTGCCTGCCTGGATGGTTCGCGTTTCGTTCGGTTCGGTTTGGTACGCTGCTTCGAATGCCTCGAGTAAAGTTCCGGTTAAGTCAAACACGATGTAAAGTCGCCTAGAGTTAGGACTTGGAAAGTCTCAATGAGGCGTGTAATGCTATTAAAGGGAATCTTATTACGACGGTAGAACCTCGCCGTAGATTCCCAAGCTACGTCTTCCTGAAAATCCGCCTCCAGCATCACCAGACCGCCGCAACAAGTATCTTCGCAATTACTTCGCCGTATACCACTTCGTTATGAATCATTTTATACAGATAATTAACCGATCGGTTTTTTACAGACCCAATTAGTATATACATCCCCATCCCCCTCACGGTGGACACATCAATAAAATTATTTAAAGTCTCGTTTAAATATTTTCGACAATTTTATCAAGCTATATGTATATGATACCCGTACAACAACTCGTTCAAAGTTTCCGAGGTAGTAGGTATTAAACCCGCAAACAGTAAACAGTAAACGATGAACAGCATGAACCCTGAGCAACGAATAGGGATGGGAAACGGGAGCGAAGAGAATGAGGAAGTAGAGGGTTGATTCTATGATTAATACGGCAAACAACGACGCGCCTAACCTAATCCTACAGGCTTCTACTGCCGGCTGTTCCGTAGTAGAAGTATACAAGTATACAAATATCTGTGTTCGTATACCTACATGGACTGATATGTATCAATGAACGAGCGTACGTGTACGGGAAGCAAGAATAGTCGGAATAGTGTAAAAAATAATTGCTAGTTATTGCAACTTTTATCTCGCAAGTTTATTCGCTCTTCTTTTTATCTTCAAATTAGCGATGAAAAAAAAAATAGTCGGAAGAACTTATATCGCTGTAACTGTATACGATCTGTCCGATATACCTACAAGCAGGAGATCCGTGACGAGGCATTATAAGTTTTCGACAAGTTTACCCGCTCATAGTCTTCCTACGTCTGAAACTGTTCCTGACCCGCGACCCTCGAGATCCTCGACAAGCGTCAATTATTATCAAGTGATCCTCGCTTTCGGAAAGTTTGGTGCTTCGAAGTGGACGGGTAGCGATATACAAGAGGATCTCTAATTGCCCGGATCAGGACTAATTTCTTTGCCAAAGAGCCAAGACCTGAAATGAACGTTGGACATATGATCAAGCGAGATCTTGTAACGCTATGAGGAGTTGGTTAATTAAAAAAAAAAATCTGATTGTGAGAGGGAAACGATGAAGTGAAAGTAAAGGCTTCTATGCTCTCCTACAGCTATCTCAGTTTTATCGTACGACACCGGGAATTGTTCAAAGTCCTCGTAACGCCAGGCGTAAAAGAATCAAGCCGATCCGAACCCGCAGGGTGTCGTTGCTCGGTCATATGGCGGTCGAAACTACTACGAGTTTCACGACATGGGCTCGCGGATCGCCCATATGTCGAGAAGGGTGGGTGCCGACGTACCCAAAGGCGAGCCCTCGGGCTCAACCTTTGCTAAACGTAGCCTTAAAACCAGGAACATTATAATTATCAATCAGGGTAGGTATATACGACTTCGTATAGTTTAATAATTGAACATTCTCCCGATCTGAGAAATGATACGACCTCATTTCTACAGCTTATAATAAAAATCGTGGGTCAGGAGGGTAGGCCATCAACTTTCTTCGACTGTCTTATTCATTTATTTATTTATTTATTTACTTATTTATTTATTTATACGAAAGGTGCGGTGAAGTTAGTACAAGTTCGTGTGGTAAAGTAGGAGAAGCAATAATCAGACAATTATTCGTCAATTAGTTGGATTGGGTTAGGATCTCGTTCGATCTCGCCTCCCGTTACGACCGGCTGAAATCTAATAAAATGTCCATAGTATCAAGTGTCAAGGCGAAGGGTGCCCGGGGTTTATCCCATGGCAGTGAACAGCGCTCCGGGATCCATCCCACTCCTATACCTACTGTATGGCGATGTCCCATTGTAATTTTTGATTGGCTAATCTAAACTAATCTAATCTGAACGTGACTCTCCCTGCATGCACATCCCCCGGCACGAACGGTGACACTTCATCATCCACGCGAGCAAAAGGGGATAAAAGGGATAGAGAAAATGTTAAAGGGAAAAGAGAAAAAGTAAGAAACCGCGCTTATCTTGAAAAGCACTTATTGACCCTTCAGCAGAGATATCAGTGTCTTACTTACTCACTCACTCATTCACTCATTCATTTATTTATTTATCATTCCAATCGACGAATCTTGAGCCAGGATCAAGTCCCAAGGTGTAGGACCAAGGGACTAGGTCGGTGAGAACCGCTGTATACAGTGCATAGAGGAAAGGGGCACATCATTAAATCATGCAGGGCCATGAGGCAATTTACTCGAGGTTCGAACTGCACCGTTCTCCAAACCTGACCTCTTCATCCCCCGATTTTCCCGCTCCCACAACGTAGGTATGGCAAAGCAATATTCTCCTGCGGTACCCTACCTACGCGTTTCACTCGAATGAATTATGAATTCACACTAGCGTTATTATTCCCTTCGTATTAGGTATTGTACAAGTTCGCAGGACGAAGCGAGCTGCGGTTGAAATACAAATCTCGAATTATGATCTCTTCGTTGTAACTTCAGCCGAACGTAAGACCGAAGATTTTCACATCCCCCAATAATTCAGATCAACTAAAAATCCCGGGCATAATGAATCAGGGTAAGGCCAGATGTGCGACTTCCCGTTCGTTTGTCAAACTAGGTACAAGTCTCCCGTCGGGGTGCAACAGAACCTCGTGTAATTGATAGTGCCACTGTGTCGTAGCGAATCCAATGAGCCGTACAAAAATAATAAGTCTCGCAGTTTCCCGACGCGGTCGTACATACATGGTATTACTGGCTCTAGGGGTGGATTCGCCCCGTTGACTGGCGCAGGGACTACGATATACCACCCTTGCACCATGAGGCAAGAAAACCATAGCTGGAACCTAAGCCTTGTCTATTCTTACAATCTAATAATTCTCTTTCTAGTTATTCTCTAGTTGAGGTATAGGTGTTTCATTATGAAAAATATCGAGGCGTGGAAAGCGAGGCTCGGACGTCACGTAAATACTCTTTCATTTACGCGGGCGTGGGGTATGCCGCATGCGTGTTCAGGCTTAAAGCACGCGCTAATGACGCCGTGTCTTCGTCGTTTGTTATTTTCGTTTTTTTATTTTTTTTTCTAAAACTACTCTGAACGTATGGTCAGCCTTTGGTACTCGGCCTCGCCTTAAAGTAACAAGTTAATTAATTGGGAAGTGGTGAAATCGAGCAATTAAATAGTTAAATGACATAATTTCAACGAGCTTTGATCATGATTAGCACGTCCGGGAGTTTTCATCCGCGACTTCTGTATACCTAACTTCGTTATTTATTTTTTTATTCTGTAATCAAAGTATTATTACGATAAAAACAGCAAAAAAAAATAAAATAGAACGGCGAAAGTGACGAGCTTTTCAAACAGCTTCCGCGCTTTTGTCGTTACAACTGACTCGTGACTAATTTCTTCTGGAAGAGATATCAATTATAAAAAATGAACACGCGCCTCTGCGCCGTTAGCTGGTATAGATATCGCACCACCACGAACCCCGTCATCGTCGTCGGCTCTACCCGTCCCTCAAATGTATGCGGGGGGCGTATGCGAGCTCTCGGGTGTCAAGTTACAACCCGGTGACACTACAATCGTCCTGCTATCCCCGGCTTGAAAGATCTCATTCCTATCCGATAGCTTAGTCAAGTGATCAGACCCGGGCATAGTACGCCTGGTGCCTCAATCACGTGTCTGGTAATCTCATAGGTTTTTTAATTTTTTTAATTTTTAGAATATTTGATGATACTTGTTGTACGAATCGATGAATATTTGATGATATTAACGCGAGCTTCCATATACATCTTTCACATTTTTTGTATCACAAATTGTATGTGAAACTAGAGCCGCCCCTGGGTTTTATTTAGGGTAGGTTGCACCCCGGAATATATATATATCGAAATAAAATGAACACTAGAGGAGCATTCATTCCGCAGCCCCTGTTGCCTGCCGCACACTTCACCCTCAAATTGGCAATTTTATCAATAATACGAATCTAGTAATTTGATAGAGATATAATGCAAATTCGGTTAATTGTTCCGTCCGACGTGAAGCGAGGGCCCCCAACGGCCGGGGCACCCTTGATGTCATTTCATCGCTCTAGTCTCGAATATCTTTCAGCTGGCTTGAATTTCCATGATCTACACGTGTTCCACGACGCGAACGTGACGCACTAAAACCAGTGCAGAGAGACAACGAGAAATGGGACAAAAGGCACTAAATAACCAACAACATTCCAACAGATGGTTCAAACGTACTTTCGTATCATTCATCTCGATTACCGCTGCGCAAATACAAAATTTGCAAATATTTCCTTTTTTTTTCATGATTGAAAAGAGCAAAAAAAAAATGGAAAAGTTCCTGTGACTTTTCACGAGGACTATATTGACATTTAATTTTGAAAAAAAATAAAAAAAGGATTGACCCTCCAGGCTAAATTGCAAAGCTTGGACATATTGTTCTACATTGTAAATACTGACAATTTATCAGAGTTCGCAACGGCTGAGCTAATGTATTCGAACTGTTACAACAAATGCCGTGTAAATGGTAATACCCGTTTCCGAGCACGACCCACGTGGACTTGCACTAGCAGCCAGGGCACAGATGGCCGCCCCAGGCACTTACTGGTTGCCAGTTACCCCACACTGCCCTCGGCAAAAGGGATCTATACGGTTAGGCTTGCCCACTAACTATATTTATTTACGAGCTAGTTAAATTTGGCAACCTAGAGTATATATATACATACGTGCATTACACGCTTCGTTTTTAAATTTTTTTTTTTTTTTTTTCTGATGATATGGACAAATTTTAAATATTGCAAAAAGTTCATGATTTTAGCTGAAAAACGGTCTTTCACTTCGAACGACGTATATATGTATATATATATATAGTAAAACGCGAAGAGATAAAACGATCGAACAAAGTATATATGTACTATATATAATCCATATATACATATATGTGACACAGGTACACATAACACACACACACGTATACACATTTACATTCACATGTATATTTCTCTTCGGATATCGTGTGTGCTGTTTAGTCTCGCACATACCAGACCTCAGTTATACCGCTTGCAAGATAACTCTGATTTATTTCCATTTCTGAAACGGATTATTCCACTATGAGTTATTGTGCGGACTAATATTATTTACCGGAATCATATATGGTATAGAAAATGAGAAATAAACTGTTATTGAAAAAATCAACGATTCAAATTTATTAACTACAAATCTAACCGTATACTTCGACAGTGATTTTTATCTATATCAGACTCTGATATGGGCGTCTTAAAAGACGACGAGACCAGTCGTCGTCGAGGTCTTAACTCATTCATCGGTCTGCGGTGGCGACGTGCAAGTAATTTAAAATATTAATTATTCTCTTTCTTTTTCTGTGGGTTTTTTTATTCTTATTTTTGTTTCTTCTTCTTCTTCTTCTTCTTCTTCTTCTTCTTGACTCGTAAATGCAGACGCCCCGATCTCGCCAGATGCCGAGAACGTCTCCTCGCGCAATGATCGTGGGCTAACGCATGGCCATCCGAAAGCCTCCCACTGCGATAACGGGCTATTTGGCCACGGTTAAATACCTCATAACTAACTCAATCCAGGCTTCCTAATTAAATATCTATCGTTTAATTAAGAATGATTTACCGCTCGTAGTTGTTGGCTGGCTGACTGGCTGGTTGCACGAGAAACGTATCATTCAGCTCAGCAATCAATGCAGGAATTATCCTCATTAGGTCGATCCTAAGGAGTCAGTCTATCTCGTTGCTGGCTTGTCGTTGTTCCAGGTCTTATGTTTCAGTACGAGTTGGAGCTATTAGATCAGGAGCTGCAGGTTGCATGCTCTCCGATTTGAGTGAAAAAACTGGAAACGTGCTGGGCTCTCGAGGGGGGCGATGGATGACGGGCAAGCCCCGAGGGGTTACCGACGAGGGAGACCCGGGGGGATCCCTAAGATAAAAACAAGTCCCCGAGCCCCGCGCTAGTGACAACCAAGCGAGCCGGGCCTCACCTCGGTATCCACAATCGAAGCCCACACAGGAGGCGGCACGACGCGAATATCCTGCTGCAACCACCAGGACTCGGATTCTCTACCTCCGAGACATTCGCGAGCCCGTCTCGACGATAGAAATTCAAATATTTTACCTCCTCGTTAATCCCACGACTGAGATATCTCGGACTTGAGGAATCTAGCCAATCTATCGCTTCACGTCAAACACGTATCTCATTCTCGGGACTAAACTTTTGTTTCCGGCAGGAGGGAACTCGTTCTTAACTTTTAGACAGCTTCTATAGTTCTTCGGTGAAACTAATCTCTGCAAAGATCGTAGGGTATGAGAATTTTCAATACCAAAATACCAAAATACCAAACCTCTGCGGTTCTTTCATTTTTTCATTTCATTCATTTCTTTCATTTCGAAACAAGCTTATAGATTTTTTACGGAATCATCTAAACTTGGAGTTGATTAGTTGTTTATTAATTTTTTTTATTAAATCGTGACAATATTTTCGGAGTAGAAGAACAGGATTAACAGATAATTAGCAAAACAGAAATGCAAATGATAACTCAAAGAGAAATACAGCCTCTAAATTTGAGAAAGCTTCGCGGATCTGTTTAAATTAAATCTACAAACGAGGCGGAAAAGTTTGAATCAAGAAGCTGAATATCTGTGATGGGATAAGCATCATTTTTTATTATATTTCAAATATTTAGGATTCAAAAAGCTCCTTGCGTCACAAATTTTAGGTTCTTCAGTTTTAACCTTTAAGAATACTAGGTTCGAAGAAGACTCTGTAGAATAAAGAGTATCCTGACTCTCTCTCTCTCTCTCTCTCTCTTGGGACTAATTTAGTTCGAAAGTATAGTTAAAACAAGACCGGGTTTAAGTTCCGAATTTTAAAAGCCCCGAACGGTGTAAATTCCCAATTTGAATATTACCGAGTCATAGTTTTTAGAAAGGACATTTCCCCGGAAGTCTACATAGCCGGATTTCAAAAACTTTGAAACTAAGAACACCAAAGATTCGAAATTCCGAAAGGCCAAGTTCCACCGGAACTTGAAATTCACGCATCTATACATTCAGTGTCTAATAACTCGGGCTGTATTGATCTTATCGAAACCAATAAATGGTCAAATTAATAGTCTTGAGATTTACTTTTCGGAAAAAATAAAGATTCAGAATCCTATCAATTATTTATTACATCGTGAGGTTATCTATCGAAGTAGATAATTGGGTTTCCGTAAAGAGGGTCTTGATTAGAATAAACTATCTTTTGTCTTCACATCCTGAGAAATAGACCAAAATTTACGGATTTTTGTATTTCCGGAGTTCTGACCTTTCGAAATTTCGATGTTCTAAACTTCGCAACCCCGTTAAAACACCGGACTATATATTTGAGAAAATACAAATCCCTAAAAGACAAAAAAAAAGAAAAATTCTAACGCCGAACTGCAACCGTAAAATATAATATGCGCGCGTCTCGAGTCGACGAGGAGATGTACCGAGTGATAACTAATGATAATTCTCGAGCGTGCTACGGGGTTGCGGACGCGTCTGCGCGTCTGTTGAGGGGTGCAAGCGGCGAGTTGGAGAGTTGGTGGTATAAATTGTTCACACGTTCACAAATTGGAAGCCGGTGTTACCGACGGCAAGAACGACTACGACTCGGGACGACGCGCCACGTGACTTTGGTTTCGGGCGTGTTCACTTCGCCGGATACATAAAACACTTAACGACTAATTTCCTCGTGGGTGTGACTGTTTACCGCTTTCTTAGCTCCCTTTTCCTACAAGCTCTTCGGCCCAGGGTGTTGTTGGCGCGAAAAAGCTGTCAACAGAACGGAGATATAGACAGACAGCGGTGAGCCGGAATGACAAATGCATGCCTGGCCACCAGTAGGAGCAAAAGTTCGTCTTTCGGGTCAGGGAAACGAAACCAAATTTCAGGTCCTGGTTTTCGTCCTTCTAAAAGACATTTCCGTTAACCCCGACGTTACTGTGGAAAAAACTTCGCGCCGGTTTCATATTACAAATCGTTTTCAAGATCGTAAACTCGAGTGTCTGGCTTGTGTCTACCATATCCGCACTTATCCCTAATTCTGCCATCGGTTATATTCTGCACTTTTTTTTTTTTATTTTATTTTTTTCAATTTCCAATACACTTAGTATTTAAAATTTCTAATTGAAATAACGATGAAATGGATAAAGGAGAGGGAAATTACTGTCCGGAAGTCCGTCGCTTTTATCGCCACATCGTACAACCTAAAGTTAATAGAATGTCAAAGCAGTTATTTCGCGTTGTATTATGGCTCCTTTATGTCGCGGCTATACGATTACGACGCGACACGGTATTTACGGAAACAGAAAATCCGTTTTACTCGATGTTTTCCGGTTCGGTAAATGTTCTGTTAAAGATGTACCAAGCATGAATGACAATTTTCTGGAAATCATCATTCTCATTTCTTCTCTATTGCGAAATTTGATGTGCTTCTATTTTTTCCTAAATAAGTTGGATTCGAGGCTTTGCCTATGGTCGAAATAAGGCGAAGAAGAATAAGGCGTTGTAGCAAATTTACAATTCATCATTCTGCGAGCGATTTTGACAGAACAAAAAAACTTGAAAAATAGTTGAGATTAGAATCGCGTTTCCCTATCGATTTCAATATTAGAAATGAATTTTAATACATTGATTATTAAATGTATAGAAAATATACGGTGCAGTATTCGGGTTTGAGCGTAGGTGTAGGGGTATAGAAATACGTTACACGTATGCAGGAGTGAGGCAGGAAACGAAGGACGCGTCCGTTATGGGCCATAGGTATACAGCTAAACGGCATTTTGCCTCGAGTATTACATTTATTAAATATTATTTACGGCAGGTTTTACGACATCAATGATACGTATACCGAGTCTATCCAATATCAAATATAACGTCGTAACCCGGGTAGGATAACAGCGCGGGGAAGGCTCCGCGCGGGTTGAGAAGCGAGGAGACGAGAGGGTCCAAGAGGCAATAAATGTACGAGGAACGCCGTTGTCGATAGGCTCCTATCCGTTGGGGCCAACGATGTTTTTTCAACAATACAATATTCAGGAAAACGCGAGCCCACTTTCGTGGTGAACAAAAAATAAAAAATACAAATATAAGATTTTACAACGAAATTCTCTTTTTCTTTCGACAATTTCACAACTTTTCTCAAAAATCATTTGAAATTCTCGCGATTTCGTAGATTTGAACAATTCGTTCCTCAAACTTCTATTTTCGCGGAAAGAAGAATGAAGATCTTTCGTTATCAAAAATATCCATTCTTCTTCTTTTTTTGACAATTTATTTCACGACGTTGCGTTCATACAAAACCGCGATTTCGTATGGTTCTTCGAGATTCGTAAATAAATTTTCATCCCTCGTGAGAAAAAAAGAAAAAACGGAAGAAAAAATGAAAATCTATCAAGATTCTTATGGTCACTTTCGCGCTTGTTAAGTTTAACTGTAACGTTCAGATTTCATGGAGTGTGTATTGTGCCGATAAGTGAAGTCCTGCAAGTGGCTAAGCGAATCGGTTCAAATCCTAAATCTCGATGCGAGTGAGTGAATTGAAGAGCGAATAGAATACTGTCCTGTCCATCGGACGTAAAACTCAGAATTCAATTCAAATCGAGTTAAAGTTGGCGTCTGCCCTCGTGGTAGTAAAGCGACCTATACCAGACAACCCTGAAACGGCTAAATAGAAAACGCAAACGACACCTGAGTTTACGGCCACTCACTCTCCGCGTCGTCGCTGTATACTCGTCTCTTTCTCTTTCTCTTTCTCTTTCTCTTTTCCATTCCCTGTCTCTATCTTCTATCTCTATCTTTCACCGGGCCGAAGTTCAACCCCTAAACTTTACAGTCGCAGCGACTCGAGTAGCTACTCCACCAACCCTTGCGGGGGCAGCTAGGGGTTGCATAAGATCACGAAGGACTATAATCGATACGAAAGGCTCGCCAATCAGACACGCAGAGTAAGTTGGACCCCTCCCATCCCTTTGAAAGAGCAAAACCGAAAGTTGAAACGTGCAAAAAAGATAAAAGAGAAACAACAAAAAAAAAAGAAAACTGCTAATCTTAAACTGAGACGATAAAAGATTTTTGGATTTTTCTTTGGCATCCGCGATCAATGGAGTATAGAAAATAAAAGTTGTGAAACGCTGACAGTGATGGACAATTATTTCATCACCCCCTATATATATATATATATATATATATATCAGAGGTCCTTGAAATTGAGGAAAAGTTTATCTCGTCTGGTTTTTCGTTGCTCAGTTGTTTTACCTTTTTGTAGTTATTTATTTATTATTTGAGAAATAATAAATACCGACGAGAGAAAGAAATCACTGAACCCGTTCTATTATTCAAGTCCGTCCCGAGGCTTACCGGAGCTTAAAAACAATCACGAGTAGTCCGGTTCCGCTGCGAACCAAGTCGATGAAATAATAAAGATAAAAAAATAAAAAAATCGAAAAAATGAAAAATGAAATCAGCCAACAAATTTAAGAATCGATCATTTTTTATTTTTGGTTTTTTTTTCTCTCTCTCTCTCTCTCTCTGCTTTTCCATTTCGTTCCATTCGAAATAATTCTAAACTGCATATTCTGATTTTCAGAATAATATTTGCAAGGAATTGTATTATACTTGTAGTATAGAGTTGCATTAGATGCAAACTGAACAATGTGGGTAGATACAGGTAAGAGAGAGAAGTGGGTAACTGTTATATCAAGGCGTACCTGCCACGTATATAGTTACCATTATATCAGATAGGTGTAAAGCTCTCCATACACGTAGTACAGTCCGCAATTTATACGAGCATATATACGTAGTCGTATAGAGAGGTAACGAGTGAGAGAAAGAGAGAGAGAGAGAGAGGAAAGGTAAAGTAAGGTAAGGTAAGGTAAGGTAAGGTACAAGGTAAGGTAAGGTAAGAGAAGGTAAGAGAAGGTAAGGGAAGGGAAGAGGTAGAAAGGCGACTGTGCAAGGTTGGAGCGAGGTAGACCGTGCAGCCAAGCCAGTAACATTTGCATGAATTTGTCGAGGTGATATCGTTGTAGGATCTCGCTTTAAGTTTAAGGTAAAGTGGCAGGGAGCCCGAGTAGCGAGTAGGTTGGTGTACCAGCGCAGGGCACCTTTAAGAATAACTTAAGGGGAGGACTTTTTTCAATTTGTTAATTCAGTGTAATCTTAAGGGCGGCTAATTTCGACTCTCTACCTCCCCCCATCCTCCTACCCCCCTGCCTCTTAAAACCACCCCGGTTCTCATTGTCTCCCTCCGTAAGTTAGACCCTCGATGTTTCCTCGGCGGTTGATTTGCAAAATGGCTGAAAGAATAAGGGAAACCTTGTACAGATTTTATTACAATTAGAAAATTTTGTTACGTATAATAATAACAATAATAATAATAATAATAATAATAATAGCGAGAAAAAGAAATTGAGGGAAAAGAAAAAAAGAAATGTACGTCTTATTCGCTCTGGAATCGAGACGGACTCGGGAATATACCAAGGCGATTTCTACGTCGAGGGTAGTCGAATACACGGCTAGTGTACACATAGGGTAGAGGTTTGGGGTGGCTGGTAGCCGGATGACGGGCGTCGGGCGTCGGGCGTCAGCCATGTTGTCTTGACATTCTCCCTCGGGGGTTGTCAGGGGTGGATATATTTAGCCTGCCGCCTCTGGGGAGCCCCGACCACCCCAAGACTCAAACCACCCCCGACTTATGACGGTGTTGTCCAACTTCTGCAACGCCGTACCGTTACCGCATCACCTTATTGCAGTTTACAAATTGGTCCCGAGTATCTTACCCCGTGCGAGGGTGTAGGTAGAAGGGTGAAGTTTCGTCGACGATAACCACGGTCGTTTTTAAATTTCGTAAAACTAACTCCTTGTGTTATGATGTAGATATGCGAAACTCAAGAATCTTGCGGAGAAAAAGAAAAAAAAAAATGTATAATCCGATCGAACACGTTCGACCTATCATAACGGTATTACGGCACGGCGTAGGAAAACGTCGAGAGTATGAAAATGGCTGAAGTTGCAAAAAATGGAAAGCTATTTCTATTTTCTCTGTATAGATATTCGTACGTGCAGCGATCGTTGAAAGAAAAGAACCCTCTTCTTAGATACCACCCACAGACTGGGCTCCGCGTCGATCCCCAAAATTCGTAAAATGTCCTCCCTTTTGGTAATACGTAACGGTAGCGATAAACTATTGTCCCAAGGAATCCTGAGGGAGACTGGGCGATTCTTGGGACAACTTAAACCCAGGCAACGTCTCTTGAGACTTCCATTTTGACTCTGGGGATTACGCCTGACTCCGCCCACCCACGGCTAAAGTTTTGTCCGTTGAACACTCGCGGAGCAAAAGCCACGCGATATTGATGACTTCTTTCTTTGCCAAGGCGAAGGCGAAGGCAAAAGCAAAGGCAAAGGCAAAGGCAAAGGCGAACGCGAACGCAAGAACGAGGGTAGAACCTAGGGCGAACGCGACGCACCCCTAACTACCGTCCTGGTGCTCAACCGGAAAGTGCCCACAACATGCATGTGTCTTGGCCGGATGAAGCGCTACACCTATGTCCGTATAATGGACCAAAGTGAAAATGGCAAATGTAAAAAAGAGGGGAAGGAAGAGATCCATTACTCTAAGATTGGGTCACATCTTTGAGAAGAGTTCCGTAGGTATGATACGATGAATATGAATAACGTAGATGAGAAATAAGCTCGAGAGCTTTTTCACCCGGACTCGTTCGGGTTTCACTTTCAAGAAAGTAGGTTTTTGACTCCGTCGAAGTTTGGAAAGTAGTTTTTCAACTGGAGCCAAGGTCGCGGTATATGCGCGGGCTGGGGGGTTGTAATAACGGGGACTTTGCGATTCAGTTATATACAGAAACTAATTCCCTCCCTCGTAGTCCACCTCGTGTTTTCCATCCGGCGTATAACAGAGCCACGAGAGTTGTTAGCGAGAGGGAAATAAAGTAAGGGAGAAAAAGAGATAGAGATAGAGAGTAAGGGAGTAAGAGAATAGCTGAGAGACACGCGCGTGCGTAAGATGTTTAGAAGCCAAAGCCCCGGAGGAGAAAGAGTGAGAGGAGGATAGTGTCCCTGGAGTATCGACTTGCCCCACGGGACCTGGCAGTCGATAGTCCCGAGGGAGCCTCTGGCTCTCGCTTGCTCGCGGCGCTCCGGGAACGGCGCGGTATAGAGAGGAGTGAGGAGTGAGGAGTGGAGAAGAGAGGAGAGACGAAAGGAGAAGGACTAAGGGTAAGAGGCAAGGACGAGCTTTCCAAGATTGTATGAAATTATACGCGCTTGTATCGTACAAGGGTAGTGCGCTGTTACAAGACAGGTGTTTTCTGCCCCTTATAGTATACGGTTGAAAAATATCGGCTAAACTTACAACCCTTATCTCATTGCTTTACCATACTATACTATCATATCCTTATCCTCTTCGTTTCACTTTAAAAATTCATTCACCCAGCTTCTCACAGTCAATGAAAGAAAAACTAAAGCGAATCTTAAAGCGGTCTGTCATTGTCACCTTAAAGATGTCTTTAAAAAAAAATCGAATTCCCAATATTTCCAAACATTATTTCTCGATTCTATTCGCAGCCTCGCAATTTCACATCTCCTCACAGTCACAGTTTCGAAAATAATTCGTTAACGTTGGTTTCAACCGCAGGAAACTTAATAAATTAGTCTAAACAACTGCATAAATTTGTCCAAGTAGTAACGTCCCGTTCCAGTCAGACACGGTTAGTAAGTGGTACTTCACTTCCCTATGCTACTTCCTCGACATATTATGTATATGTGTCCTGCGTTCTCCACGAGTGTGCTTCACAGTATCAAAAGGTAAACTGTGAGGTATCATGAAACGCGGAAGCGATTTTTCAATTCCGCAATTTCCTTTGTCTTAAACAGTTCGTATTGACGAGGGGATGAAGTTAGAGTGTGTGAAAGTCAGGCGCGATCGGGTTGTCAGCACCGTTAAGTTATTTAGAGGTCGAGGGCCACGCGGGAGTCGGTAGCACTGTCTAATTGTAACGACGCCTCTGGGACCCGTATTCCACCGCTGTTCCGCGGTCCTCGCCCCGTCCGAGTACGTCGAAGCGGTCAGGTACGCCCTCGAGTATTCCCCGTCACCCGACGCGGACGGCGGACGTTGTAAACCGAAAATACGACGCACTCCTTGCGACGACGGCTGTCGTGTATTTCTTAGTCGAAAAATACGACGCCGAGTGTCTCGCGCACCCCGAACCCACAACTTATACCTCGGTTCGAAAATAATTTTCACTTTATCCTTTGAGTTCATTTATTATTTTCACTCAGTCTACTTACGTCGTGTTTAAACATTTCCTAGTCTAAATACCGCCACAAATTTCATGGTCAAGAATTCAAGGGTAGTTTTTGATCGTGAGAAGTCGCTCGTCAACGGTAGCTACTTTATATTCGCAGATCTGCCGATAGTACGAACGGTGGTAGCATAGTAGGTAACGCGGAGTCGTAGAAAGCAGGCGGGTGCAGGCGGGTAGCATTATCATCCTCTCCGTGAGGGTGAGTGAGGGCATTCGACCTACCTCCCTCACGACTACCCTCCGTAGTCATGGCAACCCCTACGCGCGGACCACCGCCGCGTCGTGTCCTGCCGTTCGCATGCCCTGCCAGCATGGCGACTGCTAACCTCTAGAAGTCCTCAACCGACGTCTACTATTATACGAACATCGAGTTTCGGAGTCTATAATTCCTTCGGCGAGAAGTCCAGAGCTTTTTTCAAAATTTATTTCTGTATCGAATGTAGAGAAACAAGTTTGGGAGACGTCAGCGTAAGACGGAACATGTCGAAGTCATTGGCACTGAATTTGTAGAAAAAAAAAGCTTCAGAAATTTTTTCTAGGAGAAATCCGAGCGATAAAAAGCTTTAAATCGGTACCTGCACTGAGAATGAGATGTAATTATCTCGTTCACGGGATAGGCGGCTGTAGAGGAAGAGAGGCAGCGTTCCCAGAGGGCGAATTAAAAAACCAACCCTGACTGGGAAAAATTAAGAAATATTTTTTAATAAAACGTGATAAAAATCGAGTTATTGCCACCGTTCCTCGTTCTACATATATGTGTGTGGTGTATAATATCACCGCGGGGTATGCAAGAAGAATTATGAAAAATTAAACGCGTCCACAGCTGCAAGGGGTTGAATTATTCATTTCCTTTTTTTTTTTTAGTTTTTTTTTTTTTTATTGTTTTAATCCGTGCAGAATATGGAAAACTGAAAGTTTCATACCGTCGAAAATTTGAAGACTAATTTACACATCGTTCTAATCTATGATAAGGTGATATTGAAAAATCGTACGAACGAGAGAAATGAACTTATGGAATGAGCCTGCAGTATACTTGCCGACTCGCTCACGTCCGAGACAACGATTTACTAATGTCTGTATTTAGATAAGACTTAAGCCCACGGGAATTTCGGGTTTAATGCAGGCCGTAACCGCTAACCGCCCTCTTAACTTACTCGCGTCAAACATTCACAAAAACGGTCGTACGTCAGCCAGTTGCGCCCCGGGTGACACGTGGCCCTGTACGGAATAGGAAGAGACAAACGTAAATTACGTTATATTACTTCCCACCAGAAACTGGCCTTAGAAAAGGAACCGGAAAGCTCAGCTTTTTCCGCTCCGTCTATTCCGCAGGTGTATGAAAATTGATTTATATATCCCATCCGTCGATGATGATGATGATGTGCAAATCCGCAGCATGATTCGCGAAAGCGTTTTGCACTACGTTGGTGAAAGTTTGATACAGCGAAAAGGCGAGCCTTCAAGGAGACGTTGAAGCGGGTTACCTTTGAAGACAGGGACAACGTAAAGTGGGAATAATTCAGGTGGCCAAATGCGTTTACAAAACGGTTTACTTAATCGTGACTAACCTCGTTCCTTCGCACATTTTGAAATTAGGCTTAAACGAGATTTTCATATTCGTCCCTGTTATACATACCCCTCTACCTACCTTACTTCCTTCCTTCCTTCCTTCCTTCTCTTCTTACCTTTGAGTCACGGGCGTAGGAGCCGCGACTCGACTCGCGACTTGCCCACTAACTGGCTTAAGGAACTCTGCTCCCTGTCGGCACGATCTCGCTTTGAGGAGTTTCAAACTTTGTAAAATACCTACTTGACTACACGCTTGGGAACTCCTTCCTTGCCTCACCCTCGGCCTTACTCACCCTATTCCTCCAGATGCCATTGTTCATCCTCAAGCATGTGACATTATCCCTATTATCAGAACTTCCTGATCTCGATGAATATGCAAAATTGATTTAATTACCTGGAGTTTTTCTTTTTTTCTCTCAGCCAGAAAATCGTTCAACCCTTGGCTCGAAGCACCACTGACATTTCGGCAGTTCACAGCCCTTGCGTAGTTCTGGGGCGACGAGGCTTGCCCGTGGGTTACAGCCAGTAAGACGTATTACTTAGCTATGAATTATAGAGCACATCGGTAGTGGCTCTGTGGACCCAGTGAATAGCCTGAACCGCGTCTTAGACTTAGTACGAGTACTCTGTGCCCTTCCGGTAAGGTGAAGTACCCAGAGGAGTACTTCTAGGTTGTGTTAATAGACCGCGTAGGATAGCCGCAATTAGCACATTCTTATTATACGTTGATTAATCTCGCTTCGAAAGATTTAAAACCATTTCAAGAGAAATTCAAACAAAGTGAAAACCGGACGACGAAAATGTGTTTTCTTAGGGTGTGTAAATTCCACTCTTTGTAAATTTACATCACACATCGTCTCGCGTATAGCTATTTCACACAATATTATCCTTCCTTGATATTTTCGCAACGAATTATCATCATCGTTTGAATATTTCATCCATATAATAGGTTGAAGTTGAATTATCAGCTTTATTTCTCACTAATTTTCTTCTTCTATATATTCCTCACTAATTTACTTCGCCCATATCCTTCGTCTATGGGACTTCCTGGGTAAGATCTTCGAAAGCTAAGGTTGCCCGTGGTGGTAGCCAGGTTAAGGAGACGAGGTGGTAAGGACAGGGGGCGTAATGGAGTCTGGTTAAACATTAAACATCCCTTGATACCTCGCTCACCCGGTACTAACCCTGGTTCAAGTTTATGCAAGACACACACCTCCGTAGAAGGTCGCCACCGCCGCCTCAACCGGGTGAATATCTGCCGACCAAAGACCTTGGTACACATTCTTATTAATTGACGTCTTCGCCGCGCACATTATGCATTCGGGACTCGGGACTCGGGACTTGGAACTCGGGACTGAGAATTAATCCAGGATACATCTTGCGGTCCGAACCGAATGGTCGAGTTATTCCACTCCCAACTCGACTAGTAACTACATATAATTGGATTTTATTTTCGTACAGTGATCGAAGGTATAATAAAAGTAATAAATATAATATAATGATAATAACCAGGTAACTAAGGACGCACGCGGATTGTCCTTAATAAGGACTTCCGCCGAGCTTGGATAGCGCCGATCGTTTTGCGAAGTATAGTAAAGCCGAGAGGAAGTCGGGTTGTATTAATAGGTGATTAGCTACTCGATCGAGCACGCCTTCCGATCCGCTGATCCTGAGGTTTTGCCTCTGTTAGGGCGGTGCTCAAACGAGTACGGAATTAACAACGTAGCTAAGGTATAAGGCAAGTCACCGAGTTTAATTGCCATAAGAAGTGAATCGTTGAATAAAATTTCTACTTTCTCGATATCATTATATAAAGATATAGTATAGGAAATGGTAAATCGATTATAACGTGTTCTCCCTTGGTCGGAACGAGACGGATTAATGTATATATCCCGCCGCCGATGTGGATATCAGAAATTCACGAGCTGTAGAGAAAAAGGGAGGTTTGAAATTTATCGTAAGAAATTGATCTCCGATCAGCGATTTCATCGTTACTATTATTATTATTCTTATTATTATTATTTATTATTTATTTTTATTTTTTTTCTTCTCTTATACCTCTCAGCGTTACTATTATTATTATTATTATTATTATTATTAAAGTCGGTTTTTGTTCAGACGCCCGCGCCCCGTCTTCCTGCCTCGGTTACCTACCTACCTAAGAGATAACGAACACTTTTGCGTTTGTAAGTTGGCCACCCCGTTATGGCGAAGCAGACTTTAACGACCCTAACAAGATGAATTACCACTTCGTCCCGGCCGCTACCACCCTATTCCCCTTTTCCTCTTCTTCTTCGTCTTCTTCTTCTTCTTCTTCTTCCTCATCCTCATCCTCTTCTTCGCAATTTCTCGACCCGATAGTAGATAGGCTGTAACAGAGCGGCGAGAATCGCCTGGTCTTAAGAGGCTGCACACATCACGATTCATTTTTTGATCTTGAACATTTTTCACCGCTCCTATAGATATACATTATTCTTATATGGGTATGGGAATTGGAATGGGAATGGGAACGGGAATGGGAATGGGGAACGACGAAGTTTACCACCCTGCCTTATAGAGAGTAGGGGACCTCAAAACATGATTAAAGATTTCGCTCCCGTAAGAGAAAATGGATTTCTGATGCCGGTAATTCCACCCTATTTGGAACTATTACGCGTAAGCTCAGGCTAAGCCACCTACATCCATCCACCCTCCGAGGAAATATATTTACTAGATCAGAGCTTGCTACTTACCCGGTGGATCTAAGAACTCGAAATTGACGCGGGGAATGAACATCAAAACTCGTGAAATCCACTTATCAGCTTTTTTTTTGCAAATTCTTCAAAAGCGTTATATCAAGAAACAAATTTTTATTCATTTCCTTATCTACAGGTGGGTATATGTATACACCTACCCCTCTATATAGCCCATATAGGTATACCTACCTATACCTATGTGTAACGGCGGCTGTCAAAAGTGCTAGAGAAATGTCAGCCGCGTTTACGCGTAAATGCAATAGCGAGCAGATAAAAGGGATTTGGTGATGGAGGGTGGAGGGTGGAGGGTGGATAATATCAGTGTCAGTGTTGCGTGTGAGTGAGTGCGAGTGCGAGTGCGAGTGCCGGATATACTAATCATTCGTGACGCCCCGGTACGTGCAGCAGGGTATCATATACGATATAGTAACATCGCGTCGCCCAAAGCTTTATACTTATTCCTTCTTTCATCGGAGCCTCGGAAGTATTGGCTGTTAGTGACTAATGGATTGCGTTACAGACTGATTCAAATGCGAACTGGATTTCATTCCGGAGCCGATAGCTAGGGCGGCGGCATCGATAGAGCGTTAGTTTCTTACTAGCGAGGGGCGAACAAACTCGATTCGCACACTCTATTAGATTTTTATTCCGAAGAGAAGAGAAGAGAAGAGAAGCTAGCTTGCTTGCTTTCCTTTCCGTTATACGTTCCGTTCCTCTCTCCATTCCTTTCCTTTCCTTACCTTACCTTACGTGAGAACCAAACGTTCTTGCCTTAGAGCTATACACGTATGTAACAGAGACTGAATCTCCTGCTTGAGCAATCTCGCTGCGTCTTGCTGCAACGTCTTGGGATGTAAGTGATTTCAAGAATTCGTGATAAATGGCGAAACTTTTTCAACGAAATACTTTAATCGTCAAGATAAATTCGAAATGATTTATCTAATTATGTAATAAATAATAATGAGAAATGAGGCATAAAATTAGTGGTAAAAAAAATATATTTCGACCCTTGATCTTTGGGGAGCAAATATAGAATCGGGGGGTAGAGAGAGAAAAAAAGAAAAAATATTATTCGTGTATCGTTCATCGGTAGTATATGGTTACTAATTGGGAAGTGGAAGAATAAAAAAAAAAAAAGCAAAAATACATAAACGCGAACGAAAATATATAAACAAACTGGCGAACGAGAGTCGATGATTTATCGTCGAAGGTTTGATTGAATTTATCCAACTTTGTTTGCACGCCCGTGAATACGGGATAGGCGCGGTTGCAGCCCTCCGTCCGATATTCGGGGGGGGGGGGGGGGGTTTGCTTTTTTTTAATCACCGACGTTTATTTTTCTGACTAAAATCGAACCATTTCAGAACCAGTAACCGGGAACCGGTGAACAGCAACCAGCAACCAGCAACGATCGTCGAAACGATGCCGCGGTAAAGTTGCGCGATGTGTAAAGCTATGGAAACAGCAAACGGTGCACATTTGCCGCCTCGCCTCTGTTCAGTTTCATTTTTTTTTTTTTCTTTCTTTTTTTTATTCATTTTTTTCTGTTCTGTTTTGTTTAGTTTTGTTTTATTTGATTTTATCCCAGAATGAAAAGGTATAGCCGAACCGATGCGGATGCGACGCCGTATATGTATACGTCGTAGAATACGTTGTATCCGTATACACCGACGTAATAAATATACATGTGTATGTGTGTACGTTTGTGTCTATCTGCGAGGGTAGTAGGGATACCAGGAAGCCGTTCTATGGGTTGGGGATGATTTTGCAATCGGCCTGCGAGCTTCTGTATATTTTATTTCGTGTCAATTCGTTAGTGGCAGGGCAAGGGGTGCCCAGGACCTCCGGAGCAATCCGATACCTCGATCCACCAGTATATGAACAAATTGGAACGAGTAGGGTTCACTGTAGGTGGATAAAAGGGGGTTTTCAAGGGCTGCTCTGCGGGGGGGTAGTAGGTCGAGTTTAACTTTATATCCACCGGCATTTACCTCATAAGAATAAGAACCCTGATCCTGATTGAAATTTCCCTATAATATAATATATCACCAATAAGCTTAAATAATTCAAGAAATATAACTCTAATCTAGGTAAAGTGGGTATAGGTATACTAAACGAACGAAGTATCCAAAGTACCTAACGTATAAAAATCATAGTTTATAAAGCGAAGTACCAATAGAAAAGTAGACGACACTTCTTAGGCATTAAATACGCGTTACTATCGCTGGTACAGATCGTCAGACGTAGCACCTGTTTAGCCGTGTGTCTGTCTGGTGATGGAGCTCACTATCTATACGAGCGGGAGTTTGGTAGGTACTACTTGTTCCTTCCGTTTCACATCCCGCATCTCTATTCTCATCTCTCTCTCTCTCTCACTCTTTTCGTATAAGAGACACGGAGCTTAGAACGCGATGGGGGTACCGATAACCAGTACAATGCCTTTGAATACCCATCCAGCATCGCGATAAAATCTTAACGTTCTAAGAGTAAACAAAATTAAATTCTACCGCCCGGGTAAAAGCAGCTGGCTCGAACAAGGTGCCCCCTCTCTACATATAGACGCGTAGTTATTTCTTCTGAGACAAAGTTGGGGTGGTTCATTGGAAATATATTTTTTCTTTTTTCTTACAATTTGTTTTTTTTCACTCTTTATAATTACTCGCGATTCACCGTAACGCAACAAACCCCATTCACAGATCTATAGTAGGATGTATATATTGACGAAGGGTGGAAGGGTGCAGGATATATACTATGGTGAAAAAATGTACATGGCTGATTCAAAAAGTACACGTTTGATTTTTCCCGTTAACTCCCTGAGGGATGAAGCGCGCGACGTTCTCCGCTGGGGGCTGACAATGGCGTCCCTCGGGAGAGAAGGCCTACTCTTCTCTTTCTCTCTTCCTCTTCATCCCCGGTGCGCCTCATTCTCCCTATACCGCCCTCCTGATTGTTTCCTACGCTGCGTCCCTCTTCTACCTCCAATCCACGCCGCCCGCTACCTCCTTTTCGCGATCCACACATATCCGCGGCAACATCCCCTCTTTCAACCAACCACCCCAAAACCACCCCTGCGCGTTCACGGTAGTATACCCCGTACGCCATCGCCCTGTTCTCCGAAAAATTCCCGAATTCAATATCCCCCGATATCCTACATAATTCATGAAAATTGAGCCCGCCGGCTCTTTGCCTCGTCGACGCTCGTCTGCGGCACCTATGTCGACGGGTGGTGGCGCGGGCGTCCCGTAACGCGTTACCAAACCTCACCGACGAATATCTACCCCAAACCAAACCAAGCCCAAGCCCAAGCCCAAGCCAGAGCCAGAGCCGAGCGTCGACGTATACCTGTCTCTTGATATGTAACATGTATACTCGTACCATATAGATATATTATTCTGAACTTTTCCCGACAAAACTGTGAGAATTATTCTCGTCGACGATAGGGTAAAAAAAAAACAAATATTCAACAAAATTCATCCGACTTATATATTATTGGCGAGATCAGAGGAAATAAATTTGCTGACTTTGATGGGTCAGTCTTTCTGTTCGGATTTTGCAAGCTCAGAAAATGGCATATCACGAGCGAAGTCAAATTTTTGTCTTAAAATTTAACCAGATCTAGAACAGAGAAGATCCCATCGATTGATATCAAAATCGTAAAAATCGGTGGGGTGACAAAATTGTTCAGAAAATTTTTGATCTCGGAATAAATCGAAAACTAATCAAAAATCTTACCAATTCTAAATAAGGAAAAACCTCATCGATCGATGTAAGGGAAGTTTGAGTGATTCTCTGTGCTACCCTGAGAACGTAAAGATCTGGGAGAAACTCGGATTTTCATTTTCTTCCTTCTTTTTGAAATCGGAAAATTAGGAAACGGAAAATTTCTCGTTTCAGAGATCAGTAGATGTTAAACATTCGTCTGTATGAGTAACGTTCGCTGTGAAATTACACGTGCGATGTGAACCAAATAGGTTTGTAGGAGTTTAACTATTTAAGAAAATATCGAGACTACGTTCCTCGAACTTTACACGCTTCAATTATTGATCATACACCCCCGCTTCGTATTACGGAGCCGAAAGCTCGTACGCCTTCCAATCTCAGTCTCGATCTCACGATTTTATCTCCGATTGAACTTTACCTTCAAATTGATAATCCTATGCGGTAATTCGCTTCACCTACGCTATCCAACGCGTTGAAACAGTTTTGCACACACGTATCTATATTCGGGTGGTTCTTGATTCGATCATATTTTAAATTCAATGCTTCCATGGACCAGAACGTCCCTAAATATACACAAAAAAATGTATTTAAAACCCCAATTTCGAGGTAAGAAATTTTTTTTTTTTCCTGTCGAATTTTCCCTAATTAATATATGACACAACCCCAAGATCGCTGCACTTCTTCATCGCACGCAGTTTTAAGTAACTCAACGCTTTCCCTTATCTCACCTTTTGTTTTTGTCCTAACAAAACACCGGGGCAAAGGAATATCAAGGTTCTAGAGGTCGGACCTAAACACGTGGCTGGTTTAATCTAGAGAAATGTTGAATAATGTAGGGCTGGGAGGAGGGTTGCGATTGGTACATGCAGAATTCACGCGTGCCTCGCCGACCCTGACCAACTTTCGCCGTCTAATTAAATCTCTAGAATAGACGTTAGCAGCGTTTAATACTCTGCAAATTAATTCATCCCTATCTCTTATTTCGGTTTCAGATTCTTCCTGAAATTCTTTCTAAAGTGCAACCAGAACTGCCTCAAGAACGCCGGTAATCCACGAGACATGAGACGTTTTCAGGTGAGAATAAACAAGTTTCATTTTTTATAGGGTGTTTTTTTTTTTTCTTTTTCTTTTTATTCAATTCTCTTAACAAAATAAGAAAGAAAATATAAAAAATGGCGTATAATTGGTAGAATCTAGTGACCCCAGCCGCGAAATTTACGCGAGTCAATGAGCCGGTGAAAAAGAAGTAGATTAGGCAGCGACAATTTTTCCACCCGGCCAATATCATTCCGGGATTTAGTCGGGCAAAGTTAAGGAAAAGTTGTTGAAAGTTGAGCGCCCTGGCTCGACGGAGGACTTGTAATCCGGGAGGTTGGCAATTAGCCCGACTCGGCATCAACCGACAACCCCGTTTCACCCCTTATCCTCAGTAACAAACCCCCCACCCCCCCCCCCACTTCGAAGAGAACCAGTTCCATCCAGTTCGTGTAACCGAGGTGCGTCGGGTCTATGGTAGTACGGTGGTATGGTGGTGGGATATCTCGTTCCAGAAACAAAAGACAAAATTAAAAAATAAATTACCAAAAACCAAGCCACCCCGCAATCCAGTTGTTCACTTTCCCTCTTTTACCCCTCCCCGCCCCATACCGACATCCTTCGTTCGTTCGTTCCTTCAGCTTTTCAGCTTGGCCAAGCCGCAACCGGAATTAAAATATTTATTGCAGTTTTGAATTTGTTTAGAAATTGCTTATTGCCGAAAGTTGCGGATTAAAATTTTACCAGCCGCGCAATGAAAATTTGCACTATACCTGCCCTCGCGCTCAACTTTCCACGTCATTTTACCGCGTCGCTTTCGCGCAAGGATATCTTCTTCTGGTAAAGAAATACCTACCCGAACTCAAAAGAAAGAAAGAAAGAGAGAGCGATGTCGAGGGAAAAACTTTCGAGCTTTTTCTCAAGGCGTTCTTGTACCTCTCAAACTTTCACCCGTTTTTATCCGAATCTCCGTTTACTTCCGCGTTATTTTACTTTACGAAACTATATACGCCGTATTTTCCTTGCTGATAATTCATAACGATTAATGTACTATATAAACAGCAAAAAATTCATGGTGTCATATTTTGAAAAAATAAAAAAATATATACTAAAATGATGAAAATTAATTTCATCACCTCAGACATACCTTAATTCGCAATTCACCTTTGACAGGTAATCATTTCCACTCAAGTCGGAGTCGAAGCACCTCACCTCGCCCTATCGGAGAATATGTTTGTCCACAACAACAGCAAACACGGCCGCAGAGCGAAACGCCTAGACCCAAGTGACCCCGGCGAGTACAACAGTAAGTAGAGTAGATTTGTGAGTATGTAATAGATGTGTGTTAAATGTATTAGAGTAAAAAAGGCAGCAGTAACTGTTGTATGTATATTATATAAAATCGTGGTAAGTTATACGAGTGCCGGTAAACTTGGGGTTAATTCAAGGGGTTGAAAAATCCACAATTTCATAAAAAGAAAAAAAGAAAAAAATAAGAGTCCGCTTAAACTTGCTTCCCATGGCGCCATGGAAAATCGTATGGCTAGATGAAATGAAATAGATGATATAGAGCCGCTGATTAAAGGATTGATTTCATAATTAAATTCGGTGTGTTCGCAGAATTGATGTACTGTACCCTTGACGGAGTGATGCATTACAAAGGTGATTATAAATATTATTACTTGATCCGCGTACGCCAGTGGTAGTCGAGTTTAAGCGGTCTTCAGATAAACGATAAACATGCGTTACAGTATTTATACGACTATGAGGAATGAAATTGAATTATAAGTATAAATAAATAGTTTATAAGATCTTTCTCATTTCGAATGGTAAGGGATGAGGATGGATCATAAGTGAAGGATGAGTAAATTAATGGCTCATATACGATTCGAATATAAACGAAATTAATCGTTTGAGGATTAATACACCCCCGTCCAGATCAGAAAAGAGAAAAGAAAAGAAAAGAGGGTGAAGTAGGTAGGTACTACATACCTACCGCGGTGGATCACTAGACGTAACGGTATAAGGTACGACGAAGGTATAAGGTACAAGAAGTCGTGAGGCAATTCAGCAAAGTTTGGCGTCGGTCGCGCATACAAACGGCCGATATCTTGAAGCACCCCTCAACTTGCTTCCAACGCTACGCAAGACAAGATGTAAATCAATGGCACTGAGAAAGAGAGAAAGAGAGAGAGATAGATAAAGAAAAGGGGAAAATAGAAGGAGAAGGACTACACAGGAAGGGAAAAGATCTCTTCTCGCCCCTTTCGTCCTTTCCTTTTCTCATTTCTTCCCTTATCCTTACCGTTCGGTATATTCTTATTCTTTCTCTCTTTTGCTCTGGTTCGTCGCTTCAACGGTGCAAAGACACGGCCGAATTGGCTGCCCGAACCACCCAGAGTCGTGTTGGTTTTCGAATCCTAAGTTTAACCTATCTTCTGGCTGCCACGTGCACCCCCACGTACACTTACATAGTCATACCATACACCCCTATCCCACACCCGCTCACCATGCGTACATACATAATGCACGGACACATAGAACGTCCCTTATATACCGAGGCAAAACGGGCATACCAATGAGACAAAGTGGTATTTCGTGCTTTTTTTAACCTGTTATAATCTCACTCCCCCCCCCCCTGACGTACGTACTCCCACAAATAAAAAGAAAATAAATAAAAATAAAAATAAAATATCAGGAATTCACGTTCCATTCAGAAATCAGAATAAATCGCGTGTCTACTCGTTACTGAAGAATATCTGATCAGACGTGACATACAAAATAACTAACCCCCCCCCCCTCCGAGTTAAATAATACAATCATCTTGATATACGAGTGAAAATTTAGTTACAGAAAAAAAAAAATGATTCCCTTGATTGTACGGGACGTAGGTAATTAAAATCGAATCTGTTAAACTTATACCTAATTTAATCGAAGGGTTTCATGCTGGCTGATGTATAAAATCTTGATGAAAGTAAAAAAACAAAAAAAAAAGAAGAAATTTACAATCGAACTAAGTTAAGCGGGATCCGGGAGTGATCAGAATCGAGAAGAGTATAAGCTTTTGGGGTAGGAGTAAAGGGGAACGCAGGGAGAACAGTGAGGATTTTATTTATTCCGAAATGGTACGCTTGTTCCGGGACGGGGGAAGGGAGGTTCCATGGTCCCCACGCAACCACCGTCTCCTTTACTCCGAGTCCCTCTTTTCAACCATTTCTACCCCTGCACGACAATTTCCTCCACCTCTTCAATGGGAGAAGAGAAGCGAAAAGGTAGGTAGGGTAGGAGGTGGTTGCCAACGTAAACGAAAGGAACTTCGTGTGCAATAAATTGAATGTTTCTTTTTTTTTTTTATCTTTTCTTTTCTTTTCTCCTCATTCTTTTGAACGGATTTTGAAAACATCCGAATAGTGAAAAAGCTAGGAACGATCAAAAATCACAATGAGACCGAATTGCCGAATTGTCGAATGAATTTTGCGGCATAGTCATATATGGTTGTAGAGAAACACGAGGAGGTAAAGGAAAGATTGATAAAGTGGCGGCGCTGTTTGCGTTCGCGAGAGATTTATTTGATTCGTAAGATCGAGCGGTGGAAAGTGTTTGAGAATCACTGAGGGCAATATACCATGATGTCAACCACTCCGCCGTGGCTGGATCCTGGCTGGGGTATACGAGGAGGAAGCAGAGAAGAGAGAGAGAAAGAGAGAGAGAGAGCGAGAAGAAGAGGGAAGGTGGAGGGTGATACTGGTTTGGCTTTGCTGGGGTACAAAATGATATCATTGGGTTATAAATTCCAAGCAGAGACACCGGCGGCCCGATCGCCCTCTCCTTCTTGGTACAACCCTTCTCTGACTGCGTGTCCCGTCTCTCTTCTCTTCCTCTGTTTCTCTGCCTCTTCCCTATCTCACAATACCTCGCTCTCTACGGCACTCTCTCTTGTTCTCTGGGTCTCTGGCAGCTTCCCATACCCCAGTAAACCGTGCCAGAAAATATATCCGCCACCCTACCTCAACCGAATAAACAGAATATTCAGATAATTCTCCCTTACTGGAGTGCAGCTATTACAACAAGAGACGTTATTCTACTTTTTTCCAGGCTTGTATCCACCGCTACCCGTCGCTACACCTTGCATCAAGGCGATATCACCTAGCGAAGGATGGACGTCCGGCGGTTCCACCGTCATCATCGTCGGCGATAACTTCTTCGACGGACTACAGGTCGTCTTTGGAACGATGCTTGTATGGAGTGAGGTAACATTTATTACTTTTTTTTTCATCAAACTTGCCAACCGTTTACATTTTACCCACATATTTTAACTTACCGAAGTGAAATGGTTATCGTAGGGTACAGGTCGCATCGATCATCGAATCCTTTTTAAAATTTCTAACAAATATTCGAAAATCCTATATCATTTCGAGGATAAGGTCAGACTTCTATCGTCGTGAGCAAGTAACACGCTTTTTTCCTGAAAATTTTCCAAAAAATTTATCTAATATTATTGATTTCATCCGAAAACTACATCGATGTCGAATATCCCTTCCGAATTTGAAGAAGCTCTGATAATTAACGATGCGACCTGTACCCCACGACGGCCAATTTTTCTTCGTGCGATGAATCGGTGAGATGCGAAGTCTGAACCAAAAAAAAAATGACATTAAAACTTGAGAATACTCGATTTTTAGCTCATCACTCCACACGCCATCAGGGTCCAGACTCCACCGCGGCATATACCAGGAGTCGTCGAGGTGATACTCTCCTACAAGAGTAAACAGTTCTGCAAAGGTGCACCGGGCCGATTCGTCTATGTTTGTGAGTTTTTTTACTTTCTGTTTATCTTCCAGGTTCGACCAGTCGAATGCATTGAATTTTTCTTACAAAAAAAAAAAAAAACGTCTCATTTCCAGCATTAAACGAACCGACAATCGACTACGGGTTCCAGAGGTTACAAAAACTCATCCCCAGGCACCCCGGCGATCCTGAGAAGTTACCGAAAGAAATAATCCTTAAAAGAGCAGCCGACCTCGCCGAGGCTTTGTACAGCATGCCTAGAGGCGGTAATACCGGCATCACTGGTGCACCCAGAAGTCCGGGTACTGGTCATCCGCCGCCTCCACCTACGTCCACCTCTGCGACAGCCTTCAACTCGTATACTGGCCAGCTAGCCGTCACAGTCCAGGAAAATGGTAGCGCCAAATGGACCGACGGTAAGTTAACGTTCTTTCACGAACATCTTGCGACGATCGGTACCCACCTACCCCTACCCCGAAAAAATACGTTTTTTCAATCGATATTGAAGCTCGTTAATTTTACTGGCTAGGGATTGACCAGGCAACGTCTTGAATCTGAGTGATTGGATACTGACGCGTTGATCTGACGTGCAGGTTTCTATTTCTAGACGGCGGATCAGCGACAACAGGAGCTGGGGGTGGCGGCGGTGGAAGCATTGGTGGTAGCGCCGACGCCTATCGCCAAAGCAGCAGCGTCAGCCCCCGGGGTGGTGGAACTGGTGGTGGTTACTGTGGGAGCAGTGCAAGTACGCCACATAGTCACAGCACCGCCGGAAGCTACTCAGCCGCTACCAACCCCTACACGGTTCCCCTGCCCGGAAGTCCGACTCTCTACAATTCTCGTAAGTATTTTAAACCATCTTGGTGTATGTCGCTTTGCCACAACCCTTCTTCAACCAAATCTGTCATTCTTCATCCTCAGTGACTCTAGTTACACATTTCATTGTAATTCGCTGTTGAACTTTAGCGGTGGATGATAATATTTCTGCATGGGATAATATACACGACGTTGATGAGGATTATCATGTGGAGGAGAGCGAATATCACTTCTTCGACTCTTCTATACTCGCTCGTTGTTATTTTGAACATTGATGCGTGCATGGTGTAGCAATGGTTCGACTTACCGCACGCTGCTGCAATGGAAACACGCTTTATAAGTTTTTTACTGCACGCCCACTTATCGTTTCTCGAATGATTTTCGTTTTAGCGCACGAACAGTACGGCATTTTCTATACGTCCGGCGATGCCAGTGCTTTCGCCCCGGTCCTGAGACCCCCGACTTCCTCGGTCCCGTCGCACTGGCCCACCCAGCATCACCTCGCTACCGCCGCACAGTAACCGCTAAACTCATTCGACAACGTACGTATATCAGGCACACAGTAAAACTATTTGCAAACACGCAGACAAATGCATGTTCACCATAGATTATCACTAACATAATAATACACATTGCAAGTTTCACCCTTATTATTATTATTATTCCCCTCATATATGCATGAAACGATATGATACAACGAATGCCCAACAGTCATTGGAATTTGTACAAATTTTTTCATAAATTTAATGAAGAACGATTTTTGATGGTATACAACAACTAGTATGATTAACTTTAAGCCAGTCTAGGGTATTCCAAAAGCTGCACTGAAATTCACAAGGGGGACAATCGGTTTTAGCTTCGCGAAGATTCAGGACTGGCTTAACGTGAATTACTACTGCCGGACTATACGCCGGCTTTTACTACTGTGGCTCGTACTACATCGTTCGCTCGAAATTCTACACGGGGAAATTTCGTGCTCTGTCACTGTCTCTGCGTGTAGTCAGTAGTGGGGAATCAGAGTGTACTCGGAGGTGGTATACAATGTATTCACGTATTGTTGACGAATGCGGAGCCTGCAATTGGTTTCCCATGTGTAGCCGTCTACCGGTGACACCGTATACAGAGAACGTTGCCGCAATTTACTATGTATACGTCTGTTGCCTACTCCGTCACCAGTAGATGGCTACCCATGGGTATCAAATGAACGGCTTCGAAGTGTGCACGATCGCCGAATACGCGTATGCAGTAACAGTTGACTCACTTTTCCCGTGTAGAGCATACAAGAGCTTGGTTACACCTTGAATTTCCTTCTTCATTTCGCTAAATGTACTTTATCAAATTCCCAGCATTATAAAATCACTTAATAATGTTAAATTATTGAAAGTCCTCCTTGAATTGGGTTTGCCTTCACAATTTTGTTATATTTTTTGGCTTCGGGGTCTTGAATTTCCGAATTTCAATATTCTTAACTTGAACGTTTCTGATAATTTTGAACTTTAACATGGTCCCGATGGATTATGTTTTTATTAATGATGTAAATATGAATAATTATCCGAAGTTCATAGGGGAGGACAGCATCTAACGTATGACTAACAGTAGGAATGTTACAGGGCTAGGTGGAGTGGTAGGTTCGCCATTCAACATGAATCCATTCATGCTGCCAACATGCAGTCAGGGTTACTCCGCCGCTGGTAGTCCGCTGCTATCAACTTCTGGCAAATAGTGTTACGAGATCTAAGCTCCGTCTAGACCGAAATCTTTCGATATGATTTTCGAGGGATGAAGTTTAACGAAGCTTAAGAACTAAGAGGGAAAATTAAATAAGCGACCGGGACGCGAGACGAGATTACATAAAAATATATATATATTTATGTATATGTGTATATACTACGTACGTATATGAATATATTTAGGAAAAAGTGCCGCTAGTTATATATACATATATCTATAAATAATACTATATGTATAGCTAGTGAATTTTTCTCGTCTTTATTGAAACATCATATTGAAACCAGTGCAAATTTACTAGGAGATACACAACATAGTGATAACAGTAGGCAGTAAGGAATATACATATCGCAAGATGGGGAGTTTGTATCTATCAATAGTTTATATCAAATCGTATTATTATCATTATAATATAAATGAATAAATAAATGAATCTACACACAGTATATATATTGCGTCACTAATGCCATAAGGTCGTAAGCGCCAACAAAAAATAAAAAATTGGCACTTACGACCTTATGGCATTAGTGACGCGATATATACTCATGTATATGTATGTATAGAACAGAGGAAGAAAGAAAGAGAGGTAGATATACAGATATATATACGTCGATGTATACGTATGTATGTATATAATTGCATCTTAATTAATTTCATTCTTCATCAAATAACGTTAAATTTCTCTTATCGTTGTTCATATTATTATTCAGTTTTAGTCCCGTTGAAATAAAAATGGGGATTAAGTATATATAGTATGTATAATTTTAATTTAGTAAAATAATAAAAATAAATAAAAAAACATTTACAAATCCGTTTCACGAATGAAATATAATTATATGAATAATTTAAACCCAACAGTATACCGTCTTGATAATAGCTAAAACTTTATATCATGTATATAGATATATACCTAGAATAATTTTTATCGAAATTCTAAAACGAGGGAAACACACGTTGTAGTCAAAGACATATCGCTTTTAAATATGACAGACTATTCGTAGTTTTATAGATACGAAAAAAGAAAAGAAAAGAAAAGAAAAATAAATAAATAAATAAAAAATAATAAGATGATATGATATTATTGATCTCGAAATTAAATTATACTCCTTTTCGTAAGTGCAGAACAGCTGATCCTTATAATGTAGGTAGATAGGTCATATATACATATATATATGATATATTATATGTAATCTGTAAAATATATGTAAATATTGTTACGATGTACAAAAATTATTTCCGACTCAACGAAAACTAATAATTGGGCGATGAGGGGGATGGGAATTGGGATGGGGATGGGGATGGGGTTAAAAAGGATTGTAGATTGAAATAACTATATATATCTTTAAAAAGTTAACTTTGAGTACATATAAATAGATGTAAATAATCTTAGTGCACCTAGCTTACTTGTAGAAACCACTTTTATTAAGTATCACGATCCGAAAAAAAATTTATAAAATATGAAATACCTACCGATTGATAATTGAATAAGAAAAAAAAAAAAAATCATCTCAAGCCACGACCAAGAGACAAGCCGTTCTTCATGTAAAAAATGCAATGAAAAAGTAAAGAAGAGAAAAGGAAAAAAATAAATAATGTCAATTTTCTTTCAATAACTATATTTGATAACCAGACTGGAAATCTATCACCGATTCACACTCTCTTTCTTTATCTCTCTCTCTCTCTCTCTCTTTATCTCTTAAAAGAAAATGAAAATGTGAAAAAGTAAAAGAATTAAAAACTAAAAACTAAAAAGTAAGAAATTGCAAAAAAAAAAAAATGAAACAAGTATACGAAAACCAAAGTCCCAGTTTTATGTAGTAAGCCTAATGTAATTATTATAATTGATTATCTATTCTCTGGCTTATTATTATCATTATTATTATGTTATTGATATTATTATTTTTATAACGATACGATCATCACCATTATCATTATTATTCTATAATATTATTATAATATTGTTGTTGTAAAAAGTTCCTTTTCACATATCGGCTTATTTTTTTTTTTTTTTCTAATCTAATCTACGGCTTCGGAGATTTATTTACCCTATTCACTACGATGGCTCTGTGATGTTTTACGACTATAATGTAATTTACATTTACTTTTAATATATGATATACTTATGTACATATATATATTTATATCTCACATAATGCTGTTTCCGTTAATTCCCACAATACGTGTCTTCGGTACACATACACACACAAACATACACAAACTCATCAATGTATATTAATATAAATTAAACTTACATTTTTGAGAATAACATGAAATAATTATTCCATCGATTATCCCTCCCATATATTCCGTGAAACTCCTGGATTCATGGATTTCCTGATTTTTCAACAGATTATACGAAGCGGAAAAATCTGGTAAGAATTGATGCAATGTATGTGATGTAAGTACCGGTACACTTACACCTACATCAGGACAAACAGGATGCAATTGCGAGGACCACTTTCGAACGATTAGTTCACATGGTGTCACGTTACTCTTAGCCGCGTGCATAACTAGCCGAATAGGGCGCACATTGTTACAAGTCTGTTTGCGTTATTAGATTTAGATTGGCTGGCACGTGACTAGCTACATATATTTCGATGGGGAAATAGGAACGAACAGGGAATAGAGTACCCGGACAACCCTCAACCCTGAACCCCCAACCCTAGAACACACGCGGCAGAAAACAAACGCGTTTTGAACGACTTCTTTACATCGTCCTACTCAGCGAACTCGCGTGAATCACGAGGGCATGTTATAAACATAACTAGTAATTATAAACCGTTTACATGGAACTGGGTCAAAATATTGAATTTTTAGAAACGTGAAAGTTCAGAACATTAAAATTCGGAAATTCCAGAGCCCCTGGACTTTCGGATTATTAGCTTTCGGAATTTTGAAAGGTCGGTTTCCCTTGTTTCGAAGTTTTTTAAATCAGCTATGTAGACTTTAGGGAAAATACCTTTTCCAAAAACTGTAAATCGGAAACATGGAAATGCGAAATTTTTAACTTTCCGGACATTTAACATTCAGAACTTTAACCCAGTCCCGTTTATACATAATATAATAAATTCATAAAACCTGTATGATAAAATAAACGTTCAAGAATCATCGTCTCTTATATAATATTCATGATTTTAGATGCGATTATCTTCGAGTTAATAATTACAACTGTAGGTACTACCTACATACATGATTATCCCGTTTTGTTCGCTAGTCTGCTCTTGTTAATCCGGAAAATAAAAAATAATTGTTTTCGCTAGAGGATGAGAGAGATTTTTTTTTTTCACAGGAACCGGAGGACTTACGATTAGCTGGTAAAGAGAGGGTGCCTTCATTTTTTTTTTCTCTTCTTTCTCTCTCTTTTTGGGGGATTTTTTATACTTCATTCTGCAGTATTATACATGCTGAGCATCCCTTAAATATCTGTATCCTATAATATTTTACTCAAAGCAGGAAAATTTGATAAAAAATAAAATCACAATAAACAGAAACTAGCATTCGAAGATCACCGTTTCTAATTTCTATAGAAATACTGCAGTTCTCTCTTAGACAGAAAATGAGGAAAACAATAAGCGTTTGAGATCATTGATGAATATCTACTTCAAAAAAAAAAATATACATGTACATCAATATATTTCAAGAGACTCGGTAGAGTCTCGCGCCAAGTACATTAAAAAGAATTTTTAAGCGCGCGGCGTGAGGCTCGACCGAGTCTCTATACCCGCATGAGAGCTCTTCGGCCTATGCGGCGACTATATTATCCTTATTTTCTTCTGACTCGGGTTATACACGAGATTCAAATATTTATCTCAGATTCCGGTTTCAAACAGCTTTCATTCAAGCCCAACTTTTATACAATCGGTGCACGGAGAGCTGAGATCTGATATTCCGATTTATGGAAATGCTCAGTTTGATCAAGAATTTTCTTGGTCGTCTCCGTCTCCACGATGACGTCACGAAGCAGTTGTATGGGTATATAAATAACATAGAGAGGCGTCCCTTCGTTTCTTGGCCCCACGGAAAGACTTAGGCTAGGCGGACGGGAAATTAAGAGCGTTTGCCCGTCTAGCCACGAACAATATAGTCTATTGCCGTTAGTGAACGCTTCGTCGTACCTCCGATACCGGATAAAGCATACGGATCTTTTCCTTCGCATTTTCGAAATTTCAGTTTCATCATTCTTGTTTTATTTTTTTTTTTTTTTATTGCTTTCTTATGCCACTATAAATTTTTTTCCAAAAATAGGTTTTTTGTGTAAAAAAATCTTAGCGTTCAAAAAAAAATATTTTTTTCTCGTTCATGGCTGTGGTAATCTCTTAAAATTGAGCTCAACATTTGAAAAGCTGTTTATTTGCCGTTGCCCAAATTTTGAAAAAATTTTCATCATTTTTTTTCCGCAAAACTGGGAAAATTTCACATTATATACGTAATTTTCAAAGTGGGATCTCGATAAATCGTTTTTTAATTTAATTTTCAGACTTTCTACATAATTATAACATAAAATATATGAAATAAATTTGAAATTTTCTTCAAACTCTGTTCTTTTATTCATTTCTTGAACGAGAGAGTGAGAGAAATAGAAAAATAGTTTATTAGAAAGAAAGAGAGAAAAAAGAATATTTATTGAATGCATAAAATGAATTGAAAATTTTCTTCAATTTTTGTTCATTAATTCATTTCTCGTGTGTTTATCGTGATCTCTCTTTGAAAATTACGTGCACCAGGTAAAATTTTGTTAGCTTTTCGAAAAAAATATCGAAATTTGTTTAAAAATTTGGGCGATGGCAAAAAAACAGCTCTTTAGATTTTGAGCTCAATTTTGAGAGCTTTTCACACAAATTAACAAGAAAAAACATTTTTTTTTGTAAAGCTGAGATTTTTTTCACACAAAAAAACCTATTTTTTGTAAAACATTTTAAAGTGGTAAAAGAATGCAAGAAAAAAAAAAAAGAATAAAACAAGAATTAGAAAACTATATGGAATACTCCGTGCAATAACTTCGAAAATAGAAGGTAAAAGGATCTGAAAAAATTTGGAATGCTGTTTTTCGATGATCTAACATGTAGATAAGAGATCGCGTACTGTTGACGCATGAGCTAATACATAGGGGTGAAACAGAAGTAGTAGATATTCAACTCTACCTATATTATACATTTACAGTATGGAAATAATTTATACAATTCATTACGAACGAGAATAATTAATAAAATTCTACAAAAAGTAGTGAGATCCCCAAAAAAGCACCTCTGGTGCAAAAACCTTTCGCCAAGTACATTAATGTGATATACATCCCCCAAAAAGCACCTCCCAGGTAAAAAAAAAAAAGAATCCCAAATCAGTTGCTACTGCCAAGTACCTACTTCTATTGGTGTAAAGAGATAAACAAAAAACATGGAAAAATGAAAATAAAGATAAAAAAAAAAAATTTTGGAGGTAGTGGTACTTGGCGGGCCTTTTGTAGAAAAGTACGAGGTAACAGCATAAAGTAGTGGCCCGCCAAGTACCACGTACTCCAAAATTTTTTTTTTTTATCTTTATTTTCATTTTTCCATGTTTTTTGTTTATCTCTTTACA
The DNA here is from genome assembly GCA_914767705.2 of Tenthredo notha. Classification (NCBI taxonomy): domain Eukaryota; kingdom Metazoa; phylum Arthropoda; class Insecta; order Hymenoptera; family Tenthredinidae; genus Tenthredo; species Tenthredo notha. The sequence continues at coordinate 20,913,907 of OU611908.1, read as the reverse complement.
CCAATAGAAGTAGGTACTTGGCAGTAGCAACTGATTTGGGATTCTTTTTTTTTTTTACCTGGGAGGTGCTTTTTGGGGGATGTATATCACATTAATGTACTTGGCGAAAGGTTTTTGCACCAGAGGTGCTTTTTTGGGGTCTAAAATATTCTCATATGCATATGCACACGTATGTATGTATAGGATTATAATACACGTATGTATATCTTCGTAATAACAGCTTGGATGCGTTTCGTCTCTTCAACCTCCACCCTTGGTACAACCCCCATCGGTTAACCCACCGCAAAACGTCGGCTTACCTACTCGGCACGTGCATCTTTGCCACCCTAGTTATTACCCAAACTCGTCACATGTCGCGATACATTTTCGATCAAGTAAAACCATCGAGCTGAAGAGACGGTGCTGCTGCAGTTGTATTTTTTCCGATAAGAAATAGCCGCAGCTTATATATACCTACCCTCTCTAAACTTTGAATCCAATAATTACGTCGATCGAATGAATTCTTCAAATATGATAACAGTTTCAAAAAATTCTATTCAACGACTTCTACAATGAAAAATTAACGAAAAAATTGACCAATTCGTTGAACTCATTTCTTCCAAATGTTTCGAAATTTAACGGGAATCGGAAGGAACCTTTCGTTCGTTAGAGAGAGGACGAGTATCGTTTATATTTTCTGACTGGATGTGAGCAGTCCAGAGATACGAGCTGCTGCACCCCTAACGATATACGATAAGATCTGATCTGGCTGTCAAGCGAGCTTCTATCCGTTCGAATTCTGTTTGTACGCTTGAAGGCCGCCTTTGAAAGCTTTGTGACCCATGCAGGCATTAGGGGATAGTTACCATCTGGTGATTACTGGTAATCTTTATTCAACGATCTCTACATCCAAGGATTTCATTGCAACTAGAGCTGCTCTGAACATCCATAAGTCTATCAAGTGTCAGATAGAAACCAAAATATTGATAACGTAGATCAAGTATATCAGCATGCAGTAATCCTGGTGAAAATAATTCTACAAATTATTCAAAAAATTTCAACCCTTGGTAGTTTTTCATTAGAAATTTTAGTTTTTATTATTATTTTTATTTTTATTTACAGTTTGATTGACAAAAGCAACGAATTTTACTGTGAAATGTTTACATGAATCTAAAACTCATTATGATCAGACATGAAGAATCTAAAAAATAGTTAATTATCGTTAGGTCGCGATAAAACAATGGCTAAACGTAATTGAGAATATTAATCTGTAGATATTTAGTCAGTAATGAAACAAAAAAAGAGACGAATATAAATTTCGTCATTGCGTTAGCTGTGGGTACAATTCATGACGTTTAATGTTTTAGATATGAATTTGGGAGATTAAAAACATCGGAAACATGGGATTTGTTGTATTTGGGGTAGTTTTAATGACTACAAAGGTTACTGCGAATAAATACAAATTAAATTTCACCATATCCCTGTAGCTAGGTTGGCCGAGCGGTCTAAGGCGCCCGATTTAAGCTCTGGTTCCCGTATGGGAGCGTGGGTTCGAACCCCACACCTAGCAGAATTTTTTGAGGTCTTTAATCTAACGTAAGCGGAAATTGATTCGCCTTCGTCACAATTTTATCTGAAGAAATTTGATCGGATTCTGGCCTTCTCTAGGTCACGTACACACGCTCGATGAGATAAATTCGATTATCTAGATTCTGCAGATAAAGATTAGCTAGAAATCTACGTAAACTAAAGGGAATTGTGTTTTGTTGTTGAATATTTCTTTCGAAAAGAGTCAAATGATATAAAACAAACAGTTTTCGGAGATTTATTTACCTATTCACTACGATGGCTCTGTGATGTTTTACGACTATAATGTAATTTACATTTACTTTTACACATAACGCTGTTTCCGTTAATTCTCACAATGCGTGTCTTCGGTACACATACACACACATGCACGCAAACATACACAAACTCATCAATGTATGAACATCCCTAAGTCTATCAAGTGTCAGATAGAAACCAAAATATTGACAACGTAGATCAAGTATATTAGCATGCAGTAATCCTGGTAAGAATAATTCTACAAATTATTTAAAAAATTTCAACCCTTCGTAGTTTTTCATTAGAAATTTTAGTTCTTATTCTTATTTTTATTTACAGTTTGATTGATAAAAGCAACGAATTTTACTGTAAAACGTTTACGTGAATCTAAAACTCATTATGATGAGACATGAAAAATCTAAAAAATAATTAATTGTCGTTAGGTAGCGCGATAAAACAATGGCTAAACGTAATTGAGAATATTAATCTGTAGATAACTATAATCAGTAATGAAACAAAAAAAGAGACGAATATAAATTTCGTCATTGCGTTAGCTGTAGGTGCGATTCATGACGTTTAATGTTTTAGATAAGAATTCGAAAGATTAAAAAAATCGGAAACATGAGATTTGTTGTATTTGGGGTAGTTTTAATGACTACAAAGGTTACTATCAATAAATACAAATTAAATTTCACTATTTTCATGTAGCTAGGTTGGCCGAGCGGTCTAAGGCGCCAGATTTAAGTTCTGGTTCCCGTCTGGGAGCGTGGGTTCGAACCCCACACCTAGCAGAATTTTTTTAGGTCTTGAATCCAAGCGGAAATTGATTCGCTTTTCGTCACAGTTTTATCTAAAGAAATTTTATCGGATTCTGGACTTCTCTAGGTCACGTAAACACGCTCGATGAGATAAATTCGATTATCTAGATTCTGCAGATAAAGATTAGCTAGAAATCTACGTAAACTAAAGGGAATTGTGTTTTGTTGTCGAATATTTCTTTCGAAAAAAGTCGAACAAACAGTTCTAATTTATTCCAACACACTAATTAGGTATAATTATGAATAAAACTCAATGACGTTAATCAGAGAACTGCGGTTGCTGACAATCTAATGGAGTATAATATACCTACGTCATTGTTTCGATAAAGAGGGTTCTAGTAGATGGTTATCTGAATTTGTATATCGATTATTTTTCGGCAATGATATTATTGATATTTATACGGTTGACTCAACCCGCGATTTGCGATATGGAAACTGATACCGATATCTTCGACACGTTGTACAGTTCAAGCTAGAAATTTTCACACATAGAAAATCGTCAAAAACCCTAAACCTTCTGTAGTATTTAAAGAACAAATCGATTCACAGCTGATTTTCTTTGGGTTAACTCAACTTCCGGTATCGGTTACATTCAGCTTTGTTAAAACCCATCATCTTCATTCCCCAAAATAAATATCGCGTCTTTATAAATCGAGTAATAATATTTTGCGAGGTAGTGTTCGCTGCCAAGTTTTTTCATACTCGAAAACATAAAGGTCCGGAAAGTTTGGTCTAACTGCAACAGGCACTCACAATCAGTCAGTCAGTCCGGGTATTCCCGGCACTAGAGTCGGTTGACCGCGTAATATAGTTTCAGGAATAGCTGCTTGACTCGAATCATTGTTTGTTTATGTTTAGAAGAATCAAAAAAAAAAAAAAATCAAAAAAAATTGATAACATCGCAAAGTCTTCATTTTCACTCAGCGTGTTGTTATCGTTATAGTGATTGCGCTTATTAATTGTAAGACGTGTAGTGAATCGGTTGATCAATGTAATAACATCATGAAGGGGTGAAACGAGAATAAAAACTCGATCTATTAAAGATGTGACGAATTTGATATTGCCAATTTTATTTACGCAAAAGTGAAATACGTGTCTGTTTGTTTTGTGATTTGTGAAAATGCACGGCAACACCCACGATTGCACTATACGGGATTAGGTCACCGCTATTTTAGGATTTATAACAACTCTCACGTAAGTTTCTTCATTATTTAAAAACACCCTTATAACAAGTGGGATCAATTTTTTCCTAATTATATTCATTTCTATACTTGGGCGTTGCTGAAAAATTATATTTTCGTCAATTTTCCGGCTACGCATACATCAATTTTCATATATCGTTAATTAAATTTCAATAATAGCTATATTCTTTGATCTTTCATATGAAATAACTGCAAGTTGTGCGTCAATGCCGAATAGTTATTGTTCTGCGTCAATAACTGACGTCGGTTTGCGGTTTAAAAAATTTCTTTTTGTTTATTAAAAGTCACTATAAAATATTTCGCGATAATTGATGGATCGTAATCTTTGAATATTACATTGAGTACATATGGATTACACTGTTTAAACCGTATATAGTACAAAGTGTCTCGATAATAATTAGAGGTATCGCAACAGTTCGCTAAACTGTTTACCATCTGTCGTTGAAATTTTCTCATAACACTTCCGAGGTGACTGAAAGAATATCATGATAATAATCACAAGCTTGACGCTACGTGTCTACGAGTTACGGGACTTCAAATCATCCCGCCATCGTCAAACCGCACTTCGAAACGTTAGAACGATAATCTCGATGGATACAACAGAACTTGAACGACGATAAGAACGCGCTCTACTATTTCATCAGTTGCCTTGGTAAAACAGAGAGACTAGAAGTACGAAATGATAAACTGTAACACTCACAGGATATTTAAAACTAATCAAAGCCTCCGCCTTTAGCTCGTAGATGGCAGATGCAGTTCGATCATTCGACCCGACTTGGGCGCATAATTTCAAACTCTCTTTTTGCCCTGACTTATCAATCTGTTTAGAAATTAACTAGAATAACTATGAGATGAGGTAAGGCAACGAACTATCTTTCAAAACGTAGTTCAAATACATTAACGAGATTATTCTCGGTTTAATTTTCGCTAAAAATATTCGAGGAAAAAGAATTGAAGATTTGAAAAAAAGGAAGTATAGGTATGAGAATTAAATATCGCAGATTCGTATAAAGCGTGTAAAAGCGGTCATAAAGCAGCGACTGATTTCCAGGACTTTTACCCCCATAGCAATAATGGTAGCTGCAGGTCTTGGCAGGGGTTTTTTTCTTTTTTTCCCCCCCAAGGATCTTCTCGAGTTTTGAAGGTGCTAACTAGGCGTGGGTGGGCGATTTCCAACGAAATTCAAACCTCGAGTTTTTACACGTGTATATTTTGTACATGTATACGTATGTATACGTATATATGAACGCTGGTACCTACGTACGGTTGCGGGAGCGTCGTTTATAACGCGTCATTAGTATGGATCGTAAATAAATGATATAAAAAAAAAAAAAGGAAATATATATATACTATATATATATATATATATTTCCTACCGCCTGTTAACGGCGGTTAAACGCGATGCCGTGCCGCAGCCGCACCGTGCAGCGCGCGGCGACGTGGCAAAGTTGAAGAAAACCTCTTTGAATACAAATTGCATTCCACTGCTACGTTTGTTCTCTCAATATTCCACCGTATAGTATATATATATATATATATATATGTGTATATAATATACCCGTATCCCATATACTTACATACATAAATAAATACATACGTTTATGCCTATGTAACGATACGCTCATACGCCTGCATCGTTTATCGAAAGACGAGAGAGATATGAAAAGAGAGAAGTGAACGAGGTGTTTGAAAGTATGAGAGAGCTGAGAGAAGAGAACGATGCGCACCGCGGGCACGTGGTAAAGATCGCAGCTCAAAGTAATTAGTAATTATAGTAAATTAGCCGTGAAATCGCTCGTTAATGAGAAGGTTATTCTTTATAACAACGTGCGCCAGGCCAGGTTGGATCGCGGCTGCAACAGGCGTGCCGCTCTGGCTCTATACGGACTACTGCACGTAGGAATTAGTGGTCCAAGGCGAGCGGGTGGCATCCCCTACCATCCCGGCGCACGGCCAGCTACGAGCCTCTTTATTATGCCTAGACATAGTATACATATATACATATGCCTATGTATATATATAAGAATACCGAGGTGTCTTCTTACCGTTTAAAAACCCCGGATAGAAGGCCCACGGTTTCGTTAATATAAACCCCGAGCGACGAGTCTTAGTTCAGTGTGAAATACAGAACTGACCTCGTATTTTGTTGCTCGTGACGACTGCTAATTGGACAATTATAATGTTTTGAAAAATATCTTTCAAAATTAGTTTAATCGATTCCTGTTAATCAATTATTATTCATGCCTTTGTGAAAGGTAGGTATATATACGATAACAAGGATCTCGGACGAATCAAAAGACCGTTTTTTTTTTTTTTTTTTGCAAACGTATCTATATTTTGACCCACTGGGTGAAGCTGTATGTGTATAAAGATGTATACGTATACGAGAAATCGGGCGCGATATGTAACGACGTTGCGGTTGAGTTTAACGATTCTATTTTTTGTCCTCCCCCCCCCCCCGAACCCACGAATTATCGATTGCTCTCGCCGGTCCGGTTGAATATAATGCCTGATCTCTAATTCAATATAGCTGATAAATCGTATAATTTGACCGTAGTAAACACACGGTTTCTCTCGGTAGTAAGTTGAGCCGTAGTGGTTCCCGGTTCTCGTTCGAATTCAATGATCGTTTCGGTCGAGGAACTCGATGAAGAACCCTAGTAGAATAACCCGTAGAAGAGGCTTCTGACCCAAAAGAGTAAAACTCTCTCTGTGTGAGGTCCGGCTGGTGAGATCGGCTGCCGCCGCATCACCTCCACCAACGATCTTCAGTATAAAGATTCGAGATCCCTCGTCCAACGCCCCTTGTAATACTCCAGGCAACGGTCCACCGCCTGCGCTTTCTTTCGAATTAAAGGGTCTTTTAAATCCGTATAACGTTTCGCCAAGGTAGATAATCACTCTGAAACGTAAAACCAAATTAGCGCTACGGAGGCTCTGCGCCAGGTCTGGTAGCGTGCAGACGTCGGCTATTTTTGACTCGAGTCGGTTCATCTCTTCTTACCTCCGCACGTCGTCTTTTCTACCATTTTCTCTCTTTCTCTTACCAACCATCTCGATATGTTTATGGAATTTTTTTCATAACTTACAGTCATATCTTTGATACTGATACCGAAGACGGTTGATACCGGTCACGCCAGCTTTAAAACTATCGTCCAACGCAGGGGAACCGATTTGCACTTGGCGCCTGACAATTTGTAATCATCCTTCAAATCTTCCATCAGAGACGCCCTGCGTCATCGTCTTAAGTTTCGGGAATATCGAGAAATTAGGTATTGCGGTCAAATCGGTATCTTAGTTGACACAAAAATCGATGAGTCCTGTGATCGCCTTCGTTATTTGACCAATCGAACATGGTCCCAAATCCAAAACCGATCATTGAAGGTTTTGAGCCGCTAAATTACGAGTCTGCAATGAAAAATCTTTGATCCGGTTTTTCCTCGAAGCGTGAATCGTCGAGCAATATGTGTTGGAAATTTGAATCTTCACGCATGAGTATAGGTACCGCACTGAGTAGTCAGGTTCAGGGTTCACGTCGTGGTGGAAGTCAAGAATTGACAGAGTCACGGGCGACGGCTACATCATTCTTAGTCTCTGCACGCGTGAGCCGTGAGCTTGAGCTTACCAAAGCGAATCCGATCTTCACACGCAATAAATCAACACCTGGCATCATCGGCCGGGATGCACGACGCTGCTATACGGAATGGTGGTGTAATTACCGTTGCCACTTCGACGTAGAACCTGCACTTTATCGCCATCAGGCAGAGAAACGTTTGACCATCAGCACCACTGGAACTTCTCTTCGCTTCTTCCTACGGTCTAGAAGATATGGTGATGGAAAATCACCGGTTTGAACAAGCAAAGTTTAATTTCAAAATAACTTATAACACATATGCAGCTGCTGTGGACGAAGCTGTAAGGTTTATCTATGGTGATAATCTAAAGATGGGTTCAAGGTACATGAAAAATAAGATATTTCTACCATAGGTAGGTGATGATCGCTAATATACGGCAGTGCTAGACCATCGTTCGCCATAAGACAATATCGGGAAATAAAAAGGACGAAAGAAGTTAAACACGAGCAACATACTTGATCGGTTTTATGTAGATCCGCGTGGGTAGCACAGGTAAAACCGAAACTCTTTCGGAGGCTCATGGCGTCTGCTTATCTTGTAAATATACCATCATAATAGTTATATCTATACATATGTGTACAGCGGTATTCAAAAAGCAATCGGATTGTTCATCTCTCGAATGAACTGTCGTCATTTTTCATCGAAAGCGCGAGATCTGATGGAAGATGATGATCTTCGAAGGTAGATTTTTCCAGAATAATTGTTCCGAAGTTACTGTGATCTGTTGCGACAGAAGATGACTTTATTTATAAATGTGGAAGAGGAAAAGTGAAAGGGTAAAGAGCTGGTGCAGGTTTTTGTTTAATTATGATCGAGGACTTTTGAATTGGCCTGTGTCGACGAAATTTCAGAGTCATGGGTATAATATAACGTAAGAGGAAGGCGCTATACATCGATAAGCTCAGATCCAAGACAAGATCGAGAGATCGATAACCTTCCCTTAAAGGGACATGGTAGTCAAAGGCGTCCAAAGGTTGTACGCGATTGCTGATTCGGACCTGGAGCACCAGCAGCACCGTGGTACCAAATTTGGGATAAAAAAGAAAGTGAAAATAATAAAAATCCATCTCATCTCTTATTTAGGATGCATATAGGTCCTACGTATAAGAGTTACGCAAGACAAAAGTGGACTCATGAACATATTACACATATATTAGATCCATGACAGGTCTTCATCTCTGATCCTCAACCCTTCATCTCGATATATAAATCAAAGATGAACCTGGCACGGTTTTAAACTCGAGAAAATTGATCCTATCCGCGGGCACATCGCCCCAGGATCTCCTAAACTCATTGCATATAGAAATGGGTATTGATCCTGCGATAGATCCCGGATCTAAGAATCATCCGAAACGTGACAAATGATTGGCAAACTTTTGTCGTACATTTGGAAATCGACTGATGCATATAGAGACCTAGATTCCGGTCGCTCCCAAGGTAGAGGATTAGGGATTGAGGATTGGGGATCGAGGTAGTGGTGCCTATCTTACGCCGAGGTTCAACTACCGACCATCACTTTTCCCCACGGCCGGAACGATTTCGTTTTAACTTTTAGAACTCGGAAATAAAATACTGGACACCTTATAAGGTCCGCGCACGCGGCATTCTCGGTAATTTATAGAGCTGGGTGCTGGTCGACAGCGCGCGGTGGACACTGCGGGGAATTTTGGGTGTCGACTACTGGCGGGCTCGCGTCTTATTGCTACTAAAAAAATTTCATTTTCCTCGCATAGTGTTTCTATGATGGATATAAAGACCGAGGACAATGTATCTTTGGTAAAAAAAAAATACCACCCGCGTTTCCCAAACAAATATTTATCTAGAGATTTTTTAACAAGGGAGAAATATCCACTTCTAAAAATTTACCATTGGACATATTTCGCCATGAAGAAAATCTCAGGGTCAGATCTGCGGCTCGTATTATTCCGTATATTATATTTTACTGCTAAACTTTACCGCGATTACCTGCATCAGCAGCGTTTGAGCTTTAACCGCAATCACCGAGCAAGCTGATGATGTCTTAATTAAACTTAGCCGCCGACACTCAAAGAGATTCTTTTCACCGCAATTACTTTATCATAGTATTATAGTCGTAGTCGGGTTTGAAGCTTACGAAGGCGTAGCCTGCGCACTTACTTTACTGTAATATTAACAATAAACTGAAAAAGCCTGGTTAAATTTGATATATATTACAAACTTATGTCCAGGAATGTTAGCTAACTGAGAAAAGTACAGCTAATTATCATTACCACAAATCGCATATTATATCCTCGAGTTAAAGAATATTACGATAGAAGTCTACATGCCCAGAGTTTCTTCAGCTGTTGATTGAGCCACCCAGCAGGAATATTTAATCACCCTATCCTCCCCATAAAATTGCAGTTGTATCTGAGCAAAAGGACGCGACGGGATAACGTCGAGACGTCATAACGTGTCGAGAGGATATTAGGGGCGGAACTCTAGCAGACGGGAAATTCGAATAACTCTGTGAAATTTCCTGATCATCGATGGGGGATGTACTGCAGGGTCGAAAGTCTTCCCTTCAACCCTTATCTACCCTCCGCAACAAACTTGATTGTATATCTATGAAGTATTGCCCCGGAAGGAATTTCTTTTCTTTCTTTTTTTTTTTTATCATGATGGTTTTTGCACATCGTACAATTATTTTCGAGGGATGTTCTCGAACTCGTATTTTAACGACCCTATGGAATCAGGGAGCAGGCCGAATCGAGAACGCGAAAGGTTAACCGCCCTGGCGCCGTGCAAGATCGTTAATGGTGGTTTGGCCATGATGTTTCAGGCCAGTGTCCTTCAGTCGGTAGGATATTGGCGGGTTCCGTAAACATGGTCCTTTGTCCAGGAGCCAAGAACCGGGGAGAGACACTGCAGCCGCCAAGTGTATCACATTAACGGCAGTAATTACAAATCTGTACGGGGGCCACCTCGCTTGTACGATACACTGCATCATGGAGGCGCAAGAGTGAAACGGCAAATGAGATCGGCTCGCGTCCTTCCACAGTAATTTTCATTTTACGAGGCCAACTAGTAGACAATTGACTCTGCCGTTCGTTTTCGAATCTCGTATCTCATCCTGTGCAAGGACATAGCAAACTTCGAAGCCCCTTTGAACCACGTGCACACTATGTGCTCTCAGAGTCGGGGGCACCATCTTCGAAAGGCCCTTCACCTTTTCCTGAATAAACTATATATACGACTGAGCCGATACTCGAGGAATTGATAAAGTATGTATCTTATACCACTACTGTTACATGAACAGTACACATACTCCACGGCTATGACCTACATCCTGATTCTTCAGTCGTACAGAGCAAGGCGGTTAAAACAAGGAAACATGCGTAAGCAGACCCGTGACAAAGGTGATCGAAGTATCGTATCGAATGGTATATTGGTCGTATCAGTGTGTCACAGATATCAGAAGGTATTTCGTTGCCTAAGGATTGTTGTATAATACGAAGACTATGCCGGTGGTCCAGCTCGAACGAGGAGATTGGTTTATGCGCTGCTCTTTCTACGATTATAAATCTAAAAATCACCTGCGACACTGATAGGTACACATAGGTTTATGGTTGAATAAACTTCACGAGAACAGATCTTTGCTATCCAATTTAGATATACTCGCGATGGATAGCAGCGTCGATTTCGCCACGGAGTTATTCAATGGCCAGGGGGTTTAATGTAATGTTTCATTGGGTTTGGGGCAGGTGAAGTTTATCACTGCGTGAAACTAGTAGTACAGAATTTGAATAATTCGTTTTAATCTGTTATGAAAAAAACGGGAATAAAGATAAACGCGGTGCGATCGGGGATCGATTGCGTACCTACACTTACGCGAGTTGTTCTACATACGCAAACGTTAACTCACTCGCACTTGGGCGTATAATGCTAATAAATTATATTGACCGATCTTCGGCTTAGTGTACGTGTTACCTTACTTTCGTACCCAACTACACAGGTACGTCAAGTCCATCCTATGCGACGGTACCCTCTTCTCGAACGAACCCATATCCGCGAGCAGAATAACAAGTTTATGTCTTCATCCGGACAGCCGTGAGTTAATCAATAGCTTATTACATAAATCTTGCACAGCCGTTAAATTATCCCGATTACAACGCGCGCTATCCGGCTAAGAGCTTAACGAAAGAATAATATTCGGAAATTTCGGAACTGACTCTTATGCCTTACCTATGATATTATACATCTATATCTATTTCTATATACATATACATATGTATCGATTTACGTGGGTGCAGAGATATATCTATAGATTTTATACGCGGTATTCTAGCTGCTATTACCGCGAGATCGCTTTGTGCCGATCGTTGCCGACGCGGCAATTATCCTTTCAATGAATTAAGGCACCGTGATTAACCAGGCTTGACCAAAAAATGCCACGGAATAAAAGAGAAAAAAAAAATACGGACCACGAATATCCACTCGGTTTATAGTCCAGTCGTAAATTTTTGTCGCCGAATTTAGATCATTTGTTTTCTATCGAAGCTAATTCAAAGATTTTTGGAAATTGAAATCCAGGAAAATCTCTTCAGCGCGGATACCGCGTCCCTGTTTCTCTTCACTGTGAGTTTCGACGACAATCTTGTTAACTCGTACGGCGCCCTATATTCCGTTCAGATTTAAGGTATAAACTTATCCGCTTCGTGGGCGCTAACCGGTCAACGGGAGTCACACCTAGAGAAATAAATAACAATAGAGAGACCCATTGAATTCGGTGGGAGCCGTAAGAAGAAGCCCTGACATAGGTACACGTATGTGTGCATCACAATATCTACAACGATGTGGGAGTTTTGTTCGTCTCTACTGTATACCAGGCGCGCCTTACACCAAGGGTCGCCGCCCTCCGATCCAGTTCTTCATCTGGGATAGTCGATTCGCGCTGGACACCGAAACTAATCTAAAAAAAAATCTGTAAAAGACGCACAGCGTTCTTCAGAGAGGAAAAATCCAAGTTCAACGTTGCTGTATGATAACGAATTGTCCTCTCAAATAATAAAAGAATTATTGCTTTTCATCTTTCACTTTGTTTCCTCATTTTTATCCTTTCATTATCACCATCCCTCTCTGCAGTTTGTACCATAATCTTTGGCATACCGTTACTCTTGACAACTAGGCTGACTTTCATTAGTAGTTTAAGAACCCATTGTACTAGCTTCCCTTTTTAACTCTGTGTCCACCGCATTGTTTAATAATCTGTAAAAAATGCTTGGGCGCCTTTAGGGTGGAACTCCAACCCTTAGATAGACTAGTTAGACATCCCTATGAAATATATGGTACAACGATTGTATAATCGGCTTTGTTGATCCTCGATCTCGTCTGACCCTTAATATGATCGGATATTGTTCGTGTTAGGTAAAATTGAATTTTGGATACAGTGAAGAGCCCCTAGAGACAGATTTCACGCTCGAATGGATAACTGTTCGTATTTTGACAGGGTCGATGAAGACGGCACAATACCTTCACGACTAGTTCAGTATCGTGATTTCATCTTTCGACATCAAAGCCAGCGGCTAGCGTCGAGATGAAATTCTGCATCGCCTACCGGCGCTAATCTTGCGCGTAGATCTCGTTCGGCATCTCTCTGTGAGAATCGAGCGCGTAAGTGTGTCCGAGGGATTTTTAATTGGAATTTTTATTGGCTGAGTTTAAGAAATGTTGAAAATTTTTTCTTAATTTGTCGCCCATGGACGCGTTTGTGGGTACCTCTACCTACCTACCTATCTACCTACCTACCTACCTACCTAGCTACCTACCTACCTACCTACTACGTATAGGTCGCATCTCCTTTTACCGCGAGATTGACGGCTTGACTCGGCATTGCTTATCCCATATTCTCCCATTCACATGGCACGTTGTAATTTTATTAATTTATAAATTTCTCCCATCTAGTATATTACCTTAATTCATCTGCCGGCTCTTATATAGCTACTTCTAGTCTGACTTTGGCAACTCCTCGTCGCGTGCCGCCTTTAATTGACGTTATCGCTACCCGAGACACTGATATATTCGTTTAGCTACATAGCACGGCTACGATTCAACTTTTTGGTCAATTAAAATCTGAAAGAAAATCATGAATAAAGTAGGAAGAAGAAAAAAAAGAAATACGAAATGGATTTTAAAATTATCAACACAACCCGGCGTAAACTCGTACAAATGGGGACTCGACGCGTCTAGAAGTCGCTACCGAACTTTATCTACACTTTCCGATCTACGCACGATGCACACGCACGGATATAGAGGAGGGGTGTTTAAAAAATAATCAACAGTTCTTTAGTTTTTTATACTTTCATATCTCAACCCTCGAATCTCTTGTTTCGATAATCAGATCGAACCCCTAAATATCTGGGCTAGCCTTTGATGGAATTGAAAATCTTGGAAAAAAAAGAATTTCATTCTCATTTATGAGGTCGGATTCCAAAAGCCTTGCTAATCATTGTCACTCTCGTGTCTCGACGTTCCCTTGAAACACCAAAATTTGACGGGTGAAAGTCCTGGAGTAAACAAGCCCTTAATTAAGCGTTGGGTCCCACCCCTAAACCCCGAGGGCGACGGTTGCCACTTGGTCTTGTTTCTTGACCGCGTCACATTATCCCTAGGGATGTTCACCCCTTGTCGAAATGCACGCATGATTTCACCGACACTGTTTTCTTTCGAATTGCTTATTGCTTATCCTGTGGTCAGCGCGATCACTGGCTTGCGTTGTCTCTTTAAAAAATCTGTGGGAACCGTCCACCGCACAATGGCGGGCTTATTAAAATTCCAGGTTGTATTTTATGTGCGCGAGAAAGAAAGAGTATAGATACAAGAGGCCCCGGTTAGGGGGAATCGGGAGTGAGAAAGGCCACGCGACTCCTTCGAGGGTCTAATCAAGCCGCATCTTTATACACCCACGCATATCGACTCGAGATTATCCTCTCAGATCGTCCTCGTAGCCGATGCACTTATAGCAGCGTTAATTTTCATTGTGATTTTCGTTAAGGCAGCTGAGATAAATAAATAAATAATTATACTTCGATATGGATACAGAAGCGATGAAGTTTCGGTCTATGGATCTGAAAATCGTAAATTAGTCAGCGTATGACCGCTGTCCACTCGTGGAATTAAAAGTATTTGGGTTAACGTACGCGATAAGGTGCAGTAGGTAGTCGTTGGTACAAAACGTGGCTCATTACCAGAATGATTATAATCTAAGAAATTAATTACCGAGTTTCATAAGCAGGTTCAAAGGCTCTAAGGTCAAGGTATAAGGTACCTTTCTACCTCTGCTCTAGGATGCGTTTTATTGGACTTTGTCTGAGGTCAAAATTACACGGGATTTCTCTCTGTATCGCGTAGGTAAGGTAATTGCCCTAATTGGATCGCGTATGGTACCGCCAAAGTGATAAACCGAGGATAGGAGTCTACCTCGGCAATTAACCCGGTCAGAAATATCGGCTATTAAACAAGGGAGGAAAAATCTCCTCTTGAATAACTAACGAATATATATAATATATACCTACGAAATCATCATCTCGTCTAATTTTATTAAAAATAATTAACAACGACGTATAATAATTATCAACTTTGAGTCTTACATACAGCACTAATTCCTATCACATATATATACGTAATATATCTCTAGCGGGATGAGTAGTTGACCACGTGGTATTCCGGAAACGAAGGAATGTCTTGGTGGCGCCTGCCGAGACCCACGCGATGCTGTGGTCCACCGCAAATCAATTCACACTCGGTCCTCTCATATCTGAGGCAAAAAGGCGCGGCGCGTCGTTCTGACGCATATATAGTATATGTGATAGATATATGTGTGCGTATGATCTTTGACAATGCGACTATGTCATCCCGAAGAGTTATCTGATCTGGTTAAAAGGATTTCTCAACCTTTTGTACCAGATAAAAGAATTACGCAAAAAGATTTTATTTTCAAACGCGCTCTTTGTCATTCGAGAAAGTTTATACCGTTTTTATTCTTATTTTCATTAGAAATTTTTGTTTTCGCATTTTGGTGATGGTCATTCATTCCACGTAAATAACTACGCCAGTTTGTCCGTCTGACACGTGCTCAGATTAAGAGTAAGTGAAAGAGAATTATAAAACCCGGTGCCGCACGTCCTACTTGATTGCGAATTATGAATTGAAAATAATCGCCTTAACGCCGATCGAGGACCCTCTTGAACTTACACACTTTAAAGTGGACTCGAGAGCAGTTTTCAAGTACGGAGGGAACTTGAGTTTGAATTGGAATTGGAGCGCTGCACTCCTCGTCTTTCGACCCGCAATATCACACCTCGTGAAATCCACGTATAACTTGGTAAACGCGATTGTACGAACGTTTGGCATTATTTTAATCAAAAACTCGCACAACTTTTATCCTATACGTATTTATGCGTAAGATCTCGAAATTTGTCACGACCTTCCGCCTTTAGGGATTCAAAATTTCAATTTCGAATCATTTTATGCGTTTCCTCAATTTTCATAGCGAATTACTGAATGAAAAAAATTTCACTAAATTCGCATTTTCACTCACGACTTACATTATGCGATTACAGATGTGATGCAGGCGAAGCCTTCTCAGTTTCTATTCTAACTCTCCAGTGGATTTACATAGTAAAAGACAAAATGAAAAAAGTAACAGCGAGTAGTCATTTGCCAGGTACCTAACTAATTCGCCAAATCCATACTCGTGACATAGGTATGATGTATCATCTGTTAAACCATACTTACTTAGAACTTTTGTTACTAGAAAGTTTCCTCATTTTTATTGATCTTCGACATGTTGTGCACCGAGTCATTTGCAATTGTATTCGTAAATTGGTGCCTCAGAGTTCGCATCCAGGTGTCCAGTCAGGCACACACACATACACATACATACATATTTCTACCTATATGGACCCTTGTATAAAGGACAGGTAATTGTGTACCACTTTACGACGGCGATAACTTGAGCCAGCGCAAAAACTAATACCCGGCAAATAACGGACATTACTTATACTTATACTTATACTTATACTTATACTTGGCTACACGCGTTTTCAGTATAGGGTCTCTACTGCAGCAGGTCTTGGACTCTTCGCCGAAGACCAAAACCCTTAAGGGACCTACCGGACCGCCAATATCGCATTACGCACGCATGATGTACGGGTTCATTTATTTTACACCTTAGGTCCAGCCCTGCGGTCGCTAATCGAAAAAGTTTCACGCCAATCTCTTGTTTCATTTGCGAATTAATGTAGTTTGGCATTTAGTGCTGGTTGAATGTGATTCGTTTCATTAGGTCTTGTTCTTTATTTTTAAGAAAAATACTTCTTTTTTTTTTTGTTTATTTTCGTTGAAATTGTATAGGCACGCAACCGTTTAGGATCGATAGCATTTCCGGGGGCCGAAACGGTCGCCATTACGGGTAATGGCCAGATAAGAACGATTACTAAAATCGGAGCATTTCATTCCGTTGGTCCAATTAACTCTCGGCGAGCCTCAATCAGTAAATTCCACCGTAAAGATTTATCTGTCCTTCGCGGTGGGCCACACGCAAAATCAATAGGTTAAACATCAGCGTCCGCCTCAGCATCCTTTTGAAACTCTTGAATTTCTACGTCCGATGTGGTTCGAGGCCTTCAGGACAGAACCGATCGCTTCTATTCTCTACCTGCGAACTAGTATCGGTGATGTCTTAATTCCCCAATTCCGAAATTCCCTAATTCCTTAATTGAGATTGATGAGGGATGAATCCCTTGAAATTGGCAGTTTCTCATACACGGGACACCCAAAACATACGATGATAATCATTATTCCTCCTGGGGCCGGAGTATGGTAGCAAAATTTATTTCCAACCCATTTCAACGATCAAACATTCGGCCTACAATCGGATACTACTTATTCAAGTTTCAATGTCACCGTACAACGCAGGGTGAGAACGTAGCAAATTCTATCCGCAAGTTCTTTAGTTTTTTATTCTTCTTCTTCTTCCTCTGGCCTCGTGGAGTGTATTTCGCTTCGTGCCTACGTCAAAAGAAAATCTATGGAAGAGAGATATTAACATACGCCTTTGAGCATTTCGTATTCAGCTCACGACTACGTGGTACGTCTCAATTTAAGCACATTTACGGGTCAGAGTAAAAGAATGCGATGCTAGTTTAGGCATGCCATCGTTATACACTGTGCCTCGGGAAAAGACTCGGCCTAATGTACAGAGAAACGATCTTTATTTTTTTTCTTTCTTATTCTTTTTGTTTCCAAAGGCAAAGACAGATATAATTATAATTTGCTGTTCTGTTAATTTGAATTTTACTTTATTTTATATACTTTTTTATTTTTTTATTATTTTTTAAGGAAGGAGGATGGGAGGAATTGATTGAACGAGTTTTGGCGTATATGTTAAATAAAAAATAATTAATCTAATCAAAATCTTTTATGACTTGCGATGTAATTTTTTTTAATTGGTCGTAAAAAATGTTCCACCGATTATAGGTAACCCTCGGTACCCATAATACCTAGCTGATGCAGCTGATGGTGTATTTTTTTATTTTTTCAAACTAAATAAATATCTGTGTCATTGCGTCATTCGAAACGATCGTTATCTTTTCTCGTTAGATAACTTGGGCATGAAATCTGTGCTCGATCGAAATTGTTCTGACACTAATTGTCCATAGGTTCGATTAAAGCATCGGCAACACCCAGTATATATGTAGAGATCAGATCGCATAAACACGCGTTAGCACGATAAAAGTGGCGTATAATACGTTAAGGTGACATATATATGCGCAGGACTTGCAAATCATTTGATGTAACGTGGTAATCGAAAAAGCTATAAATTACCGATCAAAGTGAAAGCCTGAATACAAAACTAACCACCGGGATCCACGCTCCTCAAACTCCTTACTCTTCCATCACGGTATTACCTGTCGTATACCTACTCTGCTTCGGGCGGCATTCTTCTCTCCTAAATTCCCCGTAAACGTTTCTTACCGTGAAATAAATAAACCAGCCAAGCAAAGAGAGAGAGAAAGAGAAAGAGAGAAAGAGAGGAAAAAATCGGTTGACTAGGAATCCGACAAATCTACGATTGACTTTATTTTATTTGTAATAAATTAACGAGGGGGAAACGAAAACGGGGACGTAGTCACGTACAGATTTCTTCAAAAACTCGAGCCGCATCTTTCTGCTCTTGAATGCGTGTCTAACGATAACGATATGCATGTACGCTTGCATACATATAGGTACTAGATATATTTTATTCAACAAACGTGGTCGGTACTACCCCAGCTGTACTTTACAGCAGCAAATAAATTCCCTAATACCTTTATCTTTTGGGTAATGTGTAAAATGGGTCAATCGTCGACGTAGACGACCGCAGCCAAATGTTAAAAATATTTTTATAAAGTTTTTCATTTTTTAAACGAGAATAGAGTCACAGTTAACCCAAATTCCTTATCGTATATGTATATGTTATGAGAATAATAAAATTGAGGCGAAAAACTAGACGAGAAAATTATATAGTATATATGTACCGTCGAAATGTCTGTCGGCGAGTGTTTGAATTGAGTCGTATAATATATACTTATATATACGTGATAATGAAGAAGTGTTCTAGCCCCTTTTAAAATTCTTTCAAGAATCCATCTTATCCGGGATAAAAAGAACTACTTTCCTATATATGGATATCGGTGAACATTAAATGGATAAAAAGATCGAAGTACTTTGAGGTTTCGACGGAAGGAATTGGTATCAGCAAACTAAACGATAATAAGAACGTTGCGTACCTAGCTATCGGTATTATTCGGTAAGCTTATACGTCGGATTTCTCTATTCTTGATATCGCGGCGGACTAGACTAGGCAGTATTCTATATCCGAACAGGAAGTTGAAAAGTTACACAATGCAGGGTTTCCAGGGAGGAGCACTGCCGCTGGTACCACAATGCTTACGATCCTGACCGTAAATATTCGGCGACAGCCCGCAGCATTGTCGTCTACGTTAGTTTTCTTAATTGTCACAAATTCGTTCGTTGGTAAATTTATGTAACTTTTGGGTGGTCGACGTCGAATGACCATACGACATTCGTAGTTGAATTTTCCGCGCGTTATACCTGGGAGAAGAAGAAGAAGAAAAAAGATGGAAAATTGCCCCCTGCAGCAGCCAGGAAGAAACCCAGGTGCCAATAATTCTCCTCAATCCTTAGAAGCCGCCACTTCTCTACTTCGTCCATTCAATTTTATTCTATCGACATGGCCGATGGAAATTCGAAATCAAGGGTAGGAAGGGCAGTGGCTAAAGCTGTGTAAAATTCTTTCGTGTTAAGGAAACCTTAT